>CM053567.1:100162238-100212659 GCA_028646485.1 Cryptoprocta ferox
TAAAAAGACTAAAATATATCAGGAATACTATAAATTTATGTTGATACAGTAGAATTTAAAAATATATATTTGACAGTATTAAAATCTATTCATTTAATAAACTTAAAAATCAATATCAACATTATCTTATTTTGTATGTTATATGCAATGTATTAAATAAATTATAACCTGTTGCCAAAATCAAAATCCAATCAATTTCAAATTAACAAGAGCCTGTAGGGGTGCTTGGGTGACTCAGTTGGTTAAGCATCTGACTTCAGCTCAGGTCATGATCTCACAGCTGGTGGGTTCAAGCCCTGCATCCCAGCTCCGTGCTGACAGCTCAGAGCCTGGAGCCTGCTTCAGATTCTGTATCTCCCTCTCTCTCTGCCCCTCCCCTGCTCACTCTCTGTCTCTGTCTCTCAAAATAAAATAAAGATAAAATAAGAGCCTGTAGCTTATCTTCAAAAGATGGAATATCCACTACATGAGAATTGCATTTTTCCATGGAGCTGAGTAGTTGCTGCATATTTTGGATGACACACCAGTTTGCCACATTACTTTCTTTCCCTATTTGTTCTTGACTTTGTAGTCCAGTGAAAATGCAGATTATTTTTCTTGCATTATTTTTAGATTTTAAAAAAGACCAAAGTGAAAAATCGCTCAAATCTACAGCTCTATAAGCATCTGAAAAATAAAGTTTTGCAGAGAAATTTGTGCATTATGCAAAAAATGGGAAGACTATGGTAGATGCAGGAATATAGCTATTGATAAACCCAGACTACTTTACTCATTTATCAGCCTACCACCCGTACATATTTTTAGTTGCCAAACGTGGTTAAAAAAAAAGAAAAAGGAAAAAGAAAAGAAAAAAAGAATACTTTTCCTAGAAAACTAAATTAAGGAATGATCAGTAAAACTTTAATGAAACAATAATCCTTGGAGAATGTAAAAATATGGGGTGCCTGGGTGACTCAGTTGGTTGAGAGTCCAACGTCAGCTCAGGTCATGATCTCCTGGTTTGTGAGTTCAAGCCCTGCATCAGGCTCTATGCTGACAGCTCAGAGCCTGGAGCTTGATTTGGATTCTGTGTCTCATTCACTCTCTGCCCCTCCCCCACTTGTGCTCTGTCTCTCTCTCAAAAATAAATAAATGTGAAAAAAGAAATGTAAAAAATGTAAAAATATTAAAAACAAACCCCCAAAAATTCAGAGATCTTTAATGGTTTACTTCTATATAAATTCCAAGAACATGTAATTCCCATCTAATATAAAATATTCTAGAATCATTCTAAATATATTCAGGCTAATGAATGATAGAGAGGTGGAGTAAAAAAATATTAGAAGTTGTTTTCCTTGCCCCAAGGGACCTATCTAGAAAATGTTGCTGCCACTGTTCTCTTCCAGGATTTTTATGGTTTCAGGTCTCACATTTAAGTCTTTAATCCATTTTGAATTTTTGTGTAGGGTGTCAGAAAGTGGTCATTTGCCTAATAACATCTGTTGAAGAGACTTTTACCCATTGGATATTCTTCCTGCTTTGTTAAAGATTAGCTGACTATATAATTGTGGGTTTATTTCTGGGTTTTCTCTTTGTAAATATATAACTTTTAAATCCAGCCAGTGAACTGCATTTTTTAATATGACTATTCAGTTAAGAGGTATGTGATCTCAAGTTTGGGTCTGCATCTCTAACATGAATAGGCTACAGTGAATTTTACATGAAAGAAGTAAAGAAAGTACTTAATTCTTGTATTTAAACTCAAGATTTTAAAAGTGATATGGCAGATATCTACAAAAGAAAAATCTTCCTATAAACTTGCAATTTTTGCATTGCAGATGTTGGCATTTTATATGCTTATTACTCATTATGGTGTTTCTAATAATTAAATTTCATAATAGATGTATAAATGCATTACTACATGACAATACAGGTACTGACTGGCAAATATGCATGTATTATTTATGAGTTGTCCCAGTGTTCAACATAAGGAAACATTTCTTCTCTTATTTCTGTGTTAATCTCAAAAGGACCTATCAATAATTAAAATAAACACAATAATGTGTAACCACTGTTGGGATTCCAACTCAGTTTGGTAACTTCACACAGCTCTAATATCTTCGGCTGGAGTTATTAACTCATTTCTGTTTCCTGGAATATAATATGGTTTTGTTAACAGTGATTTCTAAAGGCGAATCAAACAATTTTGTCTTTAAAAATATCTCTAAGTAAAATGAGAGAATTGTTGGAGTCTTTTTAGCACAAAATTGAGACTTTCTTTTATATGGGATACTAAAATTAAACAAACTAAGTGGTGGCTGTGGTTAATGTGAGAAGATATCTTATGAATTGGGAAGAAATTCCAGATAAGTGTCTTTCTACACCATGAAAAAGGACAAATGGAAGGACCAAATGATCTCTAAATTTCATTCTACTCTAAAACAAAACCTGAGTGTGTAAGGCATATAAACACGGTTTTACAATTTTTGCAAGTACAATTTTCTTTTTTGTTGTTGTTTTGTTTTGAAAGAGAAGATCATGCAAAAACTTCAGTCCATAATCATGATTTGTAGTATAATCTTCCAATCAGTTTTTGAAAATCCTTTCGGACCAGCACTGTCTTTCAAAATTTATGGCCACATAAAAATGATCCATATTATTCTTCAAATATGAAACCTCAAGCTAATGGAAAAAAGCAAGGGATATTGCATTATATCACAGATAAAGAGAAAGAATGAATTTTTTAATATTCAGACAATGTTTTTGCAGATAATACTTGCTTTACTATTTCTACTCCTTTCATTTTTTGCTGAATATTTTTCGTTACATTCGATGCACAATTCTTACCAGTTTTTCTTTTTTAAATAATTATAGGTATAGGTGAAATCATTATTTATATATTATCTTTTAATATGTAATTCAAGCAAAGAAAGTATTTCTATGCAACAGATTGACTCAGTTAGGATTGAGATGCTTAGTACTTATTAAAACTATTTTAATAAACTACATACAAAATAAAAGTCCATGGTATCTTCTCAGAAATGAATACAATTTTGCCATCCTCAACAATGGAATTACCAAAGGTAAATTTAACATTTTATAGTTCAACCATCAACAAATAGGATAAAATATCCAAATATCACCTATATTATTCAAAAGCATATACCTTTAATTATGGTCTTCAGAAGTATTAGCGCCTTGTTTTTTCAATACATTTCAACTTCTTCAAATCATTTAATATACTGGATATTGTTTCTGTCTTCAATTCTTAATATTTCTATATATTTTCCTGTTTTTATTTTTCCTTCTGAGTATATCTTTTGTTTTGAAGAGTAGTAATGGTATTGAAAGCAAACCATGCTCTAAAGGTTAGGATTCTAATTATCATTATATACTTTACTGTTTTCTCTTCTAACCTTGAATTCAAAATGGAGATTGGTATTCAATTAATTTACTTCATGATAGTGTAATGATCAAATCTTTACAATTATATTTTTTCTGTCAGCTGAAGGTTTATTAATTTATTCATTTAAAACATTCTGAGTTCCTATCTACGCCAAGAGATGTAGTGGAGAACAAAATAAAATGAAGCTAAAATTATGATAGTAGAGAAAGAGAGAATCTAAATAAGCTAATAAACATAAATTTAATATCATGTATTCAGGTGTTCTAGGAGTATAATGAGGCAAGATAGGTAATCAAAATTGAAGAATAGTGCATTTTAGACTGGAAAGCTAACAAAGACCTCTTCAGAGGAGGTGACTTAGGGCACATGACAGTATATAAAAGGGAAGCAGACGAATACTAGGAGATTATGAGGCAGAACTAACAGCAAATACTGAGTCCCTGAGGGGGAAGTATGTGGAAAAGTTTGATGGATAAAAAAATATCCAGTAAGGCAAAGTGTATTAGGAGAACAGTGATTAAAAAAAAAAAGTTGGAGAGTTGGCCAAAAAAACAGTATATTTTATGCACTTATTGGTATGCCTTACTAAAGTCTTTGGATCCTATTTAGGATGATTTGTTCACACAAGCTGACTGCTGAGTAGAGAATATAGTTTCCAAGGTCAGGTGTAAAAACAGTGAAACCAGGGGCGCCTGGGTGCCTCAGTCGGTTAAGCGTACGACTTCGGCTCAGGTCGTGATCTCACGGGTTCGTGGGTTTAGGCCCCACATCGGGCTCTGTGCCAACAACTCAGAGCCTGGAGCCTGCTTCGGATTCTGTGTCTCCCTCTCTCCCTCTGCCCCTCCCCCGCTCATGCTCTGTCTCTGTCTCTTAAAAATAAATGAACATTAAAAAAATTAAAAAAAAAAAAACAAAAAACAGTGAAACCAACTGTGAGGCTGCCTAAATGGCAGGATGATGGTGGCTTGAGCTAGCCTGATAGGCGGAAGTTATGGAAATAATTTTTAATGGCTATGTCTATATGGATTAAATATTGAGTGTAAGAAAAAATTAGAAGTCAAAGATAACTTTAGAGATTTCGGCTTCCACATCAACATAAATAAAGATACTTATTACTGATATCGGATTTGGGAATGTGGTTACATATTTCTGTTTGGATCTATTAAATATGGGATTAAGAAGACTTTTAAGTAGAGGGTAGAATACAGTGTAGGTTGGGCCACATGAGTAAAAATATAAATGCAGACTTTATCAACATGCACATATGACTTAAAATCATGAAATGGTATAATATTAACTGAAGTGTGAGGAAAGATTAAAACCAGAAGGGGTTGGAAATTTCTGTACAAATGTTTTTAGCCTCAATAATTGGGAAGAAAAACAGAAACTAGAAAAGGTGTCAGAGATCCCATAGTGAGGGATTTGGGAGGTCTGAGTAATCTACTAAATTGGGCAGGGTTCCTCTAAATTAAATTTTGGGTGCATCTGTCCAGTTTCCTTCATAGACTTTAATCACAATAGCCATCATTTTAAGATTATTAGCTTAATGTTTATTTTTTTATCACTTATACTTTTTATGAAAACAAGTATGGTATCTATTTGGGCCCAATATTGTATAGAGCAATACCTAGCATGTATTAATTATTGAGTATGTTTTATGTGAGTAAAAACATTGAATGCATAAGCATAAAACTTAAAATATTACATGGCCATATGATTTCAAATATATTTTTCTAACATTATTTGATATTATACAAAATATACCTTGAAATCATTAGTTTTTTCATGCATGCATTTTGAAACATTACAGTTAATCTCATTCAGTAAAGGATCACAAGAAATGTGCATGTGTTTCCATGAGGTTAATCCAGAAATAATAGTTATTAATGGATAATTTCAGAGTTATAAAAGACAAAAGAGTCTTAAATTAGCATAAATTTATAATTATTTTCACATTTTTCACTTCTATTGGTAGAAACAGTTTGTAGTAAGAAAGATAGACAACCCTACATTACTTTTCTGCAGCACAAAATGTCTAGATTTAAAATATTTAACTGGGCAAACTATATATACATATACTACAGACATGCCTCAAAATCTATTGACTAACAACATGCATATTTTTTATCTAGGAAGATTTTGTTATTTGAAAATATATTACAAATATACTAAGAATTACTAAAAAGCTAAAATAAATGAAGTGAAAATATAAATCTTAATATAATCTTGCCACAAGTGGTTGCAATGGCACATGTATGCATATATTACATATATTATATATGCACACATACTAATATTGATATATGCACAATTGTATATATAGACACACACATATATGTGTATATATATGTGTGTGTCTATATATACACAATGTATATATATGTGTGTGTATACATATATATACACACAGTGTATATATGTGTGTGTGTGTGTGTGTGTGTGTGTGTATGTATGTTTACATCTACTGACTGCCACTCTGCATCTTGGCTACAAGTTCCCACTTTTTTCTTGTGTCTGGGGTTAAGCCCAATTTTTCTTCCATACTACATAACAAACTCCAAACTTCCAAACTACATAACATATGTAATTACATATAAAATATATTGTCATATACACATATATGTGACATTGGTGTAAACTATGTCAGTTGGGTGTTGCTATTTAAAATGAGATGGCAAAGGCCCAGATAATTTAATATATAATAACATTGGGAAGTTGACATATTTTTGAGCAGGAAAATTTGAAAATACAGGCTTATATGTAAAGAAAAATAAAATAATCTTTAAATGACCCCATATACCAGAGATGAGTTAAGTAAAATGTGAACAGAAAAACCATAAGGTTATTGAATATAAGATAGGAGAATGTCATTATGGCCTACTTTTTGTGAATTATAATATCTTAGACAAAAACTCAAAAAAAGAAGAAGATAAGGACTTCCTTTCATTAATTGAAGGACACTAGACAAAGTTAGCAGAGAAACAACGATAAGAGATTTGAAAGAGAAATAGAAAAGAGATTTAACAAGAAATATCCAAGGCTAACAAGCATTCAAAGAGATACTGAAACTCATTATATACGGGAGGCAATTTAAAATATTAAAGACTACACACATTAAATTGGCACACATTATAAAGCTGGTTAATGCCAAAAATTTCCATGGATTTTGGTAGGCAGGAAAACTGTAGATTGGATGCTGCTATTTTACAAAGCAAACCTATAATCTATACATACAGTTCTTTTATTTAAAAAAAATTTTTTAAGGTTTATTTATTTTTGAGAGAGGGAGAGGGAGGGAGGGAGAGAGAAAGAGCGAGCGAGCATAAGCGGGGGAGGAATAGAGAGAGAGGGCGACACAGAAACTGAAGCAGGCTCCAGGCTCTGAGCTGTCAGCACAGAGCCCGATGCGGGGCTTGAACCCACAAACTGTGAGATCATGACCTGAGCTGAAGTCAGAAGCTTAACCGACTGAGCCACCCAGGCGCCCCTATACATACAGTTCTTGAATATATAGCCCAGAGAAATTCTTCAAAAGATCAATGAGAATCTATACATATAAATGTGGGAAATGAATCTTTCCTGGATTTCTCAGGCCTGTAAGGTCTCAGCCTCCTGAGCCACAGAAATTGATATGCTAAGAAAATAAGGAATGTTTGCTTTCACTTCCCCAGGAACGTTTTGCATTTCACACAAAACCAAAAGTTGATTTGTACCCACTGTTCTACTGAATAGTATATATAATTGTTCCCATCCAAAAGATCTTTATCTATCTCTTATCTCTTCTGGAGTATTACAGTTCAGTTACTACAGTAGATGAATAACAAGGAGAACTGGAGAGATTCAGAAAGATATCTTTTTTTTTTTAATGTTTATTTATTTTTGGGGGAGAGAGAGGGCAAACAGGGAAGGGGCAGAGAGAGAGAGAGAGAGAGAGAGGGAAACACAGAATCCAAAGCAGGCTCTAGGCTCTGAGCTGTCACCACAGAGTCTGAGGTAGGGATGAACTTGTGAACCATATCATCATGACCTGAGCAGAAGTGTCAACCCACTGAGCCATCCAAGAACCCCCAGGTTATCTTAATAGGTATTTATATTTCAAAAAGGATCAACTTCTGGAGAAGTAATCTTATCTTTCCCATTAGAGATTTATTTACATACCAAAGCACAAAGGGAAGAGAAGAACCCAGGATATAACTTCCCATTACTTTCCCAAAGAGAATCTCTCAGAAGGGAAACACTGACAGCTGCCTTTTCCCCCCATAGAAGCAAAGAAAATTGAAATTTGTGGATTCCTTGCCTAAAATATGATCCTATGTATAGAGTGAAATCTAGATTTCATTGCATTGCCCCATGAGTAAGAACTGGGGTGCCAGGAAGCCCAATGGTTACTGTATGTCATAAATAAATAATAATAATTTACTCTGGTTTAATACTAAGTAGCATTCAAAATAATATTCATAAATACAGATTAAAAATATAACAATGAATTTTCATTGTAGTGATGATTGTGTTAAAATGAAGTTGGGGGTTATCTAGGCGTCCACATCCAGGGAATATATGAAGTTGACAGATTCCCTCCCTGACCAGACTCTACTCAGGCTTTTCTGAGTTCTTTTTCAAATCAGCCTCAATTTTTGTTCTTCTGAATTTGTCTGTACAAGAATCATGCTAAGTCAGTTTAGCCAGAATCTCCCATCCTCCATATCTACCCACCTTCAATATCTAATCAGGGTTCCTTATTTCCCACCATTCTTCAGGTGATAGCTGATCACTGTAGCCTGCTCTCAGTAGGAACCCTCATAGGCAGGTTTAACTAGAATAATTCCTTATTCATGATGCTTTTTCCTGGTAAGTTTATTTCCACTGGCCACCCTCTATATCTTGGCTACAAGTTTCCATTTTTCCTTGTGTTTTAGGTTGAGCCCAATTTCTCTTCCACACTACATGATCCCATTACAGTGCTTCCTATACCTGTTATAATAGCTCCCCATGAATAAAATTTTCCTTACCATCTTTAAATAACATCCTAAATGGTTTTTTCTTTAGCAATGCTGTGCAATACTAATTGGTACCTTGAAAAATAGACATGAAAATAGACATGAAACTACCATCATGGACTTTAAAACAGCTAAGTGGGAAAACACACACACACACACACACACACACACACTTTAAAAAATGAAGTCATTTCATGATTCCATTTATATAAAGATATATATTTAGAGAGAGGGACAATAATAATGCATGCTCTACAAAAACACATACATTCAGAAATATAGCTATTAAACATATTAGAATGGCTGCCTAGCAAGGTGGGGCAGTCAGGAAATAGGATTATGGATATATATATTTAAAGGAGCAAATGGTATGTTGATGATACTATGGCATGAAGCAAGGAATACTGTTAATTCATTTTTCTTCCCTTGATGAGGGAAAAATGAGAATATGTCTTTCTAAAATACTTAAAATAATTACTTAGTATAATCACAATCATACATATTCAAATTATATTTTACATTTAGACTATTACAATTGTATATCCTTATACCCATTTTAGAACTGCAGGCTTTTAAAAATAGGATGACATTTATGGAGATGAAAATCAAATGTCATTAACATACTTTCCAAAGTCCTTACTGTTATTTGAATAATCTAAAAATTGCAATTAGCATTTTATCTGAACTTATAATTATTTATTAATGCTAATAGTGTTAAAAAAAAAACAACTAGTAAAAAATGGAGTCACTTATGCTAAGCCCATGCCACCAAACCGAGATTTAACTACAGTTTTGATTCTCTCAGGAATAAAATCTTAAACCAGTCAACCAGGAATTGCCTGATTAGCACTAGTGAGGCAATCTGCCTCGTAGACCCCTGCCATCCCCAAAGAAAAGTAACCTTGCAATAATCAATCCACTTTTTTGTCTAGAATAACTTCCTTATTTCCACTCCTTTCTGGCTATAAAAGTCTGTCATTTTATACAGCTCTTCCAAATTCCTTACTACCTGCTAGACGGAATGTTGCCTGATTCAAACTGATTTTTGCTCAAGTAAACTCTTAAAATTTTAAATATGCCTCAGTTAATCTTCTAAGAGTTCCAATATTAGAAGCAGGAACTGAAGGAGAATCAGATGGCCCCCAGAAGCAACAAGCAGATGAAGATACCTGGTGAGCCCTGTATGTTCGCTTGCTGCTCTCTTGCTGCCCCTGGAGGTGGTGGATAAGTTCCTCTCAGATCCTAGCTCTGCACTTTTTTGCACTATAAACTTTCAGACTTTATTTGAACATTCATTTTTCTGTACTGGGTCCGGAAATTGGGCAGAGTCAGACTGGGTCTAACTTAGGAACTGAACGGAGTCCAGGGTCATACTGTGTCCAACTTAGAATCAGGATCTAGTCTGGAAACTGGCTGGAGAACTGGGTCTGACCTAGAAGCTGTACTGGGTCCAGTGTGAAGCCTGACATGCAGAACCTGATAGGAACTTTTTTTTCAGTTTTTCTCTAAGAAGCTAAAATGAAACTGTGTACCCAGAGGGAAAGAAAAACATTCTGAAACCTTTGTAGAAGATTTACTAAAACATTCCAAAAGTAAGCAGCTTGAAATCTAGCATACAGGAATTATTTTAATTCTATCTAGTTGAGGATCTTCTCCCTGATATAAAGAAGCAAACTCAGTTTTATATCCTTTGATGGGTGTGTCATCCTCTTGACATCATTCAGGTTGAACTCAATTCTTTGAGGAATTTAAAACCACTGTACTTGTCTTACAAATCAAGTCTTTACAAGAACAGAAATGCATGAGACTCTAGAAATAATCCAGAGCTCATCTATCCATTTTACCAATCCCCAAATTTCCCCCTATTAATCTTAAAAGGCTTGCAGATATTATAAAAAAGCTAGACTTAGGGGGAAAAAGGCCATCTTGGTGGGACTTGCATTTTTTTCTTTCTGTGCCTTTTGAAATATAATCATTCTATCTGATCTTCTCTAGGAATCAAGGTATTCTAACTAAAAATGTAAAAAAAGAAAATGGAAAGGTTACTTTGAAAACTAGGTCTATGAAACTCTTAAAAGTCTTTTTCACAAATATTTAGCGTTAGACATCTAAGCAGGTAACCTTACTTATTCCGACTGCAATAACCACAATTTGAATTCAATTGTTTTTTAATAAACTAGCAAATTTTGCATTTTCATACCCATTTCATGGCTAAAATTTAAAATGAGAGCTATAAGAATTCAATGTATATCTGTAGGCTGATGTGTGTATGTTATAGATATGTAATATTTTTCTACCTCCAGATGGTATTGTTGAAATTATTTTGCAAAGAGCTCTATTTAATAGGCTTAAAGACAAATATTATATAAATCAAGCCTACTCTTAGAAATATAGAAACTAATTCAAATGTTTTTCAAGTTCATGTGATCTAGGGTAATCATCAGAAATAAAAAACTAGTTTAAGTTTATTGGTTTAATTAAAACAAATATATCTTTAGAGATATTGATATTAAATGTAATATAGACACTAAAAATAAAATAACTTGTTATCTCTGTTACATAATTTGTTATCCAGAAAGAGAACTAAGATGATGGTTAGCTATTTACTGTCATTATTTCATGAAGTAATCGTATAATGGGAAAATATACCCACATGCTTACCATTTCTACTGATCTACATTGCTCTTTTTCCCCCATTGTTTCATAGATTGTCATTTTACTTTTGCCTAAAGAAATTTTTTTAATTTTTTTAATATTGTATTTATCTGGGGTGGAAAAAATGCATTGTATTTGCCTGCTGGTGTTTGTCTCATTTTGTTTTTGCTTTATTATTGCAAGAATTTCTGCTTGGAATGGAATTCTAATTCAGCAGGGTTCCCTCTCCAGGGATTCTTTTATCAATAAAAAAGGTTAAATATGTTAATCCATTGTGTTGTGGCTTTCATGGTTTTTGATGAGAAGATTGTGATTTTTTTTTAGTTTGAATGCTTTTACAAGTTTCTCCTTTTCATTGATTTTCACTGATTTAGATTATAATGTCCCTTGCTGTAGATGTCTAATTATCCTGTTTGAGTTTTCTATTTTAGTCCAGTGGATCATAGTATTCATCTCATTTAAAATATTTCAAGTTATTGTATCTTAAATATTTTTCTAGTCATGACCATTTTTGGAAGAATTTATTATACATATCTAGACTACTTGATACTGTCCTATGGGACATTGAGACACTGGTTTTATATTTGCATTAATTTAATTTGGATACATTCTTTCTGTGCTTTATTTCAGATCAGCATTTTCCAATAGGACTGTCTGCAATGATAAAGAGTGTTTTGTAATATGCACTATCCAAAGCAGTATCTCAAAACAATGTGTGGCTATTGAGTAATTGAAATGTTTCTTGCTGCCACTGACTCTATCGCATTGGAAAGCTCATGTTAGGATGCTTTATACAGCTGTTTCTTCATATTTTCTTTTATTTCCCAGCTTCCAGTATGCTCTTTAGCCCATTTACTAATTTTTAAAATATAATTTGTGTTTTCCATCTCTAAAAGTTCCATTTGATCCTTTAAAAAAATCTTATACTACTCTAATTTTTGATGTATTTTTTAAGTATTTGTACATATTTATGATAGGCCTTTTAAAAATCATTGATTGTTGATTTGAACATGACTGCCTTTCCAAAATGTGTTTCTATTGACTAATATTTCTCTTTTGGTTACATTATCCTGATTTCAGTATATATCTAATAATCTTATTGGATGACAGATATTGCCAAATTTTTAGTTATGTTGTCTTACTTTCAAACATTCTTGAGTATATTTAGGCAGACAATTAAGCTATTTGAAGATTAGCTAGATACAGTTATGACATAATTTTAAATTTTGGGAAGCAGATGGATTTCAGTCTTTATGCCAGGACCAGTTCGGCTCCTTTACTACTAAGTTGATCCTTCTGGAGGTTGTTTCTGAATATCAAGAAGTTTATTCTTGCACATCGACACTTGAATATCTCTGAAAGTTATGTGATCTTTTAGAATTGTTTAGCTTACAACTTCTCTGTATATTTTTGCTGGTCTCAAGGAGTTTCAATTTAATGGTTAATGGTTCAATTTAATGGTTGCTGCCTAGGCAAGGGGTTCCATATGCAGATTTGTGAAGTTGTGTCCTTGTTATGCACTCTTCTCTTATTTGACCCTATAAATTCCAGCTGCTTCAGCCTTTCTGATATTCAAACTGCCTCCAAAACTCAGTGCTCTGCTTGTTTTTCCCCGACCATACTGGAGTCCACAAGTGATTCTAGGTAGACAGTCATGTGACCATTGGGGCACCTTGTTTGTTTCCGATTTTGCATGGAATCACAGTGCTCTGCTGCCTGTTGGAAAACAATTGAACCTAGACTATTAGATCCATCTCCACTACGAAGACATAATAAATTATTATCTGCTATACAAACTGAGAAGATTGAAGATAGTTTTAGATATAGTATTCAAATATGATAAGAACAAATTATTGTATACTGTAAGAATAATGTGCAGAGATAATTATTGATCCTGGTCAATGATATAGCCTATAGATAATGATATAGGGCAAGAATAATTAGTGTCAGAAAGAAAAAAAAGGGAGAAAGTACTGTCATTATTTATAGATGACACAATTACTTAGAGAAGGAGATGAATGAGCAAATTATTTACAAAGTAGGCACATATGCTGGATAGAACTCAACCTACAAAATCAATAGAAATTTTCTTTTCATGTTATAAAAATTAGAAAATTTAGGAAAAAATTATATGCAATAAAGATTGGTTTTCAAAATTCTCTTAAGCAATAATGCAAAATAATTCTATAGTAAAACCTTTATAATTTAAATATATATATGGGACAGTAACTAAATACATTAGGAAACATTTCATGATATTTATTTATAAATTTCATAAAATTATTCTAATATATAAATATAAACAACTTAATTTCATAAGTAACTGTTGATGTTTTAAAAAGAAGAATAAAGGGTGATATTTATCTTACAACTATCTATACACATGGCTGTATATACAGCTATACACATGTATGCACACACAAACACACACAGAGAGCTTATAAAGGCATAGACACATAACCCAAAGCCATAATAATTGAACCAATGAAGTTTTCATGTGAGGAATAAATAGAATAATAAAACAGAATATAAACTTAGAACTAGACTTGTCTATATTTGATAAAGTAGCATTTCCAATCGATAGGAAAAGAATGAATTATTTAAGGTAACATTAAAAAATAATTTGCTATATAGAAAAATGTACATGAACCCTGATCTACTATCATATACAAATATGGACTCACTGGCTTTATGTTTTGGACATTATTAAACTAGCCTCCTAACTTTTCAACATGCAATTTTCTAACGTGTAGTACCTAACAACATAATAATCACAGCTCAATTTATCTATAAAAATTTCTTTATGACTTGTAGGTGTTTTTGTTTTGTTCTAAATTTAGAAGGAAACCAGTACCCACCTAAGTGAGAAAACACGATTTCATGTCAGTTGACTTGCACATTCCTTAAAATAATGCATAAGTCTCAAAATTATTTTTTTCTATTTTCACCTGATAAAGCATTAAGCCATGACATGGCAAACACAAACACAAAATGTGCTATTCATCAAGATAAGTTACAATATACAATTATGAAAACATCTGTGATAAATAACTCAGGTCTTCCTATTAAAATCTTCATATCCAATAACGTATATTATATTATTTCCCATTAACCTAAGAACCTTATTTTAAATTAAGAATAAAGAAAATTAAAATATGGAATTATTTTTTGCAAAGAACCAACAGTAATTATAGTTTAATAGGTTTACCCTTTCTTTTTCTCTTTCTCTCACATTTATATATATAATGCCTATTCATATTCTCTGTTGAATAATTTTCCAAGGTAGGAAACTAAATGTGGATCAAATGTGAAATACATCTTTGACAGAAAATTAAACGTATAAGGCATAAGTATAGGAAAATATTGAAGTTAAGATGACAATAAAACTGCATCTGACATTATTTTTTCTAGTGGAAAAGTATATTAAGTCAACTTCATAGATATAATAGATACTAAATTGTCACTGTGTCAAAATCAGTATCTTTAAATGATAAGGCAATAAACAGGCCTTATAACACAGAGGTGACTTGAATCATTTACACATTTTTATTTGTTAAAAATGTGTATTATACAGAAATTTTTCTATTTTCTCTTGTCACTTACATTTGAACAATATGTTTTCTCTATGAATTACTTTCAAATTGCAAATATCTTTACAATCATTTTTCCATGAGAAAAATTAAAGGTAATATAAATGATAATTAGATTAGTGGAATATGTTTCAGCTAAGCACTATATAATGCAAAAAGAGATATACTGTTAACCAATATCATTCATTCAAAAAATACATTCAGAATTAAGCACATCACTATCACATTCTCTTACATCTGAGACTGACAATCTGTGGCCTGTGGATTAAATCTAGCCCAAAATCTGCTTTTGTAGATAAAGCTGTATTGGAACACAGCTGCACTAACAAGCTTTCTACAACTGCTTCCATAACTATGTAACACAGAGGTGAAGAGCTGTTACCTCATAGCTCACAGAACCTAAAATATTTACTATTTGGCCCTTTAAGGGAAAAGTTTGCTACCTCCTACTTATATTATTCTTCCTTCTTCCCTCCCTACTTCCTTCCTTTTTTCTCTCTCTCCTTTTCTTCCTTTCCTCTTTTTTTTTTGTTTAGAGAAAAACTCCACTCTCTACCAGTGTCACTTATTATCTCTCTGCCAGAGAAAGATAACCTCTTTACAGAGTCTAGATATAAGGTTATTAGAAATGGAAACTGAAATAGATCTTAATGCATATTCAAATCTCAGTACTTAATGTTAAATTTGCAATTACTAAATAGCAAATATTTTTTATTTCTTAAAAGGAATACTCTCAATAAACAAAATGGCATACTTCTGATAAATGCACTTGCTCCTGTACCTTAAACAAAATATTTTTAGCATATTTAGCTAGAACAGTCTAGAAATTTTCAGAGATGTTTGCTATATTTAGAAGTGAGATTTCATTCTCTTTTTGGGGGAGGATAATTTTTTTCTTTTCGGTACTGAACAGATTCTTTATGATGAAAAGAGATTCCAAAAGAATAGTGGAAATAAAAATTACATTTATAGTATAGAAAGGACCTGAATTTTCAAGTTTTGAGCAGTGAATTTAAACCACAGGGTTGGCAGTTTGGCAGGAAATACAGAATATATTTTGGGTTAGAACTGATGCAAACCAACTGTTTCTGGATCATTGTTTTAACACACTGACCACAGAACAGTTTGTGTTTGTGGCAAAGAACCAGATATGAAATAGGCTGAAATAGAATTTGGCAGAATTAAGCAGCTTAGAAAGAAACATATTCCTGTTGGAAGAGTTGTGACTTTTGGAATAACTGACTTGGGACAATTTACAGAAATTTTAAAAAATCATCCTTTCCTTTTTCTTTTTGCCAGCATACAAGCAACCACCTGTTCTTCCTATTACCCAGGGAAAAATTATAATAAGAGAGAACATCTGGGTGATTTAACTAAAATATAAGATTGCTCATTACACTTCTGATTTTTTTTTCTACAAAATGCTGACAGGAGGAACACAATGATTGGCATGATGGCTTTTCTGCACAAATATGCATATTTGGTTAAGTTGGAGTTCAATGGGAGAAAATATTTATGTTTCAAATTTAATATTTTTTCTTTAGAGAGTTATTGTCTTTTCCTTTACTGAAGCTGCAATTAAAACCAGCGTGAGCATATTCAAGGGATCTCCAACAATTAGATGTGTTATTTAAGAAACACATTAATGTTTAATATCTTAAAACTCATGCATCTAAGCAAATATTTTCATCAAACAACTTTATGGATATCAGTTCCATGAAATCAGTTCCAATCAGTAACACTTATTGTGATACTTCTCTGGATTATTTGGCACTGATATGAAATTGCTTTCAGAGTTTAATACATTGTTTAAATAAATTGAGAAGGCTGTATTTTATTTACTGTGTATTTTGGAAAAGATCAATAGTCATTTAGAAGTTAAATCCAGTACCTAATCTATAGATCAAGTTAGGTAATATCTCAAGGAGAAATCTCAATAGACAATATAATACTTCAGAAATAACCCTTATACACCAATTGAAACTGCCTTTGAGTGATATTTGTGGTAGCTACTATTGGAAACACACATTGATTCTCCCACACTAACCTACTTTACTATGCACAATATCCCTGCTTTCTTATGTCCAAACAGGCATTTCTATTTTCCTATATTTGGAATATAATTAATATAATTTATCTTATCTCAGGAAGACATATATTAATGACTAGGTTTTGAAACTCCCATTATGTTAACTGCCTGCTTTTGTTTCACTTTTAGCCATGGAAGTGTCCCAAGCAGAATGTGCTCAGAGTTTTATACAATTACAAAATTCTAAGTAAATGTTGTTGATTCCTGAATCATTGCAGCATAATAAAGGAGAATAAAAGATAAACAAATCATTGGCCTTACTATTTTTGTTCTATATTCTGTTTAATAGATAGGCTGTCTTTTGTTGCTACATATACAGTGATATGCACATATCTAATCAATTTTACAATTACTTTGGCTTTTTTTTTTGCTATAGAAAATTGCAAACCACGGTGATCATCTTGGTTACAGCATACAGATAAAACAATAACAAGTGTATTATAAATATATTTTAAGAGTTCTATACATATTTGATTTGAATGACAACTCTTACTATAGAACTTAAAGTAGAATTAAGGATTTTTTAATAAAACCCCTCATTTTAAGCTTCAGATAACTGAGGCTCAAAGAAGTTAAGTTTTAGACTGCTCTTATGAGTAAAAGATAAATATAGTAAGAATATTATATTCTCTTGAAGGAATATTTGACATCATAGAAAAATTCAAAATAGAGGAGCAGGTGATAATTGCAAATGAATTAGAGAAATAATGGTATTTGTTTAACTGTAGTATACACTCATCTAAGCAAATCTAAGGTGTATATGGATGTTACTTAGATTTCACTTTGCAGTGTCAAAAAACATTTTCCCTTATTCATTATCATTAACACTTACCATAAAAAAAAAGCCAAAGAGAAAGAGGTAAAGATTAAAACAAAGAAGGGAAAATGGCAAAGGGGAAATGAGGATAAGAAGAGATAGAGTAAAAAGGTAAAAGTTAAAACAACAAAGTTTTTAAAAATGTTTATTTTGAGAGAGAGCAAAGAAAGAGCGAGCATGTGCATACCAGTGGGGGAGGGGCAGAGAGAAGGAGAGAGAGAAGGGGAGGGGGGGAGGGAGAGAGAGAGAGAGAGAGAGAGAGAGAGAGAGAGAGAGAAGCCCAAGCAGGCTCCACACCATCAGCACAAAGCCGGACACGGGGCTCGAACTTACGAACTGTGAGACTATGACCTGAGCCAAAAGCAAGAGTTGGACGCTTATAGTTAAGCATCCAACTCTTAATTTCGGCTCAGGTCATGATCTCATGGTTGTGAGATCAAGTGTTCTGCTGGGCTCTGTGCTGAGCGCAGAGCCTGCTTGTAATTCTCTCCTTCTCTCTTTGCCCCTCTCCCCCACCCCTCTCTCTCAAAATAAATAAATTTTTTAAGAGGTTCACTGGTGAAAAAGTTTCAAAAGATGGTTATTTCAATTCAATTTAACAGCCATTAGTTAAGTTCTTACCATGTGCTAGGCTTTATACAAGGTATTGGTGTACAAAGGTAGATCATTCCTTTAGGAAAATCATTAGTTCAGTTGGGTGTTCACAAATTAGCAATAACTATACTGATAAATGATAACTGAGAGTAGCATTAGGTCTTACAAATTTAATCTTCCACTTTCCTAATCTAATATAGCAAGTCATTGTTTCCTTAAATGACATTCCTTTATCTTAAGTAACTGAATAAAAAGTAAAATAGTATGGGGACCTGGATGGCTCAGTTGGTCAAGCGTCTGACTCTCGGTTTGGCTCAGGTCATGCTCCTGTGGTTCGTGAGTTTGAGTCCTGTACCCGGCTCTGTGCTAGCAGTGTGGAGCCTGCTTGGTTCTCTTTCTCTCTCTCTCTCTCTCTCTCTCTCTCTCTGATACTCCTCCACTGACATTCTCTCTCTTTCAAAAAATTAATTAATTAATTAAAAAACATTAAAACATAATAAATAGAGCACACATCAACGGCATAATATGCACTCTTTACCTGCATACATGGAAGAGCTAGAAATAGTGATCATATGCTAAGATGTAAAAATAAATACGATATATTTAAAAAAGTTAATTATGCAGAACAGCTTATCATCCTTTTAACAATAACTAGAAATAAGTAACAAAAAAAGATAAGCAGAAAAATAACTGTTTGAAATTCTGCAATACATTTTTAAATAACACATTAGGAAGGAAGAAGATTTGAAATTAGAAGATTTTGAACTGAACAATAACAAATATACATATAACAAATAACATCTTGATGATGTAGTTAAGTGTGTTGAGAGAAATTATAGATGTAAAGTCATATTTTACAAGAAGGAAAGTTGAAAATGAATAAGGTATGCATCATATTAATTATAAAGAACAGCAAAATAAAGAAATAAGAAGGAATGAGATAATAAAGATAAGCTAAGAAGTTAATGACATTAAATATTTAATACAGGAGATGAAATAGAATTATAAAAATGTACTCAGTTAAGCTAAGAGAAGTCAGAAAAAGTGGAACTAAATAAAAAATTATTCATCATATCAATTATCACAGTATATTTGAGATAGCAAGCAAACCAATTAAGAGATTGTCAGATTGGATTAGAAAAAAATTGAACTATATGCTGAACTATTTAACTACTTAAATATAAAGAAATAGCTAAAGTAAGAAGATAGGAAAAAGTTATATTATTCAAATATTAAACAAAATAAATCTAGAGAACTATATGTATGTACTTAACAACAATGTTTCAATATGCATGGTGCAAAATCTGAGAGAATTTAAAGAAAAGGAAACAAATCCAGAATTATCCCAGATTTCAAAACTCCTCTGTTAGTAATGGATGGAATACGTAGGCAGACAACCAATATGGATGTAAAAGACCTGAACAATACTATCAACCAACCTTAACTGACACACAAATCAACAGTAAAATATACATTTATCCCAAGGGCACATACACCATTTACTAACAGTGATCATATCCTGGGGCCTAAAACAAATCTTAGCACTTTTAAAGAAATTATACGAAACTCAACCACAAATAATTTAAACTATGAATCAATAGGAGAATATTACCTATACAATTTCTAAGCATTTAGAAATAAAACAACTTACTTCTAATCAATTTAAGGATCATAAAGAAAGTATAAAGGAAAGTTAATAAATAATTTCAGCTAAAAAACAAACCAAACAACAACAACAGAAAAACAAAAATGGGGCACCTAGGTGGCTCAGTTGGTGAAGCACCGAATCTTGATTTTAGCTTAGGTCATGATCCCAGGGTCATGGGATCGAGCCCCATGTAGGCTCCATGCTGTGTATGAAGCCTGCTTAAGATTCTCTCTCTCTACCCCTCTCCCCCCATTCATGCTCTCACTCTCTAAAATAATAATAGTAATAATAATTGTTATTTCAACTAAGTTAAAATAAAAATATAGGGTATTGAAATTTATGGGATAAAGCAAAGCTGTGATAAAGGAAAATGTAAGCACAAAATACTTATTAAAAAAAAGGAAGGCCTCAAATCAGTAACACAAGCTTTTAACTTAAGATTCTAGAAAAGAAGATCAAATTAAACCCAAAACTAGAAGAAAGAAAATAAGATTCACAGCAAAATCAATGTGATTTTAGAATAGTTGCAGAATAAAATGTCAATATACAATTAATTCCATCTCCATGGAATTAACAGCAATAACAATTTAAATTTAAAATAAAAATAACACATATTACCATAACAAGGAAAATACTTAGATATAATTCCAACAAAATTATATGCAAGATATGTATGATGAATCCCCAAAACACTGATGAAAGAAACCAGAGAACACCCAAATAAACAAAAAAGACATATCATGCTTGTGGACTGGAAGATTCAATGTACCTGTATCAATTTTGAAAAAAAAGTACAAACGTGTAGAACTCATCCTAACTTTATTATAGTTTACCAATAAAACTATGCTATTCAAGAGAATATGGTATTGTTGAAATGATAGACAAAGAGATCAATGGAACAGAATAGAGGCTTCATAGATAGACTCACACAAATATATTGAAGTAATTTTTGACAAAGATGAAAATGCATTTCAACAAAGGATAGTCTTTTCAAGACAATTTCACTGGAACATTTGGACTTTAATATAGCCAAAATAAAGGAAATTTATACACATACTTCATGTCTTATATAAAATTGTCTTTAAATAAATCATTGCCTAGATATAAATAGCAAATTTTAAACTATACAACTTCTACAAGAAAAGTTAGGTGAAAATCTGAGTGACCTTGAATTTGGCAGAGTTTATGACATCAAATGCATGATACTTAACAATATATATGACAACTTAACTTCATCAAAGTTAAAAGCTTTATTGGGTGAAAGACATTGTTAGAAAAATGCTTAAAACAAAATAAGGCACAGATTAGGAGTAAATATTTCCAAAGCACCTGAAAAAGAACTAATATCTATAATACACAGAGAAGTAATTAAAACAAACTAATAAGAAAGCAAGCAGTCAAATTAAACATGCAGCAGATCTGAACCAACAAATTAATGATGAAAATATATGAATGGCAAATAAGCATATGAAATGGTGATAAGCACTTTTAAACATCAAAAAATAATAAATTACAACTATAATGAGATATCCCTGCATACTTAATAGAATGAGTAAAATTGGCAAATCTTACACTAGGAGGTACTTATTGTAAAGGAAGTCAAAGTACCTGCAACTTTTGCTTTTCATTTTCATGTTGCTAAAAGAAAGAAGCTAAATGCATAAGAAAATTTATTGGATGGGTTAAATTTATATGATATTCTGAAAAGGGCAAAAATACAGAAATGGAAAAGAAATCAGTTTACTGGAGGTTGGAAGTAGAGATGGAACTGGTGAAAAGAAATAGATTGAGGGAATTTTGGCGTTTACAAAGCTATGCTGTTGTTATTGTAGTGGTGGAAAAATGACTATACACATTTGTCAAAACCTATATAATATCACAACATGCAGAGTGAATTGTATTTGAAAAGTTTAATCACAGTGTGCAGGGTATTGAAGATGGAACGCAGATTGATCCATGAATTTACTTGTGTTACAAAAGGATCATATACTAGCACTTGAGGTAGAGAAGAAAAGAGTTGACCTGAATAATTTCAGTATACAATGTATGGTTAAAGACCCAAAGAACTGCACAGAAACATCATGTTCTGGCAAGCTTGTTTCTTGCAGGTCCCAAGGTGTCTCCCCCAAAATATGCATTAATTCAAAATGAAAAATGTTTAAAGTGGAGAAAAATAGCAAACACCACCTTAATTAACTAAGTGACCTAGGTTTCTGTAAGTAGGTATTAAGAAATCATATATAAAAAATACATATCATCTCTGATATTATTTCTGAAAATATATAACTTGAATTTAATCATGAGAAACTCATATATTGAGGGACAATGTCAAGTACAAAATACTTGTCAAGTACTTTTGAAATGTGCCAATGTCATAAAAGAAAAAAAAAGACTGAGGAACTGTTATAGATTGGAGGGTATTAAAGGGATAGGACAACTAAAAACAAAATGGAGTGTTGGATTGGATCTTGCAGCCTAGATCTTGCAATCCAATGTCAGAAAGATGATATTAGTGGAGAAATTGGTGAAATCCTAATAACGTCTGCAGTTTAGATAACAGTATTGTACTGGGGTTAATCTCTTAGTTTTTAGTTTTTATAATTGTACTATTGTTGTATAAGATATTAACGTTAGGGACACTGGTTAAGGTTTAAATGAAAACTTCCCTCTACTCTTTTATCCTGTCTCTAGAAGCCTAAAATTATTTCAAAATAACATATTTATAGACAGTATATGCAATTATTTTATTTTTTTAATGTTTATTTATTTTGAGAGAAAGAGCACATATGCATAAGCTCCTGTGAGAGAGAGTAGGAAAGGGGCAGAGAGAGGGAAAGAAAGAATTTCAAGCAGGCTGTTCACTGACAGCACAGAGCCCATCATGGGGCTGGATCCCGCGAACTGCAAGATCATGACCTGAGATGCAATCAGGAGTGGGAAGCTTAACCGACTGAGCTACCCAGGCACTCCATTATATGCAAACATTTTAAAACAACATTCCCAATTTATTAATTATCCCTTATGGCATTAAGTAGATTCTTTGTTAGTAGGATGTAAGATAATTGTTAAAAAAAATTAAGTAAAATTTTCTAGCAGTACACTGAATATAAGTAATTCTTATTATATGTCGGAGTTTTACTTCTCAACTTATTTCTGTCATTCTTTATTAATTTGATTTACCACTGAAATAATAGATGAGACAATTTCATAAATTTTAACATTCAGTAATACACAAATCATATCTTCATAATCTATCAAATGCTCTAAAACAAGAACAAACATAATTAATTTTAAGGAAGTATGGGTGAAAAGTCAAAGATTTTTGTAGACAACATACTGTCATAAGCTTTCTCAAAAAACATATATTTTACTGTCATATGAAGATTATAAAATTCCAGAAATAAATATGTGTCAAAGTTGTAGTAGAAAACATAATTTATATAACATTTAAACTATAAATTTAAAGTAATTACATTTTTATAATAATGAGGCTAATTTTACTCTAAACAACATATGATCTAGACCTATCCACTCTTCCATTAATCAATATGATGTGACATCTTATATCTAATGATAAATTAATCATTTAAACCAATAGCAACATAGCTAACTATCTCTTTGAAATAGGTAAAGTGCCCATAATGAAAACTATAACTAATGATAGTCTATTATGTGGCCAGAAATGGCTGATGCTCAATATAAAAAACAGCAAAAAATAGAAAATTTATTTATTATGCCTAAGAAATTGAGACTAAATACTGTACATTGTGAAGTGTATTGTGCAAATTTGTCTAGGACTTTGCAACATTTCTTTTTTGCTACTCAAAATAAGATTGAAATATTCTATCCAAAATGTATTTTTTTAATATTTATTTATTTCTGAGAGAGAGAGAGAAGAGCAGTGGATGGGCAGAGACAGAGGGAGATGCAGAATCTGAAGTAGGTTCCAGGCTCTGAGCTGTCAGCATTGAGCCCAACCCGGGGGTCAAACTCCTGTACTGTGAGAATATGACCTAAGCCTAAGTCAGACGCCCAACTGACTGAGCCACCCAGGCACCCCTATCCAAAATGTATTTTTAAAGTAGGGAATGCTTAATTTGAATAGTACAACTTAACAAACATTTAATAAATTCTGTGTAGAGTGGATGTTATAGTGAAGTAGACTGACAAAATTCCTACAGTCATGGAGCTTATTTTTAGAGAAGGCAAGACTGACCAACAATACACTAAATAGGAAAATCAAGATGGCACATTGTCAAGATGACATTTCTATACACAGAGAAAAATAAAGCAGAAAAGCAAAATGGGGTGTTTGTGAAGAATGGGCTTGCAAATTATTCTCTTACGAAGGTTAATCATTGGTGATGGTTCTAAACTTTTATTTTGAAATAATTCTGTTTATAAAAAACATTGAAAAGATAGTACGAAGAGTACCCTTATGCTCTTTAGTCACTTTCCTGTAAGGCTAACATTTACATAACCATGGTAAATATAAACACTATGAAATTAACATTGACACAATAATATTAAATAATCCTTAGACTTTATTCATAGTTCACCAGTTTTTCTACTAATATACTTTTTTGATCCTGGGTCTAATATAGGGTACCAGAAGTGTCATCTCTCTCTCTCTCTCTTTTGAACATTTATTTTTGAGAGAGAGAGAGAGAGAGAGAGAGAGAGAGAGAGAGAGAGAGAGAATGAGAACAAGAGGGGGAGGGGCTGAGATAAAGGAAGATAGAGGATCCAAAGCAGACCCTGCACTGACAGCAGAGAGTCTAATGTTGGGCTTGAACTCATGAAATGTGAGATCATGACCTGAGCTGAAGTCAGCTGCTTAAATAACTTAGCTACCCAGGCACCACTCATTGTTATGCCTCTTCACTTTGTTACAGTTTATTGGTATGTTCTTGATATTCATAACCTTGATATTTTTGAAGGGTGCTAGCCATCTATTTTGTACATTTCCCTTATGGTTGATGTTCTCTCATGATTAGTCTAGGGCTATGGATTTGGGGGCAGAATATTACAGAAGTGATGTAACTTTCTTGTCATATCACATCAAGAGATATTAATATCAATATGACAGATTGTCGGTGATGGTTACCTTGACCATCGGGTAAAGTAGTGTCTTTCAGCATCGTCCGAAGTAATTTTTCATGTTATGCTCTAGTCATTAGAAATGAGTCATTATGTTCAACCCACACTCAAAGTTAGGAGAATTACACTCCACTATTTGAAACAAGAATTAGAGAGTTTGAGAACATATGTTAAAACAACCACAGAAATTGGTGGATAGTTTGAAGAAATTATTTTAGATTATATAAGTTTTCTGTTTCTGCTTAAAAAGTTTCTCCCTGCTTCTTTTACAGTCAGTGGATTCTATCTGTTGTATTTTAATGGTGATTTTTAATTCCTTCCTTCATTCAACATTTATTATATTGAAATCTGCCCTTCTCTTACTTATTTGCTCAATCTATTTTTACTGGTAGGGATTCTTGGATATTGTTTTTATTATTTTTACCTATTTTATTACTTTTCATCTATTTTGAGTTGACTCTCATTATAAAAATTAGGAGAAATGTCCCTCCAGGAACTGACCAGCTATTTTGGTGAAACCTAATTGGAAAAGGGTAAAATCAGCTTTTCTTCTTTTCTTTCCTCCCCAACCTCTTCTCCTCTTCTCCCTTTTTAACATTTATTCATTTTTGAGAGAGGGAAAGAGAGTGTGAACAAGAGAGGGGGAGAGAGAGGGGGAGAGAAGTGGGCTCTGCACTGACAGCAGAGAGCCTGATGGGAGATTGGCTCCAAGAACTGTGAGATCATGTCCTGACCTGAAGTTGGACACTTAACTGACTGAGCCACCCAGGTGCTCCTCTTTATTTGTTTTAAATTTATTTTTGAGAGAGAGAGAGAGAGCGTGAGCAGGGGAGGGTCAGAGAGAGAGAGGGAGACACAGAATCCAAAGACAGGCTCCAGGCTCTGAACTAGCTGTCACCACAGAGCCTGATGCGGGACTTGAACCCACAAAGTGTGAGATCATGACCTGAGCTGAAGTTGTACACTTAACAGACTGAGCCACCACCTAGGCACCCCCTCTTTATTTTAAAGATTTCCACAATTTAGCTGTGTGTCTCTAAGAGGTCTGAATACTACTTCAAGAAATACAGGTGTTATATGTTGACATCTTATATGCTTTTGATTATACAAACATAGGCCTTGAGTCTGGCCAGGGAAAGGATGATGAGATCCAGGACATGGCTGGAGATTTTGGGATTAAAGTCAGAAATGGTAATCAAGAAAGGAAATCCCTGTAATTATTCTTTTCTGAACAGTAATTCTCCTTTACCGTTCTCTGAACTTCAGTAAAATCTATTAGCAAAATAATATGAGTTTTTAGATGAATAAAATATATTGGGCTAAGTTGGTCAACTGTGAAATTTGAAGGAACATAGTTCACTCAAGATTTTCCTCACTTCTGACACCAATGACAAATCATCCATATGCTTGATATTTTGCTAGAAGTACTCACAGAACTCATTGTAAGCTTTTATATTTATGGCTGCAGTTTATTATTGAGAAAGGATACAGTTTAAAATCAGTTGAGGGAAGGGGCGCCTGTGTGGCTCAGTCAGTTAGGCATCTGACTTCAGCTCAGGTCATGATCTCATAGCTCATGAGTTCGAGCCCTGCATCAGGCTTTGTGCTGAGTTCAGAGCCTGCTTCAGATTCTATGTCTCCCTCTTTCTCTGCCCCTCCCCCACTCACTCTCTCAAAAATAAAATAAAAACTTTGAAAAAAACTTTAAAAAAATCAGTTGACAGAAAAGATGGCCAGGTCAGAGTCAAGGAGGGGTCCAAAAAGGGAGAGTTCAGATGTCTTCTTTCCAGGGAGTCATGGACATGTTAACTCCTCTTGGAAACAATGTGATGTATGCATGGGTGTATTGCCAACCAAATATGTTCACCCGAGATTTGGTGTCTAGAATTTGAATGAGAATTGATCACATACTGCCGATGTGGCTGACCTTTTTATCTTCAGCCCTACCAGACCCTTCCAAGGCAGAATTAATACTATATAGCCCAAAACCCCAATCACAAGTTGCTTTATTAGACTGCCTTGTGCTCAAAACCACTAGGCAAACAAGGGTGCTCCGTACCATCATGGCATTTTAAAAGCATAGAGATCAATTTCCAGTAGCAGAAGGCAAAGGACAAAGACCTCTCTTTGGAGAAGGTTAATTCTTTACTAAGAGGTTGCATCCACATTTGGGAACAAGTTGTGCTAGAGAAAGTTCAAACTACCTATGAAACTAGTAGCAAGATTTGGAGGGGGCATTGAGAAAATAAGAATATGATATGAAAGGAAAATTAAGTACCTATTGTCTCAAAACAATAGGTAGCCTTTTGGACATTCCACCCAAGTTATGTTGTGGACATCTTCCAACCTTCCTCTTATTTTTAAAGTGGGCTTCAGTCAACTTATTTAAGGCAAAGAATAAACTCAGGAGAGTAATAGCACCAATTTTAACAAAGAAAAATAGCACTGGGGACCAATGGCTATCTTGCATGAGCTTCCCAAAGTTAAGAGGCTGTCTTGCCTGAACTTTTTTTTTTAAAGTAGGCTTCATGCCCAGTGCAGATCCCGACTTGGAATTCCATCTCAAGACCTGGGGTCATGACCTGAGCCAAAATCAAGAGTTGAATGCTCAACTGGCTGAGTCACCCAGGTGCCCCTTTAAATGAAGTACTTTATCTTATGAGTAAGCATAACTGAATAATGTTATTTATTTGAACATTATGAACTTAGTTTTGTTTCCTCAAGAAAATAAGGCTGGTGGGTAGCATCACTTTCATTAACTGTATAAGAGGACCACCAAACCACATTTCTAAACTCAGCATAAACATTGTTCAAATATGAAAATAAAGAATAAATATCAAAAAATAAAATCTAATAGAATTTGTCTCCAGTAGTTCTTTAGATGGGGGGGAAATGATCCAAATGGAGTAAAAATGAGTAAAAGGGGCATAGATGTAATGATAAATTCACAGGTACTTTAACCAATAATAATATCTTGTTGGTTTCAAGATATACAATCAAATAACTGAAAAAAATTGTAAGTAAATGGATTTAAGATTTTCTCAGTTCCCTGTATTACTTAGAAATTGATAATAAATATAAATTTGATTTAAATATTAATAGATCAAACACATGCTATAATCTATCAGTTAACTAATGAACAGGAAGTGAATATGTAACTTAAAATATCTCACTTTCTCCACTCTATTGTTTCTCTTAAAAAGCTCTCTTAGATACCTATTGTAATTTCAGAATCTATTTGCCACAGGTATTTTTATTTTTCTACAATATATCTTATATCACCTTACCCTATGTTCTGTGACCTGATCAGGTTTTTTAGTTGTTCTGTTTCAGTCACAAGATTGTTCCTAAACTTTGTCTATTTTGTTATGTACCCTATCTAATTACTTTAATTATAAAGTTTGATGGAATTAAAAAATAATGTTTATTTTATTTTGAGAGAGAGTAAGCGAGCATGCACAAGTGAGCAGGGGAGGGGCAGAGAGAAAGGGAGAGAGATGATTACAAGTAGGTTCCACACTATCAGTGTAGAGCCCAACACAGTGTAGGGCTCAAACTCATGAACTGTGAGATCATGACCTGAGCCGTAACCAAGAGTCGGACACTTAACCAACTGAACCACTCAGGTGCCCCTACAATTTGATGATTTTGACAAAGATATATTCCTAACTGCCAACACAAACAAGATATAGAACATTTCCATAAACTTAAAAATTTCTGTTGTACTTAATTTCTCTACATCCTTTTTTCTGTCTATAGATTTTTCATTACTAGAGTTTTGCATAAACAGAATCACATAGTATATATTCTTTTGTACATCATTTCTTTCTCTCAGAATAATGTATGTGAGGCTCTTCCATGTTGGGCACAACATTTTTCCTTTTTATGATGGAGTCATTTTCATGATAGAGATACAACACAATTTGTTTATCTAGACATTTAGCTAGATAAACATGTGTCCTAGTATGTGTGCAGATCTTTTTTCTTTCTTCTTGGGAAACTACCTAGTAAAACAATTCAAAGGTCATTTAACAGGTCTGTTTAACTTTCTGAAAAATTGTTAAGCTATTAAGCATTATAGTGTCAGTCCTGAGTATTCACTACCACACCTCTTCTGGCTGTTCCTCCAATTGATAACCACTTCCTTTGGAAATATATCAAAGTATAATTTCCAGAATATGTCCACAAACATACTGGTGTGTGATATCATGCTTCAAACTAATCCTATTTCTTTTCTGTCGTTTAGATATTTCTTAGGTATTTCCAGAAAAATAAGATGTATAGCTATTTTATGCCATTACACTTTGCTGAGTTTCTATTTTATAATTCATGCCATTTCAAAGATTTGGCACAGGAA
Organism: Cryptoprocta ferox; assembly: GCA_028646485.1. Classification (NCBI taxonomy): domain Eukaryota; kingdom Metazoa; phylum Chordata; class Mammalia; order Carnivora; family Eupleridae; genus Cryptoprocta; species Cryptoprocta ferox. The sequence goes on from CM053567.1 coordinate 100,191,471, forward strand.
TTTACAACTGCGTGTTCAGTCTTCATTAAAAACATAGTTAATTTTAGGGACAAAAAATTATGGAATAAATATCACATAATTTAATGCCAAAACTAAGATATCACAATGGTGAAACCATTACAAATATAATTGCATTGAATAAAATCTTAATATTTTAAATTAAATATTTATATTTATAATTTAAATCAAATATTTACTTGATGACTAGCACATTTGCTTTATTATATTGGTGACTTTAAATTTTTTTAACTTTAAAATGCATTCTAAGAAATAAAAGTAATCTACATTTGAATATTAAAGAAATTTTTATAAATAACATTTATATTTGTTATAACCCTAAAGTATATCATGGGCAGAAAAATTCATTGTGGCACATTTTAATAAACTATAAATTTTACGATAGAATTTTTGAAAGCCAAATTAATCCCATTTTTCTGTAGAATATATTTGTCTAAAATGATATTTTTATTCTTTAATGAAATTCCCTAATATTTAAAGTTACATTTTTGGAAACAATGTATCACATTATTGACATCTTCAGTTGGATCTACTCTTTGAACCATAATATTTTTCTGCCTGAAAAATACTATTACAGTACATAGTAAGGTACTTGGTAAGCTCAGACTAAATTATTATAAATGGAGAATATTCTGAAGTCTATTTTTTGACAAGTATAAAGCAATGATAAAACATTGTTTGATATAAAAAATCTGACATGAATGCTAAGCAGGATGAAAAGCAAAACAACATGATGGTCTAGTACTAATTTATGTTTTACATTTTTAATTTAAGCTTTATATCACTGAGAACCTACTCGTGTTACTCTCATACAAGAGCTTCATAAAGTGTTGTTCATAATTTCAGCAATCCGATTTTTCCTCCTCTTTATCATATAGCTATAACATATTCCTTGCATCTTATACTTTAGTGTCACATCAAACTATATATGTTCAAACTACAAAGCTGTTGAAAAATTTATAAACATTAACATTCAAATGCCAACTTATGGTTGCTCCCTGCCATAAAACATTATCAGCATAATGCCAAGCACTCAATGTGTGTTACTTTGTTTTTGTGAATGAGCCTAAGTTTTCAAGTCTACAAATTGTTCCTTCACTTTACTCAGGGCATATGTAAAAATGTTCATATCTGATGAAATCAGTGTTTTGGTAGCAATTCTAATTTCACCCAAAGTTCATTTTTCACTCTTGGATGAGATTGGAGTACACCCAAGCATAACATAAGGAAATATTCATGCACATATGCATAAAGACGCCATGGCAGAACCTTCACCCATTTAAATTAGCATATGGAATCATTTTACACACAATAAATCCAATACAACAACATCACCGCACAGAATGAATACCATTTAATGATTTCACAAAATCTGTTCCACCATAAATTCTAGTGTGAATTTTTGGCAGAATACCATATTCCTTGCAGTATTAAACTATTCAGTCTTACTTCAGAACATGTATTTTTTACTAAAATTTATGGAAAGTCCAATAACTGGTAATCTTTATTCACATTATTATAGATCAGACACATTTTGCATCTAAATATTTTGTAACTACATAAGATTCACTGACATCACCAGCATCAATAGATTTGTTTAACCCCTTTATTGAAGGACACTAGATATACAAAAAGCTGTATATATTTAATGTACACAACTTGATGAGTTTGGATATAAGTGTACACCACAATCAATGACATAAATTGATTACCTCCAAAAGTTTTCTTTCATCCTCTTTAGTTATTATTTATGTATGTGTATTATGGTGTAGTGTGTGTGTGTGTGTGTGTGTGTGTGTATGTGTCTGTGTGATAAAAAACTTAACATAAAGTCTATTCTCTTAGCAAATTTCATTTTATTAAAAAAATTAAGTTCACCGATTTATTTTGGGAGAGGAAGAGGGAGAGAATCCCAAGCAGGCTCCACACTGTCAGTGCAGGGCCTGATACAAGGTTTAACTGACTGAGTCACCCAGGTGCCCCTTAGCAAATTTCAAAGTACAGGATACAGTATTGTTAACTATGTTATACAATAGATCTCTAAATGTTTTTCATTTTGTATAAGTGAAACCTTGTACCCTTTGACCAATGTCTTCACATTTTCTCCTTCCTCTATGTCCTGGCCACGATCATTCTATTTTGTGCTTCTAGGAGTCTGACTACTTTAGATTCCTCATATACATACAATTATATAGTATTTATGCTTCCATGTCTGGCTTATTTCACTTACCATAATATTCTTCAAGTGAACCCATGTTGTCCCAAATGAAGATTTCCTTTTTGTAAGGATGAATAATTTTACATTGTATGTATATACCACATTTTCTTTACTCATCCATTCATCAATGGATATTTAGGTTGATTCCATATCTTAGCTATAGTGACTAGTGCTGCAATGAACATAGGAGTGCAAATATATCTCTGAGATACTGATTTAATTTCCTTGGGATATATACCCGGAAGTGGGATTGCAGGATCATATGGTAGTTCTATTTTAATTTTTTGAGGGTCCTCCATACAGTTTTCCATTGTGCCTATATCAATTTACATTCTCACCGGGGCACCTGGGTGGCTCAGTCGGTTAAAAGTCCGACTTCGGCTCAGGTCATGATCTCAGGGTTCATGGGTTTGAGCCCAGCATCGGGCTCTGTGCAGACAGCTCAGAGCCTGGAGCCTGTTTCAGATTCTGTATCTCTCTCTCCGACCCTCCCCCACTCATGCTCTGTTTCTCTCTGTATCAATAGTAAACATAAAAAATTAAAAACAATTTATATTCTCACCAACAATCTACAAAGGTTCCCTTTCTCCACATCCTCATCAGTATTATCTTTGTTTTTTGTTTGTTTTTGTAATAACCAACCTAACAAGTATTACGTGATATTTCATTGTGGTTTTCATTTGCATTTCCTTGGTGATTAGTGATGTTGAACTCCTCTTCATATAACTATTAGCTATTTGTATCTTCTTTGAAAAAATATATCATTCCAGTTACTTTGCCCATTTTTTAATTGGGTTATCTGTGTTTTAGCTGTTGGGTTACAGAACCTGGGGGTGCAGGCCAACTGTTGAGATTTATGTTCTGGTTGTCAAGAGAGCCTGCCTTTCTTTGTTTTTAGTTACTCCTAAGGCAGTTTAGTACTACTGATTCCCTCCGTCTATGGGGTGAGGTGTATTAGACACAGACCTCTTGGGCAGATCCTTGAAATGCTGGGGAGGTGATGCTCATGTTGCTCTCTTTCCTCCACAGGAGAACTTGAAGATGAGGGGATCTCACTTGGCACTCCACTGTGCTGCTTGGGGGAGAAGTAACTAAGGTAAAGGAATATTGTTCTTCTTGCATCTATTTTCCTTTCTCTGCTCAATCGAGGTGTTGTAATCTCTCATCTGGATTCTGGAACTCTCACAAAGGTCTACCATAGATGATTGTTAAGTTGGTGTTTTGGTTTGAGATAAAGACTGCGACCTCCCTATTCCACCATTTTCCCAGTGTCACTCCCAACAGAATTTTTTTTTAACTTTATAGTTTATTGTCAGGTTGGTTTCCATATAACACCCAGTGCTCTTCCCCACAAGTGACCTCTACCATGACCATCACCCCCCTTCCCCTTTCCCCCTCCCCCTTCAGCCCTCAGTTTGTTTTCAGTATTCAAGAGTCTCTCATGTTTTGTCTCCCTCCCTCTCCCTAACTCTTTTTCCTCCTTCCCCTCCCCATGGTCCTCCCAACAGAATTTTTAACAAGTTTATCTTTACCCTTTGATTATTTACAATCATAAACATTGACTACAGGGATATTTAAAATTTTTTCATTGGATATAATGTATTTACAGGGATTGAATAGTTTCTATGAATGTTTTTACCAAATTTTATCATTTATTATATATTTTTAGAGCATCCTTCTGTCACTCTTAAAGAATACACACACATACACACACACAGAAATGACTTCAGATTAAAGACCTTACTATAATTATTTAGCCATACATCACATAACCCACATTTGAAAAAAAAATGTCATCTCTAGGCATCACTGAAGTTGGATGCATCAAAATTGTTCAAAAGATCCATGGAAACGTGTATACTCATTTCTTGTCATTTTAATACCCCTCATATAAAAAATAACAAGATACATGCTAATCAAAATTAAATTATAAATTTAATATAGTAAATAAAAATGTATATATTATTCATATCACTAAGTCAGTTCATGTCTGAGTACTGACAGACAGCTGGCACCTTGGGAAAGTTTTGTTGTTGTTGTTACTGAATCAGAGTCAACATCTCTGAGATCCCTGTTGGGATTTTTTTCACAAAGTCTTAAAACTCAGGAGATTCCATCAGGAGATTCCTTCATTACAAAAGACCTGTATAGTCTGGTTTGCCATAATTTTCAAATGTTATATCAACAAGAAGGAAGTGTTAAGCACTTTCAAATGATCCTGAGAGGTTAAGTGAAACAAAGACTTACTCGGTCTACTTGTATTTGTCATGTTTGGTGAGCACAGTATGACTTGTTTTGTTGAAATAATGCGGAGTACTGCATTGGAGTATGAAGAAAATGAGTAAATGACAAAATAACTACAATTATATTTAGGGATATCTGATGTAAGTAACTAGCACATAATTCAAACTAAATTTTTTTAATTTAAAAATGTTTTATTTATTTTTGAGAGAGAGAAAGAGAGAAAGAGGAGGGGGAGGGGCAGAGAGAGAGGGAGACAGAATCTAAAGTAGGCTCCAGGCTCTGAACTGTCAGAACAGAGCCTGACACGGGGCTCGAACTCATGAACTGTGAGATCATGACCTGAGCCAAAGTCGGACACTTAACTGACCAAGCAACCTAGGTGCCTCAAATTCAAACTAATTTAAAAAGGGTTACCCATTAATTAATATCACTAAAAGTTTGGTGACAAATATTCTGGTAAAGTATAATTTGGGTCTTCAAATTATGAGATAAGATGCCTTTATTTCTCTAATTTTGGCTCTATTCTTTTCTATTATGATTTGATTTCTACATAAAAAATTTTTTTAACGTTTATTTATTTTTGAGAGAGAGAGAGAGAGAGAGAAAGACAGCGTGAGCAGGGGAGAGTCAGAGAGAGAGGGAGACACAGAATCTGAAGACAGGCTCCAGGCTCTGGGCTGTCAGCACATAGCCCGATGTGGGGCTCGAACTCATGAACCGCGAGATCATCACCTGAGCAGAAGCCTGAAGCGTAACCGACTGAGCCACCCAGGTGCCCCGATTTGATTTCTACATAGTCAGAACCAATGGTTCTAGGCTTACATTCTCTGGTGAGAAAACAGTAAGTGCCTCTCCTTTAACCCCAGCAAATGACCATTGTTAGCTTTGATTGTCTCTGCTGGAGACAGGAAGCCATTTTTACTCAAATACTGTGAAGAGTGTGTAATGCTTTGACTAGTCAGGCTGTGTTCATGCTTTCAGTTCTGAAGCCACAAAAATCTACTCCATGTGAGCCACATTAATTAGGGTAGAGGAACGATGATTCTCCAAGGAATATCCCAGTGTTGTTAGCAACAGTAGGGGAAATGAGTATCAGTCCAGCAAACTAAAATGCCACTATAGTTATACATACAACTCTTTCTGTACTTTTGGATGTGATAAGAAGGAAAGAGATGGATCAATGTTGAGATTCAAATAAATGGATATACACTTTTTTAAATGTTGAATTCTTAAATAGGTAAGATCTAATTAGAAGAGATGACATTCAAAGGGTTGATGTATAAGGATTGACTTTTGGATGAGAGACCTATCATTTACTGTAACAGAGGGAAAGAAGAAATGGAGTGAATCTAGTAAAAGTAATTTTGTACATTTTTGAACAGGCGTTTCGCAGTAGGAGATTAAACCTTCTCCTAAGTGGAGGTAGAGGAAACAATGGGGGTGATGTCTTTGTGGTTTATAGAATGTGATAAATGCTTCGCATATTTGAAGATTGTAATTGAGTTAATTGCACACAAATAATAAAATGGTATGTTTCCCAGGGGCTATTGGAGTTTCAATTAAGACACAATTATTATTTCAGAATTGCTTTCCTCTTGTATAATTTTTTTCAAGGAGAATGCTACTATTCAAAGTGCAAGTGGAGGAAAACAAAGAGGCTCTTCTGGAGTGTAAAGGTTTGCACATGCATGCAACAGAAGACAGAGGGAGGAGACAGCTTAGTTAATACATGAGCAGGAAATGGCAATTGTAGTTAAGAATAGAAGCTGGATAAGTAGGCAAGTGAGCAAAATATTATGGCTACTTGATAGATAGTCCTAATTCAATGAATCGGAGTCTAGATTTTATAAATTATAAAAGCATTTGAAGTTATTGGAGAAGAAACCCAGAAAGAGAGGAAGCTGTTTTTAAGAAGTAATAAGCTTTAGGTAAGTGATTAAGTGATTTGGTGATTAGGATACTTTTTGATGATGACAAGTTTCCATGTGTTTCTGAGAGTTGATGGCCAAAGAGGATGGGGGAAAAACTGAAGAAGTGGCAGTCAGGTTATAGAGACCTCAGGGTGATGAGTGATTTGTTACTTTAAATGGTGAAATCACATGGTATTGGATTAAAGAAGACAGTGGACAAATTGTTTAAATCTTATATGAAAAAAATAAATGGTCTGGATAATAAAGACCAAAAGGAGTAAATAGTTGGATGATAGCATCTCCTTTCCACAGTATTTTCTTTATATTTATCAATTAAATTTTAAGGGGAGGAAAACTAAAACTTTGGAAGCAGCAGAGTGAAGTAAGGTGTAACCTAAGCCAATCTTGGTTCAAAGGTGTAGGTCATATGGGGTAACATAGCTCCTTCATTTAAGGGGGATGCTAAGAATGGTGCCCTTTGGAAGAGCCAGGTTTTAGGTACTGCAAAGCAGAGTTTAAGAATTTAGGATAATTTTCTGGTAATTTACCAGGAAGAGAAAGTGGAAAGCTTTGAGAGGTAAGAAAGAAGAGACAGATGGAGTCAGATGCAAGTCAATACTTAAATTGTGAAACAGATGATAAAGTAGAACAGAGGTTGGCAAACTACAACCCTCAGGACAAGTGCAGCCTGGTACATGTTTTTGTAAATATGGTTTTACTGGGAGACGGGGATGTTCATTCATTTACAAGTTACCTATGGCTGCTTTTCTTTCCCACTAGAGTGGTAGAGTTGAATAGTTATGACACACACTGTATGGCCTATAAAGTCTAAAGTAGTTCCTATATGGCTCTTTATAGAAAAGTTTGCAAAACTCTGAAGATTAATAACCGAAGGCATTAAATTTGAGGGGATTTTTACTGATAAAGCAGTTTTGAGCTAACAATACCTGTAAAATCGCCATGAGGTGATTTTCTTCTTCAGCTGCAGTTACTGTCCACTTGATGGTTGAACTACCCAGTAAATGTTGTGCCTACCTGGTCTACTCTTGCCATGTAACCTAATGTAATGATGATTGCAGGGTCTGCAAATACATTTGAAAGAACAGGATGGAAGGTTATTCCTGAGGTTGCAAACTTTACCTAAGAGACTAGGGAAGTGGTGATAATAAAGGTGTCAAGATTAATATAATTGCCCTAAGATAGTGGTGAGTTTTCTTGCTGAAAACTTATTTGTACAATATGTTATGTTGATGGTATAAGCATATTAAACAAATAGCAAAGAGATCTGTCTGGGAATACTCTGCATTTTCTATTTCATTGTATTCTTTCACATTGGTCCTTTCTAGTTGTTCTTTTGCTCTTATTGGAAATTTTGAGACAGAAGATTATCGTGCATTATTTTCCTGACTTGGAGAACTAGAATAACATAAATGAACCTATATTTCTCATTTTATTCATTTATTCATCTAACATTTATTAACCATATACCATATGTGAGGCTCTGTTTCAGGCAAGGAGGATTCAGTAAGAAGTTATGCAAATTTTCAGCCTTCTGAAGTCAATATTCTCATGAAACAGATAATACAATGTTAGCAAATAACTATATATTATAGCATATTATATGTTTGATGAAGAAAATAAAGCAATAAAAGTCATAGACAGTGTTAGGAACTGCCAAGCTCTTTCATGTAGTCATAGAAGACTGCTTTGACTGGATGGTAATTCAGCAAAAAGATGAAGTGAGGAAGAAAACTATGTAAAGAGGTGGAAAAAAATGTTCTGAACAGAAGGGTCTAAAGACATTTATGTGTATGTGAGTTTGGTGTCTGTGGAACAGGGTGCAGGCCCCTGTGGCTTGAGTGGGTGATGATGTCAGAAACCAAAGAGCATATATAGAACTTGTATATTATAATAAGAAGTTTGGATTATAATACCATTATGTTTAACAAATCTCTATGACTGCTTTTGGGAAAATGAAGTGTAGGGGTCAAGAGCATAAGCAAGGTTGCAGGCTGAAGAGTCTGGCTCCAGGTGAAAATTCTTTCAGTCCTGACCATAGGCAGTTACAAAACTTTGCCTGACAGGCTTCATTGGTGGAAGCTGCCTTCCCCTCAACAAACTTGGTGTGTAGATTGTACATTGCACTTTTCTGGAGGGATTTTCAGTAAAGCACTCTGGTTCCCTCTCTTCTAACTGGGCCAGCCATGCTCATTTGTATATCTGCATTCTTAGCCCATTCACTTCCACTCAGAGGCCTCCTTATCAAGCGCCTTCCCTACAGCACTTCCCAGGTACTTCTGCAACAAACTCCTTCTCTGAACCTTGGCCAATGTACTTTTTTTCCCTTTAAATTAGTACTTTGCCACTTATAGCACTTCTGCCCACCCCTTCACTTTGTATTATACAAAATTACTTTTAAAAATATAGGAAAATTATGATACTCTCAGATAAATAAAATTTGAGAAAATAAGCTGATCTATTTATATAGAATACTAAAAAGCCTTACAGGCTAAAGTAAAATGATGCCAGAGAGTAACTCAAATCTACATTAAAGAAATAAAGAACACTAAAATATAACAACAATATATGTAAATATAAAAATATAAATATATATATTAAATGTTTATTTATTTTTGAGAGAGAGAACATGAGCAAGGGAGGGGCAGAGAGACAGGGGGACAGAGGATCCAAAGTGGGCTTTGAGCTGACAGCAGCAAGTCCAATATGGGGGCTCAAACTCACAAACTGTGAGATCTTGACCTGAGCCAAAGTCAGAAGCTTAACTGGCTGAATCACACAGATACCCCTATTTTTTAATTTTTTTTAAAGCTTAAGAGAGAGAACACACAAGTGAGCCTGAGCAAGGGAAGAGCAGAGAGACAGAGAGAATCCCAGGCAGGTTCCATGCTGTCAGCACAGAGCCCAATGCGGGGCTCAATCTCACCAACTGTGGGATCATGACCTGAACCAAAATCAAGAGTCAGTTGCTTAACCAACTGAGCCACCCAGGTGCCCCCAAAATATAAATATATTTTTGTTTGTAAATCTTTTCTTGTCTTACTTGAATAAAAACATTGCATAAAAATAATTATAAGTTGTATTATAAGTTGTATGTAAAGGATTATATTGTATAAAGATATGGTTTATATGAGAAAAATAGCACAATGAAAGGGAGAGTAATGGGTCTATATTGGGCAAAATTTTAGTAACTATTGTAATTAGCTAGTATTCATCTGATCTAGTATTTTCCAAGCTAAAATGTTATATTTAATACCAACTAAGTCTACCCACTAAGAATATAAGTCCAAGAATAGACTTAAAGTATCACTAATAAATAAAATGGTAAAATAGATAATATCTTTAACACAAAAAGAAGTCAGTAATAAAGGAATAGACAAAAGTCATATAGAAAACAAATAGTAAGATAGAAGTAGTAAATCCTACCTTATTAGTAAATATATTAATAGGTTAAATAAACAATATACTCAAAAGTCGGAAATTTGCAGAATGGTTGAAATGAAAAAAGATACAACTGTATGCTGTCTTCAAGAGACATATTTTAGATCCAAAGTTATAAATTAGTTGAAAATAAAAGATGAAAAGATATATATAGCATGCACTCAGTTAATATCAGCTTGAGTAGCTAGACCAACATCAGAATAAATACTTTTGGGAAAACAAGGATGATGTTATTAGAGACAAACATTACATCTCATAAAGATAAAAGATACAATCCATCAGAAAACACAAAAATTATAAATGTTGTATTTATATAAGAGAACTCCAAATACATAAAGTAAAATCGGACAGAGTTGAAGGAAGAAATAGATAATTATTGACTATGATTACAGACTATTAATAGATTATTACTGTGGATTAACAGTAATAGTTAGGCACTTTAATAGCTTATGTTCTAAATAGAACAAATAAGCAGAAGGTCAACAAGGAAACAGAAGGCTTGAAAAACATTATAGACCAACCAGACCTTATATATATATATATATATATTCTAATCAACAGAAAACAAATTCCTTCCAAGTGCACATGAAATATATACTAAGATCATATTCTAAGCCATAGGTCTCAATAAAATCAAAAGGCCTGAAACCATGCATATTATGTTCTCTAACCACAATGGAATAAACTAAAAAAGACTGGAAAGAGCATACTCTTAAATTAACAGTAGGTCAAAAAATTATAGGGAATATTAAAAAATACATCTGAATGAATGAAACAAAAACACAACATACCAAAACTCATGGGATGCAGTGAAATGAAGCAATGCTTAGGAAAAATTTTACTGTAAATACCAAATAAAATGAAGATACCAAATCAATAACCCAAACTTTTATCTTAAAGCACTATAAAAAGAATGGCAGTCTAAAACTAAAGAATGCAAAAGGAGTAAATAATGAATACTACAGAAGAAATTCATAAAATACAAAAAAGAAAAACTGAAAAAAATCAATAAAACCAAAAGTTGGCTCTTTGAAAACATAACAACTTGTCAAAGCCTTAGCTATACTTGCAAGTAAAAATCGTATTTCTAAAATCAGGACTAAAAGAAGGAGCATTACAACTGACCACACAGAAGTGAAAATGGTTATAATGGAATACTATGAAAGCTGTGTGCCCACAATTAGATAAAAGAAGAAATGAAAATTCCCAGGAAAACACAAACTACAGAAACTGACTCAAGAAGAAATACTTATCAGAATCATAAGAAATAAAGAAATTGAATAATTTTAAACTTCCCATAAAGTAAAGCCCAGGCCCAAGGTCTTCAACACAGAGTTCTAACAAACATTTAAAGAATAATTAACCAATCTTTCACAAATTCTATCAAAAAAATAAAGGAGAAAAGAACACTTCCACACTCATTCTAGGGGAGGAATATTAACCTGATGCCAAACCAGGAGAAAACAATCAGAAAACAAACAAACAAAAAAGCTAGACAAACTTATTCCTTATGAATGTAGAAGCAAATATTTTCAATAAAGTACAATAAACCAAATCAAGTAGCACATAGCAAGTATTACATCCATGACCAGGAATGCAAAGTTGCTTGAACACTGTAGAATCAATTCATGTAATATACTACAAAAAAAAAAAAAAAAAAGTGAACGTCAGAATAGACATAGACAAAGCATTTGATAAAATCCAACATTATTTCATTATAAAAATACTTAACAGTTGGAATAAAAGGGAACTTCTTCAATCTACTAAAGAGCATATACCAAAAAATCCAGTTAACTTTATACTTCCTGGTGTGAGGCTGAATGCTTTGCCAGTAAGATCAGGAGCAAGACAGTGCTGTTCCTATTCAAACTGTACTGGAGTCTCTCTCTAGTAAGATAAATTTGGCCAATACTAATAATATAAAATAGGAAGAAAAAGATATTCAAACAGGAATGGAAAAAATAAAATTATTTCTATTCAAAAAGACATGCTCTTTATATAAGAAATCTTAAGGAATCCATTTAAAAATTAGAATAATAATTTTAAGATAATTTTATTCACAATAGCACCAAAACTAATAAAATATTTACTAATTTATCAAAAAGTACAAACCAAATACACTGAAAAATATAAAATATCATTAAAGGAAATTTAAGAAAATGTGAATAAATGGAAAGATATTTCATGAATTGGAAAACTAAACACTGCTAAGACAGCAATACTTCCCAATTGATCTATAGAGTCAAGTCAGTTCCTATCGTAATCTATGCTGCCTTCTCCTCCTCACCCCAAATTGACAAACTAATCCCAAAATCATAATGGGAAATCAGAACAGTGCTGGAACAGTTAGATATTCACAAAGAAAAAAAAAGAAAAGAAAAGAGAAGGGAATCGGATAGAATAGGAAAAGGAAAACAAAAGTAAGGTAAGGTAAGATAAGGAGTCCCCTTCTACATACATTAAAAATTAACTTAAAAGTAATGGAAAATCTAAATGTAAGAATTAAATCTGTGAAACATTTAGAAGAAAATATAGGAGTATTTGTGGCCCAGAGTTAGGCAACACCTTCTATGATATGACCTGAAAAGCACAAACAACAACAATATAGTAGATAAATTGGATTTCACCAAAATTAAAAATCTTTGTGCTTCAGTGGACACTATCAAGAAAGTAAAAAGACCAGGGCGACTGGGTGACTTAGTCGGTTAAGCTTCCATCTTCAGCTCAGGTCATGATCGCATGGTTCCTGAGTTTGAGCCCTGCGTCAGGCTCTGTGCTGACAGTTCAGAATCTGCAGCCTGCTTTGGATTTTGTGTCTCCTCTATCTGCCCCTCCCCTGCTTGATCTCTGTCTCGCTCCCTCTCAAAAATAAACAAACATTAAAATTAAAAAAAAAAGTAAAAAGACAACCCAAGAATGAAAGAAAATATTTGTAGACTATATCTACAAATGATAAGGGATTGGTGTTTAGAATATATTAAAACACTTCTAACAATACTAAAAACACAATCCTATTTAAAAAATGGCTCCAAATCTATATCTAAATAAATATATAGATATAAAACAAATATTTAGATATAAGAAGATATAAAAATAGCCAATAAAAATTTGAAGCTCAACATCATTAGCCATCAGGGAAATGTGACTCAAAAGTGAAATGACATAGCACCTTACACACACGAGGATGACTATAATCAACAAGACACATAATAGCAAGTGTTAGCTAGGATGTGGAGAAATTAGTACCATCATACACTTCTGGTGAATGGAATGGAAAATGGTCCAGCTACTTTGAAAATACTCTGGCAGTTCCCCAAAACATTAAAGTTGAATTACCCTATTAACTTGCAATTCTACTCTTAGATATGTATCCAAGAGAAATGACAGAATAAATCCACACAAAAACTTACATTTGAATGCTCTTTGCAACATTATTCAAAATAGACAAGTCAAATTTATGAGTGGATAAATAAAATATGGCTTATCCATATAATGTAATATTTGTCAATTAAAAGGAATAAAGAACATATAACATAGAAAAATATTGGAAAAAATATGCTAAGTGAAAGAAGTAAAAGCCAGATACAAAAAGTTACATATGATCCCATTCCTATGGTATATATAAAAAATATTTGTAGATACAGAAAGTACAGTAGTTGCTATTCAGGACTTAGAACACTAGGGATTAATGAGGGATGATTGTTAATGAATGCAAAGCTTCTTTTTGGAGAGGTTAAAATTTGCTACAATTGATCTGGTGATGATTGTACAACTCTGAATATACTGAAGACCATTGAATATATTATTTAAATTGCTATGGTATATAAATTATATCTCAATAAAAGTGCTAAAAAGTTATGTTCATATTTAAACTGTGAATTTAATGAATAGAGATTTATTATAGATACAAAAAGTAAAGTGCTGAATATTAAGATTTGAGAAAACTCTAATCAGAAAGAAAAGGAGGATCTGGTAAATAAAACTGAACAAAGAAGCCAACAAAAGGAACAAAGATATTATGATGTCCAGGAAGCCACACAAACTATTTCAGAAAAGAGACAGGAATTGTTCTGGGAGATTAATTAATTTGATGCAAAAGTAGTGCACTTTCTATTGGCCAATGGACTTTCTATAGAGGCTGTTGGTAAACTTGATACATGGGCTTTAGTGGAATAAGGGTCAAAAATAAATCCTGGATTAATGAAGGAAAAAAGGAGGTAAAAAATGAGAAATTTTACAATGTACAATTCTTTGGAGGAGTTTTGTTACCAATAGACCAATGAGGAGGCATCTGAAGGTGGAAGTCTAGTTCTAGGGAGATTTATTTATATTGTATGAAAATTACTAGAGTGTAAGGATACAGGGCATTTGGCTGAGAAAAGATGAATATAACAAAGAAGGAGAATGCAAACACCATTATGAGAGCGGTGTTGTTCAAACCAAGAGTATGATGGGATCCACTGCAAATCAGGGAGATGTGAGCAATTATAACAAGAGGGCAGATACCGCTGCATGCACAGTTTTCAGATGCGTTACAGGACCTGCCGCTGAAGATGTAAAGTAAGTCTCTTGTTGGTTTATATGTTCTCAAAGAAATACAAAGTAAAATCACTAGTCAAATATAATACTGCAGTTTTGGAAAATAAACAAAGATATAAATTATAATCCCCAGAGATTAGAAGAGATAGTTGATCAGAAAAATGTAGAAGTATTGCAGTGTATTGCAAAGGCTTTGTGCAAGAATTATGGTTATTTATTTAAAGTAAGAATGATCAGGAAGCACCTTGGTGGCTCATTTGGTTAAGCGTCGGACTTTGGCTGAGGTCATGATCTCACGGTTCAAGAGTTCAAGCCCCATGTTGGGCTCTGTGCTAACAGCTCAAAGCCTGGAGCCTGCTTAGGATTCTGTCTTCCCCCCTCTCTCAGCCCCTTACCAACTTCCACTTTGCCTCTCTCTCTCTCTAAAAAATAAATAAAACCATTTAAAATATTAAAAAATATGAAGCAAGAATGATCAGTACTGTTAGGAGTCTCTTTTTCATCCACTTGCTTTTGCTCAATATTAGGCATGGAGAATGTAACAGCAACAAAGGGCTTACATAGAATATAGGTATAATTATCTGAATAACATTAATTCAAAGATTTAGAATTTAAATATGTAGGCAAATACCTGTTGCAACCAGGTTGTTGGACAAGTGACACTACTTAACATTTTAAGAAATCTGATTTCTCAATTTAGTAAAGATAAAGTTCTGACCTACAAATAAGAAGCTGTGGGAAAAAACATCTTACTCTGTAGAATATGTGTCTAAGATAAAACGTAGGTAAAAATATAGATTCGTCCCAGATGATTGATCCCAATACAGTCTTCAATCTTTTTGACAATTGTGGTAAACTGTATAACTCTAATTATTGTAAGTTATAAATAATTTTGGCACTTAAATGGTCATTTTGAATACTAAGGTAAATGTCTCAGTTTCACTTTCTTACCAACAGTTAAGCAGTATTAAATATTATCTAGAATATTAACATTATATATAAAAGTGTCCTTAATGCAACAACTATAACATGAATATATGTTGTTATAAAATACAACGCCCTCTGGTTTTAAAGCATCTTTTATGAAAAATGCTTTAATGTTTGAACAAGATTTATATCAATTAAAAATCTTAATGATCTCTAATTTCAAATTCTTTTTGTGAAATACCTTAATGGTTATAAAATCTAAAACTTAGAAACATAATCCATGTAGTGATTAATTACAGATATACTGTAATTAGAGGCCATTTTCACCAGAAGAATTATGGTCATTTGTACAGTTAATATCAGGGGGAAACCACACATTCTACTATAT
The DNA here is from genome assembly GCA_028646485.1 of Cryptoprocta ferox. Lineage (NCBI taxonomy): Eukaryota > Metazoa > Chordata > Mammalia > Carnivora > Eupleridae > Cryptoprocta > Cryptoprocta ferox. The sequence goes on from CM053567.1 coordinate 100,207,174, forward strand.
TTCCATTACTTTTGCTTAAAGTATTCAACCTAATAAATTGAAGTGTATTAGACATCCTATGAGCATCAAGATAATCAGTTTATACTTTTTGTTTCCATAAAGTAAGGCTGACTTTGTAAATTGAACTGTGAGTAACTGAAAACTTAGTAATATTAATGATATTTCAGAGGTAATCAGTGTATGAGTATGCAAGGAGTCATGCCTCTGCCAAACTGTCAGTTTATTTAACTGCCTTGTGGCAAAACCAGTATTAGTAGTTGAGAGTTCTTAATGCCCTAGGGCTCTCTTCATTTGCTAAGACATGATAATCAGTTATGCTGGGCTGTATGGCTGTACCTTTGGCAGCTCATGAATACATCATTCAAATGAGTATCATAAACAGATAGAAGTGTAAGTTGCTTCTGTCTTCAGAGCCTTCTGTTAAAAATTAGAAGCTGGCTTGTAGGGGCAGTAAAAGTTAAATAGAAGACTTACTGAAAATGCAAGGATTTAATGATAAGACTGATTGGAAAAACAACCAGTAGGCCACTAATCAACTCCATGTAGTGCTAACATAATAATGAAAAGAACATCACAATCTCTAATCCAAAATATTTTAAGATCTAAACCACTTATAAGTGAGGCGTATTCTTCTGAGCTCACTAAACTTTGAGAGAAAGTAATGTTGATTGCTCTGGTATTACAAAATAATAGCATAAATAGATTATTTCCTAATTATTTTACCGTAAACTCTTTCACATTGTAACTCATATGTTTCTTGTAGATAATACCTAAATTTTGTATATAAAAATACATTTATTTCAGTACTATAGGCAGAAATATATTTTATTTATTTTTTTGGCTACAGCAAAATCATTACCAATACTAGAATATAAATATACAAATTTATACAAAATTAATTTCCAGACATAAAGTCATGATATAATTTTAAGTGTGCTTTAACTACCCAATACTGTTAAATATACACTGGGTATACTGACATTTCAGAATTTAATCCCTTCTCTAGCAAGGTTTAATTTCCACCCTATGTTACAAAAAAGATCAGCGTATTCCTGCAGGAAATACTAGGTTGCATTCACATGTTTTGTAAAAATAGAAAGAACTAATGTAATTCTTAGTTTATGTTAATAAAATCATGTTTTATTTTGTTTTTAACTAGTTCATGGGGGGAAAGGATCATTCATTTTTAAGAATTTTCTACCAATTAAAACATAGATTTAATAGGAGAAAAATATAAGACTACCTGGTAACTTCAATTTTGAAATAGCATGCTCACTTTGTAACTTCCGGTTAGTGGTGTTCAACCACAAACACATAAACAATTGCATTTACATAGCCAAATCTGTATAGTTATTATAAGAAAGTCTCAAAAAAGGCCAACAACTACCAATTTTGCTTCATTCACTTAGAGACTCTTCAATAGGAAGCTGAAACTATGGCTTAATTTTCAGCCTCTCTACCTGCCAGCAACAGCTGGGCAATCATTCATAACTATCTTCAGTGAGTAGCAAGTTCATGGCCAAGTCGATAATTATAGAGTCAAATGGAACATCAATTTCTATCCAAGATTTAATTTGGCTATATAGTGCTGTGAAAAATAAGACTCTCATATATTATTGCTCTGATCTCTGAATTTACTATCCTACGGATATTCTACCAGAGTTATTTGAAATGATCATGTTTCCATTAGCATGGTAATATGATCATTTAAAAATTGAATTTTTAGAACAACACCCTTGCTTAAAAAGAACTACTGAATATTGCTCGGTTGCTTATGGTAACTTTAAAAAGGTAATATTTAAATCTAAGGACTTTAAATAATACTTTAAAATTGTTTTTGCAGATTGCTAATAATGTACTTATTTATTTTTAATTTATTTTGCTTTTAGGAGTTGGACTGGTTTCTTTATGCTTTCTACATTTAGGTGTTTTTCTCAATTCTGGATTAATTCAAAAACAGTTTTTTTGGGGGCCAAAAATCTTCACATTAAAAATGATGTATTTGTCTCAGTTTATGATTCTATAAAACAAATGAACTGATGTTCACATGGCTTAAATCCAATAATTGTAATGTTTCTCTAGCTTTAGCTATTGTTGTTGGCAATTCTCCAAAAATGTAGAATTCTGAAGGATATCTATCTGAAGGACAGACAACTTTGGATATATCTGAATTATTATGGTGACTATAGCCTCCAATCTTAATAGGCTCTTCATATTAATACAGGTTTCTCATACTAATCTTTGCATTTTATTGTTTGTTACTCTAAATTCTTGGTCAAAGACTAAAAAAAAATTAACTAGACTACAAGAGTAATAAATTACAGAGCATTTTTTATTGTATGTATATATATATACATACATAATTTTAAAGATATTATAATACTATAAAATATCACCCTGTTCATTATGTAATATATTTGTAAAGAACATGCAAATGATATTCCATTTTCAGAGAGAAACCTATAATATTTTTCTACATCTTAAAAGTGGGTAATAGTTCCTTTGGAGGAAATAACACTCTAGTAAATATAATAAAAAGCCTAAAATATTATTATGGAATAACCCATGCTGAGTAATATTTTTATTACTGTTTTAAAAAAAAATGAAGAAAACTCAGGGAAAGTAAATAACTGATTGTAGCAAGCTATAAATACCTTCCAAGGTGGCTGAAGTGATTATTAAGAAATGGAAAAGATGAGGGCAGATTTCTTATCATCTTCCCCAACTTTGAATATCATTAATTGATTTATTATTTTTCCTATTTCTCCTTAGCTATTTTGTCTTCATGCTATCAGGCATCTTACAACATCTTTTGTTGGGTATGTTTGTGTGAGGGAGTTGAATTCTAATCTCATCAAGGCATTTCCAAGTTTGATTATTAATAGAATCTTTCCAATGTGGATATCATTTTAATATTAACAAAACCACATTGGAGTTTGAAAGAGTTGATTTTTAAATTAGCAATATATGAAATAACTTCCTATAATAGGCTTTTTTCCTATTTTAAGTTGAATTAGCTTAGCAATCTTATATTTTATATGAAATTTGAGAATTTTACTCAAAATGCTTTTTTTTTCCCTTTAATTTTAAAGAGAGATCACTAGCAGGGAAGCTGATAGGGAAGAGAGAAAGAAGCAGGCTTCACACTCGGCGCAAAGGCCAACACAGATCTCGATCCTACGACCCTGGGATCATGACCTGAGCTGAAATCAAAAGTTGGTCCCTCAGACAACTGAACCACCCAGGTGCTCCTCAAAATACTTTTCTAATACAATTTTTAAAGCTAAGTGTCACCAAATTATTTATTTAACATTATTAGTTTTTAAAATTATGTTAATGTGTTCCAAGTAGATTTCAATATACTTAAAATTTACATACTTAATATATTAATTTATTAAATATGTTTTCATAATATTGTCAGCATATTTCTTGAAAAGTTTCAATAAAATGATTGATTAACCATTTTATATACATGGGTAAGATTAGTGTAGCTACAAAGGGCTGCCTTTTAGAATTTTGTTGTGTTCTAAGAGTACTAACATAGGAAATTAAAATGAAAGGAAAGAAATACATTTTTGTGGATGTATCTCTAAAATATTCTATAAAAACTTAATTTTGATTTCTGCAAGCAAAATTTATAGTTTGCAAGTTGGACCATGTATGAAACAAAATTGTTTCTATAAATTTCCAAAGTGTCCACCTATTACACATTTTAAAATAGTGCCTGAATTGGCAATGTTTCAATAATTCCACCCACTAAACAATTACAAAATAAATATATTTAATAAAAAATATTCAACTGTAAAAAATGAAAAATTTAGAATGTGTTAATAAAACATCCCAAAGATAAAATTATTTAAAATTTAATTATAAATCTTTCTCATTATTTTTATAAATGCATTGTATTTATCAAGTAGAAAAGGAACTGGTTATTTCTTAGTCAAGTTTTCATAACATTGAGTATATTGTGGGATAAATATATTTTAATCATAATGATTGGCCACATTAAGAAACTGACTAGAGGCACCTGGGTGGCTTGGTTGGTTAATCATCCGACTCTTGATTTTGGCTCAAGTTATGACCTCACAATTCTTGGGTTTGAGCCCCGCCTCAGGCTCTGTGCTGGTGGTGCAAAGCCTGCTTAACATTCTCCCTCTCCCTTTCTGTCGGTCCCTCCCCACTACCACTCTGAAAATAAATACATAAAATAAACTTAAAAACAAAACTGACTAAATCCCCTATGAAACGTTTCTCTAAGTAATCACAATTTCTCATCTTTTTACTCTTTCTGTTTTAATTTCTATGTGTGTATCTTCTTCTCCTTTTTCTTCCCTTGTACCTTCTCTTCCTTATCCTTTTTGTTCTTCTTCTCTGTCTTTTCTATCTGTTTCTTTTCTTCCTCCTTCTTTCCTCCTTATTCTCATTTTTCCTATTCCTCTCCTTAATAGAAACATGTACATTTTTTAAAAAGGTGCTTAGCTACCTTTTTGACAGGAAGTTCTCTTAGTACATTAAAAGCAAGCTAAATACTTTGCATGCATCACATAACAAGGGTAGGTGAATAAAGATGGCATATCGACCAGGAACATAAATGAAACAAATAAAAGCTACTCAAAGATGGCATTAAAAAAATCTCAGTGATGTCTAGTAGATAGAATCAGAAGTTTCAATCACAGCTAAGATATAGGCTATAAAATTTGGACTATTTTTGTGGCTTTCTCATTAAAGTTATCAACAGTTTCTTTTTGAAACCCATGCAACATACAGCATTTCAAATAAACATTTCAAATCATTTCAAAAATAATTAAGACATTGTTTATTTGAACTATCAATCAAATATGAAAGGGTTATATATACTTGAAAGGATGTAGACATAAATAAAGATGATATAAGGAGAAGAATAAAACATGACACTCAAAATAATACCTTTAAAATAAAACATATTGCATTCACACAAAGCAGATGATGTATATAAAGACAATAGATGCTGGAAAAATAGATGTTTTGAGAGATAGATTAAACACATATTTTACCAAATAAAATAAAAAGAGTGAATATTGTATAGTTAGAAGATAATTCTAGAAGTTACAGTAATGGACTAATAGATTTTCAATTATTCAAGAAATTTAAAGCAGGTAAAACAGAAATGAGGAAATAATTTTAAAGAGTGGGGATATAAATAAAATTTAAAAAAGGGAATATACATGAAGTTTACATAACTGAGAAATTCAGTTTTCATAATCCAAAGAACACCTAACAAAGGAAATATAAAATATTCTCCACAAAGTACATTAAGGCAGAGTTTCAAAAGACAAAGAGTAATAGAATATTAAAATTATCTTCATATAAAAAAGCAAAAAGTTAACCACAGACTTTTAGAAAATAATTGCTGAACACATATATTTTAACAGACTTGTATCTGAAATATATAAAGAACACTTAACTCAATAATAAGATAAATAAGTCAATTAAAAGTGGGCAAAAAA
>CM053567.1:100212759-100234540 GCA_028646485.1 Cryptoprocta ferox
ATATAGTACAATAATGATATCAGGATTAGATTCCTTAATGCCCTTTACCCATTTAGCCCAACCCCCCTCCCACAACCCCTCCAGTAACCCTCTGTTTGTTCTCCATATTTAAGAGTCTCTTACGTTTTGGTCCCCCTCCCTGTTTTTATATTATTTTTGCTTCCCTTCCCTTATGTTCATCTGTTTTGTATCTTAAAGAATTCATATGAGTGAAATCATATGATATGTCTTTCTCTGACTAATTTTGCTTAGCATGATGCCCTCTAGTTCCACCATACAACCATTGATTGTACCTCTAGGTATTACATAACTGAACTGAAAACTTACTTCAACACAAAAATATCTGCACACAGATGTTTAAATTAGCTTTATTTATAATCACCTAAAACTGGAAGAAACCGAGATGTCCTTGAATAAGTGAATACATAAAAACAAAAACAGGTACATCCATACACTGGGATTCTATTCAGTGATTCAAAAAATGAGCTTTCAAAGTATACAAAAGCATGGATGAATCTTTAATGCATATTGCTAAGTTAAACAAACCAATCCTAAAAGACTATTTACTACTAGATCACATTTACAGAATATTCTAGAAAAGGCCAACCAACAGAGACAGTAAAAAGATGGATGGTTGCCGTCTGTTGGGTGGGAAGAGGAAGGGAGGGTTGAGTAGATAAAGTACAAGGTATTTTTAGGGTAGTTGAAACTACTCTATATGATACTGTAATTATGGACACTAAGCATATGTGTCATGTATATCATGTATAAGTGTATGTGTCACTCATAGAACTTTACCTCACACTGAGTGACCATTAGTGTATGTGAATTAAAAGAAATCACTTTGTAGGCAAGGAAATTACAGGATGGAATGGAAAATAAGAAAAAAACAATTTAACAATTAAGTGAATGGATGGTAGATGATGAGAGTCTTATCTCTCACTGTCAGAGTAGGACTTCATAAGAGGTCAAGAAAGAGCAAAAATAGTTGATGATTATTAACATAAAAATTGTTAACTTTGGTATGATATTGACTAGGATGATGCATAAAGGAACTTAGTGGAGTGATATACATGTTAAATGTTTTTATTAGGTGATGGCTATACAGATGCTTACATACGTACAAATGTGTCATGTTCTACATACTTACATTTATTTAATTTGCTGTTATACTTCAATTAAAGAAAAATATGTAAAAAGAAGTGGAGAAAGATATAGCCAAGGAAATAATTAACATGAAGACAGATCTGAAAAATAAATAAAACCTAACCTAAATTATAGAAATATAAAAGGGTATAAAATGCACAGCTAAAGATTCAAGAAACCCTAAAACACTAAGCAGCAAATATTCATTTGTTAGGAAAAACTGACAAAAATGGAGACAACGTGGAAATTTAAAAATTAGCACAGTGTAGTTTGATTGACTTCAAATAAATAACACTTGCATTGAAATCGGATTTCTTAGGAACAATGGAAGCCAGACTCAATATAATGGTATTTTTCTTAGTAAAGAAAATACTTGCTATCCTAGATTCCTTACTGAAGAAAATATTTTTCAAACAGAATAAAAGGAAGCTTTTCAGACAAAGGTGAAGTGAGATAATTCATCTATAGTATATCTGTACTTACAGAAATACAAAAGGCAGAGAGAAAATTATCCCACACTGTTATGAGACACTTGAAATGAAAAGAGAATCCTTTGTAACAAAAATACATTAGTTAAGGGGTACCTGGGTGACTCAGTTGGTTAAGTGTCCAACTCTTGGTCTTCACTCAGGCCCCACATTGGGCTCTGCACTGACAGTGTGGGCCCGGCTTAGGATGCTTTCTCTCCATCTCTCTCTGCCCCTTCCCCCATCTCAAAATAAATAAACAAACATTAAAAAATACATTTGTAAAAATATATTATCATGACTACATAAACAGCAATAATGTCTTATATGTTCTATATCTAGTAAAATAAATGATTATTTTATCATATTAATAGGGAGAAAAAATTGCAGTGTCCCAGTATCCTGTGAAGGGTATAAAAATGCCAGTAACATTATATTTTCTTACGTCAAGAATATAAGCTTGCACATTTTTCCCCTAGGTCACCACAGTTTAAAACAGACTAACTCTCTCACTACTTACTATTAAGCTGAAGATAGTACATAAAGTGTTGACAATGTTTTAGTTTTGTTTTAATTTATTAGAGTCAAGGAGTTGAGTAGCAGACAACTTCAAAAGTGAGAGAAATACAATTTTTCCTTCAGAGAATTTGCCAATCTTCCTTGAGAGAAATAGAGACTGAATAGAAAGCAGTAGTTTGAGGACTGTAGGAGGCTCACATGACTGGGGTGACAGAGGTTGGAACTCTAGGCTGTAAATATACAGAGAGAAGAGAAGAGAAGAGAGAAAAACTGCAGAAAAATATACAGAGAGAAGAGAAGAGAAGAGAGAAAAACTGCAGAACAAGAAGAGAGAAAAACTTTCTGCCACATGCATTTTCCATCAAGATGTGTGTTTTCCCGATTGCACATTTTTAGGATGAAACACCAAGAATACAAATAGAAAGCAGCAGGTGGGAGACTAGATATGGCCACCTATGATCTTCCATCTCCTGAAACTGATAGTCTAGTCCAATGCTATCTGGCGACCATCTAGCCTTGTAGCCACCTCAGAGAGCCTGGGCCTTTGGAAACTTCTGCAGGGTTTTAGGATGGTGTTAACTGGTCATGATTCTTTTATATACAGTATTGCTGATGCATTTCAAAGTGCCTTCCCCCTTGGCTTACCTTTGTAGTCTATCATTTTTGCTCTCCTGACCAAATTGCTGCTTATCTAGCCCTCAAGCAGTCTCTTTGGGTCCTATAGTAGTCTTTATAAAAGTGGTTCTCTAACCAAATTGCACTTTAAATTTGTTTTAATGTTTATTTTTGAGAGAGAGAGAGAGAGAGAAAGAGAGAGAGAGAGAGAGAAAGAGAGAGAGCAACTGGGGAAGGGGCAGGCAGAGAGGGAGACACAGAATCCAAAGCAGGCTCCAGGCATGGAGCTGTCAGCACAGAGCCCAACGCGGGGCTCGAACCCATGAACCAGGAGATTATAACCTGAGCTGAAGTCAGATGCTCAACCGAATGAGCCACCCAGGCACCCCTCAAACTGCGCTTTAGAATCACCTGGAGAACTTTCAAAAAACTGTTTGTATCCATAATTATCTAATTAAATCAGTCTTTCTGGAAGGTGATCCCACACCTTGGCACTTAACAGACAGTATCACTTCAAGGGACTCTTTATATTTTTAATTGAGATAAATGCATAGAGTAAAATGCACTGATATTACATACATTGCATAGTTGGATAATATTTTACACATAAATATCCTTATGTGACCGCTACCCAGAACAAGATATAGGACATTTTCAATTCAAGAAAAGCTTCTCTCATGTCACATTTCTGTCTATAAGCCACTTGCAGAATTGCTATTCTGAATTCTATCACCGAAGACTTAGGCTGTTTTTTTTTAAATGTTTATTTATTTTGATGGAGAGAGAGCACAAGCAGGGGAGGGACAGAGAGAGAGAGACAGACAGACAGACAGACAGACAGACAGAATCCTAAGTAGGCTCTATGCTGTTAATGCAGAACCTGACATGGGGCTTGATCCCAAGAACTATGACATCATGACCTGAGATGAAAGTAGATGTTTAACTGACATAGATACCCAGGTGCCCTTTACACTTGTTTTTAATTTCACATAGGTATGTATAATCCCGTACTATATACTGTTTTGTGTAGGCCCTTTTTCTTCTATTTTTATGTGGATCAACCCATGTTGCATGTAGTAGTAGTTAATTTTTCTATGTGTTTAATTTTTCTATGTGTTTAATGTTCCATTGTATAAATATATCACAGTTTATTTAAATTAGTGTTGATGGAGATTTGGTTGTTTCAAGTTTGAGGCTATTATAAATAAGTATTAAAAATAAATTGCCAGGGCACCTAGCCGGCTTAGTGGTTGGCCATGGGACTCTTGCTCTCGGGGGCTGTGAGTTTAAACCTCAAGTTGGGCTTAGAGCTTACTTAAAAATAAATATTAAATAAAAAATAAATTGCAAACTTTCTTCTTCATGTCTTTGATGGATATAGGTTCTTTTTATTTTATTTATTTAAAAAAATTTTTTAATGTTTATTTATTTTTGAGACAGAGAGAGAGAAAGCATGAGGTAGGGGTGGGCACAGAGAGAGGGAGACACAGTCTGAAGCAGGCTCCAGGCTCTGAGCTGTCAGCACAGAGCCTGATGCGGGACTCAAACCCACAAACGGTGAGATCATGACCTGAGGTAAAGTCGAATGCTCAACCGACTGAGCCACCCAGGCGCCCCTAGGTTCTTGTTTTTAATACATATATATCTAGGGTCATAAAAAAGACATATTTAGCATTAGTATAAACTGCTGTATAGTTTTTCAAATTGGCTGTACTGATTTACACTTTCAAAAGTAGTATATCCAACAACAGTCACTCCAAATTTTTATCAAAGTCAGTATTAATACTTTTTAAAATATTTATTTTTGAGAGAGCACAAGTGGGGAAGGGACAGAGAGAGTGGGAGAGAGGGTCTGAAGTGGTCTCCACGCTGACAGGCTGACAGCAGTGAGCCTGATGTGGGTCTCGAACCCACAAACTGTGAGATCATGACCTGCGCTGAAGTCAGATGCTCAACTGACTGAGCCACCTTGGGGCCCTATTTTCTAAAACTTAAATTAAATCTTGTAGCTGTATAGCATTGAGATTTTAATTTGCATTTCCTTGTGACTAATAATATTGAGAACCATTACAGATGCTTATAGGTTTTTGTACTTATTCTTTGTGAAGTGAGTGTTGAAGTATTTTACTTCTTTTTTTGTCAATTGAGTTCTCAGACCACTTTTAATTGATTTATAGGCATTCCTCATAAATCTAGATATGAGTTTTAGCTTGCCTTTCAGTCATATAATAACAGTTTTTGGTGACCAAAATTCTTAATATTAATGAGAGAAAATTTATAAAATTTTTCTTTGATAGTACTGTTTATACATTGCCAAAAACATATATGCTTATTCAATATTAATTTAAAAATATTAATTATGACTCATCTTAAGCCTAAATAAAAACATAATTTTTCAAATTTTGAATCAAATGGCTTTTGATATTTTTAGACAGATTTCATATTCCATGGGCAATTTATTCGAAGTAGTGACTCCAAAAGATATTCACATTATAATCCTCAGAATTACATATGTAATTTATATGCCAAAAGTGACTTTGCAGATAGAATTAAGCATAAATACCTAAAGATGGGATATAATCATGGATATTCCACATGAGCCCAGTTTATCATAAGTCTTTAAAAAGCAAATAATCTTTTCTACTTACAGAGAACCAGAGAGACAATAGCATGAGAAAGACTCCACCTGACATTGCTGATTTTGAAGATATAATTAAGGATAGAAAGTCAAGGGGTGCCAGTGGCCTCTACAAGCTGAAAACGTCCTCCAAGTTTGTGGTAATTTGTTACATGCATACATGCATACATGTATATGTATATATATTCATATATTTAACTTATCCATATATTTACATATATTATGTTATACTTACTCAAAGATCATGTCATGGTGCCCTTAATTTGTCTAAACCTTTGGAGTAAAGAATTCACGGCTGATTACAAATCAATTTTAATATTATGCAAAAATTTGAGGAGTAATATTTGCAGAATAAATGTGGGGATTGTTACTAATTTTTTTTGTGACATTTCATTGAACTCCACGTGATTTTCGATGGTATGCAACCTGGAATATAAGCTAAAATGTGAACATTGTAAAATGTTTTGAAAAATGTTCAAAGTAATTTAGGATGCTGTGGTAATGGCAAGTGAGAACAGATGGCTGTTGGAGGATCATCATCAATCTCAGTTACTTAGACTGAAATAAACTTCCAAAATAAAGAAAAGTAATTCATCAGGATAGAGAAATATTCATTAAAACACTGTAGTTCCCTCAATCTGTGTTTCCAGTCAGAAGCTTACTACTGAGCTACAGTTGTGCCTATTGTGTGAGCCTGCCCCCAAACATAGGAGAATATCCTATACAAGCAATTGGGCCTGGTTTTCCAGATATAAAACTTAGTTCAACTATTTCAGCGTATTGAAATACATGCATAATCCAAGAAATCAAATTTGTAAATTTATGCAAATACACTTCTCGTAAAATATCATGCAGTTGTATTAAAAATACATAGTTTATAAAATAACTTGAAACAAAACTTCAAACATTTAAATTAACAGATATATATGTCTGTGTAGTATTTAGCAAAACTAGACAGTCAACTAACCTATCAATAATTACCAAATTTACATTATGGACCATGGAAACACATACACGCACACATATCCCATCACATGCTGGCGTAAACATATGCAAAAATTTGTATGCTGAAGAATACTACAAATGGAATGCTGATATCAATTCTCATATCTCTATTCTCTGAGCACCTCTGAACATTTATCATTTTCTGAAGACCAAAAGAAATACTACAGCTTTGACTGACATGATTTCAATTTCCCTTGCATAATAGAATATGTTCATACTAATATAACATGTCCCACTCTCTTGCCTCACGCTATGTGACTAAGATAGTCTTTCTTTGTTAGGAACTATTTTCTATAAACTCGTTAGTCTGTGAATTTGCAAATAGTTAAATGTTCATTTCAATTCAACTTCTGCTGCCTTCATGGAAGGTCTGTTGCTTGCATGGAAGATTTCTTCTTCGTTTTATTTTGCAAATGCTTGAAAACCATCTTACCACAGTGTTACTTTTCCTTTATAGTCAATTGAGTTAGAATTTATAAAATCTACACAAGTTTTTTCTTCACTCCTAGTTATAACCATTGGAAAATAGTATATCATAACTGGATTTAAATAACTTAGAGATTTTAAAAACATTTTAGTCCTCTTTTGCATTTTAAAGCTTATAATGTCAAAATTTTGCAATGAGGTGACTGCACATTACATATGTTGACAAGATTTTTGGACAAAGGAATTATAATCCATGATGTTAAAATAAAAAAAAGTTAAATATTTAACACACATGTTAAATAAATAATTAGAAAATGTATGTATTATAAATAAAAACATCAATTAAAAATAAGCCTGTTTAATAAACTGAGTATTAACAGCAATGCTAAAACCCTATTGTGTCCACTTGTATGATCTATCCAGATAAATGCAATATTTCTAGAATTAACTCATATAAATAATAAATGGTCATGAGTGTAAATAGTGGTCATGAGTGCAAATATCTGTTATTTCTACATTAATTTTGTTTTTAATATTTTACCTCATTTTATATACACTATAATATTCTTTCTCCAGTTAAGACTAATTAATGGATATCTTCAGAGTGATTAGAATATTGCTGTAAAGAAAAAATATCAGAAAAATGTGCCAAAGGCTTTACTCATTTGGTATTATTACTTTGATTATAGCTCCACAATTGGTTAAATAAAAACAATTATAAAAAAGAAATAAAAATTCTAAATGTCCATCAACTGATGAATGGATAAAGAAGATGTGGTTTATATACACAACGGAATACTACTTGGCAATGAGAAAGAATAAAATCATGCCATTTGCAGCAACGTGGATGGAACTGGAAGGTATTATTGAGTGAAATAAGTCAGTCAGAGAAAGACAGATATCATATGTTTTCACTAATATGTGGATCTTGAGAAACCTAACAGAAGACCATAGGGGAGGGAAGGGGAAAAAATATGTACAAACAGAGAGGGATGGAGGCAAATCATAAGAGACTCTTAAATACAGAGAACAAACTGGGGGTGGATGGGGTGGGTGAGGGAGAGTGGAAAACGGGTGATGGGCATTGAGGAGGGTACTTCTTGGAATGAGCACTGGATATTGTACATAAGCAATGAACCACGGGAATCTACCCCAAAAATCAAGAGCACATTTTACACACTGTATGTTAGCTAATTTGACAATAAATTATGTTTTTAAAATGTTTTAATCTATATTTTAGGGAAAAATAAAATATAATTTTAACATGTTATCAAATGATTAAAAATAAAAGCACTGTCAATTAAACAAAAATTTGAGAAAATTCTTAGGCAAAATCAAATGCAGTGATTTGAAGAAAAGAAGGAAAATGTTGACATTTTGAAGCTAATTTTATAACTGTAGAAACCATCAAGTAAGTCCATCTGGCGTTCAATTGCAATAATTCCTGGAAGAATGGATCCTTTAGGACCCATGCTCCAGTCCCAAATTTCTGACAATTAGTAGCCATATTATAATCTTAACTTTTCATCCCCAATATATTTAACCCACTTAGAAACACACTACGTCTCCTTTATTTAAATGGCATTATTCTCCAATATTCTTAATCACTATGTTTCAAATGTGTTTCAGAGTAGATTTCTTATATAAATTATTTGTAATGTTTAGGAAAAGAAGATATTAATTCTGAGTTGTGGCAAAAATTACAAGATAATTAAATAAATTTTATTTTTATATATTTAATTTACTAGTTTTTAAAGGAATTTAAATTAATTAGACAGTTTTTTTTTTTCTTAGGGGTACATATCTGTCCTGTTAGATATATGGGAGGATTGTATCACAAATCATGGGAGGAGGAGATTATACTGTTGTAAGTTTCTCACATTTCACATTACATGGTATAATATTACTAAAAGGCAAACTATAATTTATTAAAAATATAAATTAAAAAATAAACCAATATTAGATAATGAATAAAAAATTGCCAATGAATCAAAACATAGATGGAAAATTGAAAGGGAACAAAGACTGACAGCATATTAACTTCAAAGAAAATGTTATATTTTAATATAATCATGAGTAATTACATTTAATGTAAATGATCTAAACATACCAATTAAATGATTAGAGATTCAATTAGATGCCATCTAATAGAAACAGCTTAAATGCATTGATACATAAAATTTAAGGTGAAAAAGCTTCTTTTCAAAAACCTCAAAAACTATTAAAAAAATGAATAGTTAAATTAGTATGAGTAACAGTAGACAATACAAGGAACTATTATCAGAGAGAAATAGACATTACATTATGAAATGAAAAAGTTATAGGGATAAAAGGTACAGCATAGGAAATATAGTCAGTTGTATTGAAATAGCTTTGCATGGTGACAGTAGCTACACTTGCTACTGAGAAGAGCATAGTGTATGGACTTGTACCCTTCAAACTAATAAAACATTGTGTCAACTATATGTCAATCAAAGAAACAATGCATAATAAAACAATTGTTTCACTAAAAACACATAAAGTTTAATATTTATTCATTTAGCAAAATAGCTTCAAAGTACCCGAAGTAAAAATAGAAATGATTAAGCCACAATATAGATAAACCCAAACTTATAGTTCAAGATTTCAATTGATATCTCTGCAATTGATGAAGTGAGTAGGCAGACCATCAGTAAGGATAAAGACACTCTGCAGAAATCTGTCAACCAACTTTACATAGTGACATTTGTAGAAAGCTATAACCAATGGCAGCAGAATACATTTTCCTTTTAAGTGGTACTTACAAACATAGACCACCCACTGGTCCATTAAACAAACCAACAACCATGTTGAGGTGGAATAAGAGGTGATGCTTTGAGAATATGAGTAACTGCCATGAAAGTCTCAAGATCTGTTCACAAAGAGGTGACATTTAGGAGTAGTAGAGAAAGATGAAGAAAGGCCATTGAGACAATATCACATGATCACTTGGAAGGCAGATATTTAATTTGGATATTTGTGTGAGACATGAATAAAGAACAGAAACCTCATGTGGGTGATGATATAGGTACTTTAAGTTAGTAGTTTGGCTGTGTTTGTTATTTTGTAAGATTATGAGGGCCAGTTAAACAGTTTTGAAATGTGGAACTATGGTAGGCAGAATAATGGCCCCCAAAGTCCACATCCTAATCCCAGAAACCTATAAATATGTAAAAGCATAGGGAAAAGGAGAATTAAGGTTGTAGATGTAATTAAGTTTGCTCCTCAGCTGACTTTAACATAGGGAAATGAGGATGATCCAGGTGGTCTGACTGTAATTACAAATGTCCTTAAAGTTGAGAAGGGAAGCAGAAAAGTCAGGATCAGAGAAGGAGGTGCGATGATGGAAGCATGATCAGAGTGAGGGGGCGTGAAAAGGATTTGATCCCCTGTTGCTGGCTTTGAAGACCAAGGGAGAAGCTGAGAATCTAGGAGTGTGGTGGTCTCCAGAAGCTCAAAAAGGAAACACATTATCTCCGAAAGCCTTCCAAAAGAAACACAACTCTGTTGACTTTTTGATCTTAGGCCAGTAAAACTAATTTTGGACTTCAGTTGTACTGAACCATAACTGAAGGGTCTGGCATTGGTTAACAACCAACATGTCATTTTTCAGGACTGACACAGGCAACTACAAAGGTTTTACATGGCAGGCATCATGAAAGCTGCCTCCCCACTACAGACTCTGGGCACAGCCAGCACATTGCAGTATTTGAAGGGAGCTGCAGTTAAGGACTCAAGCCCTCTTGGCTGGTTATGCTCTTTTACATATTTGTGTGTCTAGTTTAAATGCCTTAATTCCCAGATCTCTTTGAGACCTTGAGCAAAGTTCCTTTTCAGGAACTTCTCATGTGAGGGGAGGAGGGAGAAATCTTGAAGATGTCTTTTCCCTACTGTAACTCAGTACTAAGTACTTTTCCATTCCTAGTCCTCTCGTTCAACCTCTTCAGACTCCAAGGTCCATAAAACTGCTAAACCTTTTTGTTCAGAGCTCCTCAACTATGAGATGACACCCACATTGACCTCAACTCTTCTGACTTTTGACCAGTGCAAAACTCCATGGGGAATATTGATAGATAATCCATATTGTCCTCCAGTTTCAGCCTCTTATACCATCATAGTAAGATTAAAGCCTTCTCTCTTCTTGGCTTGTTGCTTCAGTCAGCTACTCCAACACCTGCAGTTCAGCTTTCTTCCATCTTAGCTGAGCTCCTGATGGTAAAGTACTGCATACATGGTATAGGGATACAGGTGAATTGGGGTGATGGGGATTGACGGGTACACTTGTGATGAGCACCAGGTGTTGTACAGGAGTATTGAATGACTATATCATACACCTGAAACTAATATTACACGGTGTTAATTAACTAGAATTTAAATAAAAACTTTTTTTCTTGTTTTAAAATATATGGAAATTATCGCAAAAGAAGAGATATTTAATCAAGAAATGTATTAAATCTTGTTAAAAACAGTGAGAATTTGTAGCATCTGAGTCATGGTGCATTTTTCACTCTGCCATTTCCGTGTGACCAACTCTGGGCAGTGGTGACCAAGAAGATGGGCCTCCTATCCATCCAGTTCCTAGTCAGAAGCTATTGTCTCTCCTGCAGGGGCAGGCCACCAGCATTTCTCCTTGTCATCAGCTTTGTGTTTCAAAAACTGTAATCCAGGCAAGGGTAGCTGAAAGTTTGCCTCTTCCACAGGGCACCTGATCATAAGGCGGACACAGACGCTTTCCCTTATGCAGACAGTACTTTTTTCAAGTGCCCTTGCTCCAGACTACTTGTAAGGGGCAGGTTCCATGTTGGGGAAGACTACCCAAGAAAAGCAGAGGCTAGTCCCAGCACAATTCTTGACTTGTCAAGCTGGAGTGTCAATCTGAGACAGAACCAGGGAAAGAGACAACTAAGAAGAGCCCTCTCGGGTCTAAATAACATTTATTATTATTATTATTATTATTATTATTATTAAAAGACAAGAAAATCTTAAAAGAGAAATACCTTCATTACATATAAGAAAACCTTGATAAAGGTAACAGGTGATTTGTCATTAGAAATGATAGAGGCGAAAGGTTGTAGGATGACATTCAGAGTGCTCAAAGAAGGAAAACTATTGCTCCAGAGTATGATATCCAGCAAAAATATCTTCCAAAAATGAAGTCAAAGTAAAGACATTCTCAAATATACTGAGAGAATTCATTGTTTGCACAAGGCTTTACAGGAAATACTAAAGGATGTTCTTCAGGTTGAAAGTAAGTAATCTGAATACACACACACAGAGGCTCCTTAAGTGTAATCATGTATAATTATACATTTTCCTTTCTTCTTTTAACTGATTTATAAAGGGATTAAATTTTAAAAACAAGTATACATGGGTGCCTGGGTGGCTCAGTCGGTTAAGCAGCCGACTTCAGCTCAGGTCATGATCTCACAGTTTGTGGATTTGAGCCCCGCATCAGGCTCTGTGCTGACAGCTCAGAGCCTGGAGCCTGTCTTCGGATTCTTTGTCTCCCTCTCTCTGCCCCTCCCCCGCTCACACTCTGCGTCTCTCTCTTTCAAAAATAAACATTAAAAAAATTACAAATAATTAAAAATAAATAAAAATAAGTACACAAATTAGTTGTAGAGACTATAACATAGAAAAATAAATAATAGCAGAAATGCCGTGAGTGGGGACAAAGTTGCACTGGAGTAAGAAAATAACACTCGGCAGTAACTCAGATCCACAGGAACAAATGAAAAGAATCCAGAAATTGTAAATAGGAAGGTTAATAAACTGTCTAAATATATTTGTTCTTATTTCTTTTATTATCTCTATAAGACATACAATTATATAAGGTAATATTTCAACAACATATTTTTGGTTTATAGCATATATAGATATATTATATATATCAATAATAGCACAAAAGGTGGCAGAGGTAATAAAGCTCTATAGAAGAAATATTTTTATGTTCACTGGAATTTAGCTGTTTTAAATATGAAGCAGATACTGGTAGGTTAAAATGTATATGGTAAGCCCCAGAACGACCATTAGGAAAACAACAAAGTTTAATATATTTAAAATTATTTGAAGTAATTAAAATGGTATACTAAAAGCAACAGAGAGCAATGAAAGTTTAAGAAAAAAAGACACGAGACATATAGAGACAAAAAGTTAAATGGAAGATGTAAATCCAACTATATAAATAATATCCTTAAATGTTGACTAGTCTATCTAATTAAAAGGCAGAGGTCATCAGCCTGCATAATAAACCAAGATCCTACAAATGCAAGTCTACAGAAGACACACTTTATTGTTTTGTTTTCTTTTTTAATGTTTTTATTTAGTTTTGAGAGAGAGACAGACAGACAGACACAGAATGAGTGGGGGAGGAAGAGAGAGAGAGAGAGATACACAGAATCTGAAGCAGGCTCCAGGCTCCGAGCTGTCAGCACAGAGCCTGACAGGGGGCTCGACTCATGAACCATAAGATCATGACCTAAGATGAAGTCCGACGCTTAACTGACTGAGCCACTCAGAGGGCCCCAGAAGACACAGTTTAGATTCAATATACTAGTAGGTTGGAAATAAAAGGTTGAAAAAATAGATTATTCAAATAGTAACCTTAAGAAAGCTGAAGGACTATAATGCTATCAAAGTAGATTTAAAACAAAAAATTATTAGAAATAAAGATCGTTAAAAATGGTAAGAGACAATCCATCAGGAAGATTAACTATCACAAAAATACATGCACATAAAACCAAAGCCCCTAAATATATGAACTTGAGGAACATACAAAATACATGGAAGAATTGAGGGAGACACACAACCCAATAACAGTTGATTTCACAATCCACTTTTAAATAGTGAACTGGATAATTAGGCAGAAGATCAACAAAGAAATAGAAGACCTAACAACACTGTAAACTGTAAGTATAAACTGTAAACTAGAGGAGACATCAACAAAATTTTCTACCCCAAAACAGAACAAAGGTGTCTCAAGTATACTTGGAACACAATACAAAATAGACCAAATCCTAGGCCATAAAACAAGTCTCAAGTAATTTAAAGGAACTGTTAACAACACAGTGTATATTCTTACACCACAACAGGATGGAATTAGAAATGCATAGTAAAAAAATTAAAATTTAAATCTATGTGGTAATTACAAAACACATTTGTAAATAACCAATGATTGATGAAGAAATTACAAGAAAAAATTAGAATATACTTTGAGATGATAAAGGAACACACACATACCAAAACTTGTGGGATGCAACTAAATCAGTGCTTATAGAAAAAAAAAATTGTAGCTGTAAGTGCCTATATTAAAAAAGATCTCAAATAATACCCCTCCGCATTATAGCAGGACATCAGAAAATTGAGCTATTGAAATGATTTAGAAAATATGCAAACATTTGAATTAGATATGAAAATCCAGGACACTATTATAGCTCCATTATTATCAACAATATATAAAGTTATCTATTTGATATGTTGTGAATTAAATGATTGTTTAAGGTAATCACTCTTTTTCCTCAATATATTTTATCCAATCTAATAAGAATTGTTAAAGTAAAATTCAACATATAGTTTAATTCTTACAAATTCCTAATCAGAAAAACTTATTATTTGAAACAAAGTGAAGCTAAATATATTTTCTAATTGCAATTATAAGTATGTGGAATAAGTTGTATTTTACAAATATATATTTCCAAAAACTCACAACTCTTTTTAAAAACAAACTAAGAACAGGTGCCTGGGTGGCTCAGTCAGTTGAGTGTCTGACTTCAGCTCAGGTCATGGTCTCATGGTTCATGAATTTGAGCCCTGGGCTGGGCTCTTTACTGACAGCTCAGAGCCTGGAGCCCTCTTTGGATTCTGTGTCTCCCTTTCTTTCTGTCCCTCCCATGCTCATTCTCTCTCTCTCTTTCTCTCTCTCTCTCTCTCAAATAAATAAACGTTAAAAAAATAAACAAGCTAAGAACAGAAATATTTCAAAAAGTGTTTTGATTTTTGGAGGGAACAGATTTGTTGATTCACAACCTCCAGAGTTTGGGTGAAAATCAAAACCAGCCCATTTATATTGAGGGCAGGAAGAGACTGAGGAAAGAAGCCACTCCATAATGTTAGGTGGTAATTTTAATAAGTAAGGGAACTTACTTATGAAGTGTGTTTTCTGTGGTCGCAAGATGAGTAGATCTCCACACCTGCCTGACAGAATCATTCGGCTTTATATAGAGACCGTAATGGGGATCCAGGCACATATCCAGCCCAGGTGGTCTCAATTATACAATACTCTCTCAAAGCTGCATCCTTGAAACGGCTCCCTTAGGGAATGAAGAGTGGATTCAATGTCTGTAGGAGAGGGGAGGAGAGTAAGGAGCCTTTGATTGTCCAAGTCCAGCTCATGAGTCAACTGGAGGTCATGTCCTCATGATGACATCCTCCAGCAAGATATTATGTAAATAAATACTGTTCTACTTTCATCATTCTGTGTTTACAAGTAACATTTTGAGGGGCACCTGGGTGGCTCAGTCTGCTAAACATCTGACTCTTGTTTTCAGGTCATGATCTCACTGTTTAGGAGATAGGTCTCTGAGCTGATAGCAGGGAGCCTGCTTGGGATTCCCTTTCTCCCTCTCTCTCTGCTCCTTCCCTGCTTGTGCTCTCTTTCTCTCTCAAAATTAATAAATAAACATTAAAAAACTTAATTTTGTTTAATAGACTAGTTTTGAATTTCCTCATGATGGTGACCAAAGAATGAATAAAAACACATATTTGTCTTTTATCTGTTTTGAGGATAATGGGTTTGATAATTAACTATTAATTATAATATACCAGTAGGTTATGTACAGGCAGTCTTTATAAATTTGGAAAAATTCTAATTCTTTTAATCCTAGATTACTGGATATTTTATCATACTTTGTGTTGAATTATATCGCTTTAGTGTAATTTCAACAAATGATTAAAGATACTTGTGTTCTAGAAATAAACTCCACTTGTCATGTCCTTACTGATCTTTGATTTTGTTCTACCACTGTCTAAAAGAAGAAGTGTCTTAAAATATCTAATTATCTAAGTGTGTTAAAATATCTGTTGGTAACTTATCTATTTCCCTTTCTCTCATGTTCCCTTTTTAAAAAAGTATGTTTTTGAATTCATATATTAGTATAGTTTTTGTTGATTGGAATTTTTTCATGTGAAGTGTGCTTTTGTATCTCTAATACTCCTGGCATTTAAATAGACATTTGTGATATTAGTAATGATATTTAAATTTTCTTCTAGTTAGGATTTTCAGCCTTTTACTTTATAACTAACTGTGTTCTTATTTTTAAAACATGTATTCTATAAAGAGAATTTGAATATATTGTGTTTTTATCTAGTATGGCAAACTTTAGCTTTTAATTAAAGAAATGCATTCATAATGAATATAAATCACTAAAATATTTGGGTTAAATCTATCATTTGCTATTTTTCCTTTTTTTTTTGTCCCATGTGTACTTTGTTGTTATAGTCCTCATTTCTTAACTTTTTTAGTACTGCATATGTCGTTTTACTTTAATTTTTAATGCATATACCTTTTATAAATAGTTAATGGGTTATTCTATAGACTTCACTTATTATAGTCCAACTTTTTTCTTAAGTAGGCTCCATGCCCAACATGGGACTGGAACTCACAACCCCGAGGTCAAGAGTCAGATGCTCTACCAACTAATCAGCCAGATGCCCCATTATAGCCCAACTTAAACATAGTTTAACAACACTTTCCCATAACATCTTTTTCATTATTTTGTCATGAATTTTTCTTCTACATATTTAAAACATCCTACCAGATGTTTTTATTGCTGCTACAAACCACTGTGCTTTTTTTTTTTTTTTAATGTTTATTTATTTTTGAAAGAGAGACAGACCATGAGCAGGGGAAGGGGAGAGAGCAGGGGGGACACAGAATCTGAAGCAGGCTCCAGGGTCTGATCTGTCAGCACAGAGCCTGACTCAGGGCTAGAACCCACGAACCATGAGATCATGACCTGAGCCGAAATTGTATGCTTAACCGACTGAGCCACCCAGGCACACCCGAGCCACCCAGGCACACCCAAACCACTGTGCTTTTAATTATATGTTTATATATATTAAATATGTGATTCTCTTTAAAATTATATATTATAAATATATAATATACATTTAAAAATTTAATTATGTGTTAATTAAGTATTTGTAAATAAATAATTTTATTTAATTATATATTTGCCTATTCTGGCACATTTCATTCTTTTGTGCCATTCTCTGCTTCCATCTGGAATTACTGAATTTGTCCTGAGCAAGTTCCTATACCCTCTCTTGTAATGTAGACCTATTGCCAAAAAACACAGCTTTTTTTTTTTGTTAATTATTATCATCTTATTTACATTTACTTTTGAGAGCTATTCTGCTAGGTATCGAATTCTAGGTTGGTAATGTGCAGGTGTTGTTGATGCTGCTGTTGTTATTGTCATTTTTGGTACTTTAAATACATCATTCCAGTCTCTGTTGCCCTCAAATTTTCTGTAAAGAAAAGCCATCGATATTTCCATTACCACTTGAAAGTTACTGTGTCTTTTAACTCTGGCTGCTTTCAAGGATTTCTTTGTGTATTTGATTTTCAGTATTCTGACTGTGATGGGACTAGATGTGATTTAGTGTGTGTTTATTTTATTTCATATTTACTAAGATTCTTGAATTTGTTGGGCATGATCTTCATTATTTTTGGAACATTCCCTTTCATTAACTCTTCAAATATAGCTTCTGTCTCATTCTCTTCATTGTCTCCTTTTCAGATGTCAGTTACACACAATTTAGACTTTTGAACTGTACATATTATATGCATATTGACAAGATACACTGGAAATGAAAATAAAATCTTTAATGAATCTTTAATATACGGGGGGGCTGGCCATAGTAGAGAAAATATTTAGAAAATGTGTACAAAACATTCCAGAGATAACAGTTAAGATTGCCTTTATGAAACAGAGCAGCAAAAGAACATCTAGGAGAAACATTGGGCAAAGAGGAACAGGAAATAGTAAAATAGGGAAATGAAAAACATTTTATATTTATGTAAGTATTTAAAAATCTAGGTAGCCAGATATATGAGAATCTAAAAATAATAGTGATGCTACATTATTGGGTAATTTTATTAGGTAATTTTAAGCTATAAAAGTTAAAAAAATCAGGAGATTTTAATAAATGTTTATGATAAGAAAATAGTGCCAAACACCTCATTCTAAGCAGACAATAAATGACCACATTCTAGATACAGTCAATATTGTCGTAAACATTTCCCACTGGGTCAGAGAAAGTTCTTATGATTTTTAAGTGTAGCAAACAAATGTGGGAACAAGACAATGGAAAGAAAACAAATGCAGATTATGATAACTCAAGTTTCCTTTTAAAAAGTTTCTTTAGCACAGTGCTAATGAAGTTGAGGACAAAAGGTTTAGGTAATTAGAGAAATTGAACTTGAGAATATTTACCCTTTCACAGTGGTATACTGCACCCTTTTAATATAATCTAATTTTTTAAAAGAAAAAATTCTTAGTAGCTTAGAGAAAATTTTTTACCTTTTATATATCCAGTTAAATGGTTTATACCAAACAATCAGAAAATAGCTTTATAGAATACATGAAAATATAATGATTTTTAAGTCTTTGAACAAGGCGTTGATTTTTAAAGTCAATTCATGCATCATTTCAAGATCAGTTATCTAATTGTCATTACTTAATGCACTTTTTCATGTAAGTTTGTTATTCTATTACTGACATCAAAGATATTAACCAAACTGTCTTAGTCATTTTGAGAAATTACTATATCCTAAATTTCATCTAGTTCATATAGTGTTATATGAGGCATATGGTAGGCTATAAACAGAGGAGAGTTCCTTACTCTGACTTATCCATAATTGTTGCTTGTCAACACTAGCATCTGTACCATGCACTGATTGAACATATTTTTTCCAAAGAGAAATGAAATAACAAATCCCACAAGATCAGCAATGTCTAATGAGAATATCACTAGTTTTACATTAAGATTTACCTCCAGGGGCGCCTGGGTTACTCAGTCAGTTAAGGGTCCAGACTTTTTATTTTGGCATAGGACATGATTTCATAGTTCATGAGTTCAAGACCCACTTAAGGCTCTGTGCTGACAGTGCGGAGCCTGCTTGGGATTATCTCTCTCCCTCTCTCTCTGTCATTCCTCTGCCAGCTCCGTCCCTCTCAAAATAAATAAACATTTCTTTTTAAAAAACATTTACTTCCAATACAAAATCTTATCTAATTGCAGCTTATTACAGTATGTTACAAATATCTTGTTATTGAACAAAAAAACATACCATTTCCTAAATTATATTTTAAATGAATTAATACTGCCTATAAAATGATATATTCTTTCACTAGGTTAGCATTCAAATTCATCACAACCTGTAGTGTCTCCTCATACAGCCTACTTTCTGCCAACTGGAATTGGCATACAGCCTACTTTTTAACCAGGACTGGAATTCTGTGTTGTAATTTAATATCTGTGTAAACTTGTGCATGAGATTCAATTCCTCAAGGTTATTTTGTCAAACTTTAAATAAGGATAATACTGGTCTCTATTAGGATTGGGAGGCTTGTAAGAATATCCATCTTTCTGTATTAAATATATATTAAATAAACCTTTTCATTGCTTATAGAAATTTACATTTTTGTGGCCAAAATGTCTTTTCTTGTACTAGTTTGTGTGCCCATATTTTTTACCTATTGTACTCCTACCCATTTTTCCAAATCAAATAACAGCAATAACCAAAAATGCTCCCCTTTTTTATAGTCCCAGGAGGAAGCTCCTTTCACTCTTGTATTACTCTATGCTGATGTCATAAATCAATATAGAGTTGCCAGTTTGCTCGGGTCAGCCCCAAATCATGTCTGTTGTATCAGTGTAGTCATCAATAATATCACCTTCTACTCACAAAAGTATCCAAATAAGATGAGTGATGATATGGATTCCTATTTTAAATGACTCCAGAATATCTACTAAGGTCTGCTTTGGATAAGAGTTATGGTGCATTCATTTTGACTTCTCTAGCTAAACTGGGGTCTGAGACTAGGTCTTCCCACTTAGTATATATACTATCCTCCTTCAGTGTCTGCATACCACCTTGAACATAGATGTGACAAAGAGATATTTACTGAACTATATTTTAATTCTGGTATGAGAACTGACATTATTTGGCATCATTCAAAATATTAAAAAACGTTTGTCATTACTCTCATACATGTGAGGCTGGAATCTCCATGTCAGAATGCCCTCTGGGCTGGAAAAAAATACAGATGATAATACCTGCCCATGTTTGGGAATCCAATAGGCCTGTCAGAAGGTAGGATCACAAAAAGAAACCTCTTCATTGTAACACTGAAGAAAAAAATAAACCCACTGTTAAAAAAGATGTCTTAAAAAAATCTTTCCTGTCCTGACTTTGTATCATGTAGAAGGAGAAACAAACTGTATTTGATCTGTGGACAAACCAACTCATAAAATATTATGGTTCAAATTAACTTTTCTTTTATTACCTATTTAAAAATAAAATTCCTGGGGACATTTTTATTTAAAGTTTCCTGATTTGCTAATACACTTAGCCAAATGGATGGAGCATTTTCAAATTCTTTCTATTCAAACCAGGGCTCAATGTCTATAGATTAATTTCCTGAGCATTTGAGTTTATGTCAAAAATTTTATGCATTAAAGAAAAGATGAGTGAAGGACAACAGGTGAAGGAAACAAACAAAATAGGTGAAGGAAACAAAAAAATTATTTGCTTTTGAAAATCTTACAGAGAATAGAGGTGAAATTTAGATAACTTAAATCAAAATTAGGAGACTTTGAGATAACTAAAAACAAGCATCACAAAAAAATTCTAAGAGTATTTTAAAAATAAATAATTCTAGAAATAAAATATATAATACAAGTATAAATCATAATAGACCCTGTAGAAGGGTCTAAAGATAAACCTGAAGAAAAACTATGAACTTGAAAAAAGATACAAAGACATTAAGGAATACATTCCAGAAACAGAATTAGAAAAACATGGAATTATTAAGGTACAAGGAAGACAATGAGAGAAAGTTCATAGAGAGAATGACATTATTCCAGTAAGAGATAAGAGAAACAATGCAGAAAGATTATTTTCAAAAAGATATTAATCTTTTTTACAATTGCCAAGAGATATACAACATAAAATACAAAACTCACAATGAAACTCAAAAAGTCAAAAACACCAACATAGAGGATAAAATAGCAGCCAAAAAATAATGATCACCTGAAATTAAAACAAAGAAAGAGATCTTTTCTTTTCTTTTTAAAGTTTATTAATTTTGAGAGAGAGGGAGGAACAGAGAGAAAAGAAGACAGAAAGACACCATAAACCCCAACATTGGGCTCGAACTCACAAACCATGAGATCATGACCTGAGCCAAAACCAAGAGTCAGATGCTTAACTGACTGAGCCACACAGGCACCCCCAAAGTGATCTTTTCAATAACATCCATAGGAATCATGAAAATACACACACATGCACGCGTGCGCGCACGCACGCACACACACACACACCCTTGAGAGGAAATATTGCCAGTTTAAAAGTTTAGATCTAAAGAACTAAGTTTTTAAAGAACAAGGGCAAAATTAATTCTTTCTGTTTAACAAAATATGAGGACAGTTATCAATAATAAACTTTAATTAAGAGAAAAATATTTCAGAAGAGGTATGAAATGTAATAAATTTGATGAGGTTAAAACTAAACACACATTACATTGACTATCTAAATAATAATAATATGTTGGTTTAAAAACAAAATTTAAGGGAGGAGGACAAGATGGCGGAAGAGCAGGGAGCTCTGTAATCCGCGCACGCCCGTATGGATTGAACTGAGAAGGACTGAAGGGATAAAACT
>CM053567.1:100235040-100259295 GCA_028646485.1 Cryptoprocta ferox
ATGGCAATGAGAAAGAATGAAATCTGGCCATTCGTAGCAAAGTGGATGGACCTCGAGGGTGTCATGCTAAGCGAAATAAGTCAGGCGGAGAAGGACAGATACCATATGTTTGCACTCATAGGTCTAACAGGAGAAACCCAACAGAGGACCATGGGGAGGGGAAGGAGGAAAAAGAGTTAGGGAGAGGGAGGGAGACAAACACAAGAGACTCTTTAATCCTGAAAACAAACTGAGGGGGGGAAGGGGAGGAGGAAAGGTAAAGGGGGGTGATGGTCTTGGTGGAGGTCACTTGTGGGGAAGAGCACTGGGTGTTATATGGAAACCAACCTGACAATAAACTATAAAGTTTAAAAAATAATAATAATAAATAAATAAATTTTAAAAAAAAGTATATAGTACTAATATATGTGTATATATTATATATTCTTTCTACCAGTGAACATTAATAAAAAAATAAGTAAAATAAAATAAAATAGTTATATGACCACATGAATTAAAAATAAAGTGATATTATGCCATATATGTATAAAATTTGAGATATTATTTTATTGATAAATTCTTACATACAAATGTATTG
Organism: Cryptoprocta ferox; assembly: GCA_028646485.1. Classification (NCBI taxonomy): domain Eukaryota; kingdom Metazoa; phylum Chordata; class Mammalia; order Carnivora; family Eupleridae; genus Cryptoprocta; species Cryptoprocta ferox. The sequence continues at coordinate 100,235,618 of CM053567.1, forward strand.
AAATCAATTGAACAATATTTTTATGCTCACTTGACTTTTGTTTCATTTTCAAGTTAAGTGTGCTTAAGATGCTGGAATCTAGTGATTTTAGTTCAAACAAAAAAATAAAGGCTAGTATAGACCTATCATTTTATTTTTCTGTTTTCTCTTCTCATAGAAAATCAATTTAAAGTTGTACCTTTGCTAGCTACGTGTCACTAGTTATTTAGCTTTTTTACCATATTTTCTATCACTCAATAACATTACTTAAAAGAGCCTTAAATTTGATCTCTGCTGAGTCATGAAAAGCAAAGCAAACCTAGGGGAGCTACTATTAGTGATGGTTATGTGTTAAGTGAGATTGGTAGAAATCGATTCCCTGCCAAGTCTATATTTGACATCACTTTTCTAAATGACACTATAGGAAATGGTCAAAATTTTACTGATCTCTTTTAAAAATGTTCTAGGATCATAAATGACTTCACCCTAAAAGTTGTAGACATTAATAATTTTGTTACTTCTTTAGTTCATTAAAAATATCAGAATATTTATGTTAGGTAAATTTTTTTTAAAATTTTTTTTAACATTTACTTATTTTTAAGAGACAGAGAGACAGATCACGAGCAGAGGAGGGGCAGAGAGAGGGACACACTGAATCAGCAGCAGGCTCCAGGCTCTGAGCTGCCAGCACAGAGCCCGATGCGGGGCTCAAACCCACAAACTGTGAGATCATGACCTGAGCCGAAGTCGGACACTCAACCGACTGAGCCACCCAGGTGCCCCTATGTTAGGTAAATTTATGAGTATTTTACTGTTGCATATCTCAAAATGTTTAACAGAATGATTAATTATATTGTCTAACCTTCAAAATAGAACTGCCATGTATCAGAGAACTATAAATCTTAATGTAAGGAAATTTCTTTTTAAGAAAACCATCAAAAGCATTCTGCTAATTATAACACTTAATAATTGCTAAATCACAAATGTGACAACTCTTTCCTTTATTCCAATGTATGTGTTTAAGCCCTCTTTGAAATTCTGAGCATGTTTTACTCATATAAGTAGATATTTTTTTCTATCGCAGAATTGATCCTGAAAAGATACCCACTTATACCTCCTTCCCAGGTTAGCTTGGAGCCAATGATGATTCATGTAGGAATTTCCTCATTTCTGGATACTTCTGAAGGGTCATTTCACTTCCAGAGCCTCCAAATGGGACAGCTGATGAGGGCTTCATTGGGATTGCATTTTCTCTCTCTGCCTAATGCTGATTTTTAAAAAATAATATAATTTCCAAAAAGGTGTCAATAATAAGAGAAAGATGGAGATAAGGCACAGGACTGAATGTTAAGTATCCAAGTTCAAAAAAGGTAAACTCCCCATGAAAATAGCCTGATCTATCAAGGTCGGGGTACTGATTAGTATAGAATAAAATACCAGATGATAACAACTGGATTGATATGCCTGGAGATCTTGAATCTCCAGATTATCCTGACATCCTGAGTCTGAACAAGTGATTCATGCACTTGTACATTTTAATGGCTAGTGCTTTTGCTTTATTTGAAGATTGCCCCTACAAGTCAACATCCACCTCCAGGAATATTATGTATTCTCTGATTGTTGGTAAAATTCAATAGATTTATTTGAGCAAGTCTGAAAATTATATAATGCTATATACTTAAGTATTTTTCTACTGCAAAGTTAATTTTTAAACTTTATTTTATTCCACTATCATGCATTTGTCATTACTTACCTTTAATTTTACATATTTTAATACTATGCATTTTGATGTATAAGTGTTTATCTTTACAGGTGATTCTTGTTAAATTGTATATTTAATGATTATGAAATATTCCCGTTGGTGTTATTGTAAGGTCTTTAATTTTAATTGTTTTGTCTGATATTAATATCAAGTCACTTGTTGCTTGATATTGTGCTTGATAATCACATTTACTTGATGTATCATTTTCCATTCATTAATTTTCAACTCTTCTTGTTCTTTAAGGTGTCTTCTAAACTAACATAAAGTGTTTTTTTCATTTGTTTGTTTCTTGTTTGTTTAACTCAATTTCCTCTGCTTTTTAATGTAGGATTTAAGCAATTTATACATTATATACTTATATATTATTTATGACAGCACCCCTTTTTCTGTTTGTTTTATTTTTGGAGTGATCCACAAACTTCTTTCCAGTACCCATCACATCTTCTAACATTCTAGAATTTGTGCATGTTAATACTGCATTCCACTGAGTTAGCAAACTCAAAGATTTATTACAAAGAAATATATATATTTGCATCTGAATTTTATAAGAAGTGTATCACATTTTTATTCCTCTATTCCCTGAACTTCCTACAGTGGTGTTATCTGGATGTTTATTCCATATCCTTGTTCATTTTATAAATTTATGCAAAAATACTTATATACAGTTATACTTTACAAGTTTCTTTTATCACCATTTATTATGAAATGAATTGTGTCTACCAAAAAAAAAAAAGGTATATTAAAATCCTAAGCCTCAACACCTCAGAATGTAAACTCATTTGAAAATATGGTCATTGAATATATAATTAGTTAATTTGAGATCATCCTGAAGCAGGTTGGGTCCATAATCCAATCTGACTTGTGTCCTTATCAAAGGAAAAATTTTGGACAGACATGTACACAGGAAGAACACTGTGTGAAAAGAAAGATAGAAATCAGGGCAAGCCAACCAACATAAAAAATTTCTAGCAAACCACTAGAAGATAGGAGAGAGGCATGGAACAGATTCTTCCAAACAGTCCTTAGGAGAAACCAGCCTTGCTGACACCTTGATCTGACATTTCTAGCTTCTGTAATTCTGAGGACAATAGATTTCTGTTGTTTAAGCCACCAGCGTATGGTATTTCATTATGGAAACCCAAGGAAATTGATATTATACATTTTTAAAGTATTTTTTATATTTTCCTTTCTGCTTCCCTTAGCCCATGTAATTATTCTGTCACATATTTCTGGGTACACTACCCTAAATGCTGGATTCTCACTTTCATATCTTATTTTGACTAGCAAGATTGCCAAAACGATCTTGGTGACAAATGAGTCCCTTACCATCATTCTCATCTTACTCCAGTTAATCTTCAACATTCTTCCATTTTCCAAACTCAAGCTTATATAGAACATTTTTCCTATATTCAGGCTTATAGGTCCAGCTTTTACCTCAGATTTCCACAGCTGATATAATTTCATCTCCTGGAGTCTTCTGAATTGATTATAGATCATCAGTGACTGATGATCTGTACTCTCTTCAACTAGCTGATGTCAGATGAAGTTCAGTTTTTGATTTAGGTAATGCATGAAGGCTATATGTTTCAGCATGCATTGTTCCAATTGTTATTTCTCCAAAAGTACTTTTAAAGCTTTATCGAAGGCAATTGAGCATATTTGAAGATATTTTGAAACCCTCTCTTTTCCCAGCTATGTGTTTGGATGGACTTTTAGAAGTATAAATCTGATGGAAATCTAGGTGAGTACTAGTTTCTGATTCTGTAACAACTGTTCTAGTTTTACAGTGTAGAGATATACAATTGACATTTGAACAACAGGGGTTTGAACTGTGTAGTTCCACTTACCTGCAGATTTTTTTGTAGTAGAGTAATGTAAATGTATTTTCTCTTCTTTATGATTTTCATAATAACATTTTATTTTTTCTAGCTTATTTTACTGCTAAAATACAGTGTATAATACATATTACATTCAAAATGTGAATTAATTGACTGTTTATGTTTTCAGTAAGGTCAACAGTAGGCTATTAAGAAGTTTTGGGAAAGTTATACTTGGATTTCTGACCATGCAAGTTGGTCAGTACCTCTAACTCCTATGTTGCTTAAGGATCAGTTGTTCTTGGATGCTGGCTAAGATTATCAATAAGATGAAGCTTTCAACTATATCCTTTGGAACTGTCCATCTTTCTATGTTTGTTTTTTTTTTTTTAGAATTGGTCAGAATTATTTTAATAAGGAGAATGCAAACATCAGTCCAGAGCTATGCTTCTCAATCTGTATAAATTAATAATTCAGTGACAGAAAACTTTAATATATGGTCATTTTTAAGACAGAGCTTATACTGCCAAAGATTTATCTTATTATTATCATTATTATTTTTGTATTCATTGTCTATTTAAAGTTGTGAGAGCAAATCAGGTGTGTTTAGTTTATTGAAAATAATATTCAAGAACAAATTTTTAAGGCTATTTAATTCATGATGCTTATAAAACAAAGACAATCATATTGAGTAACTTACTTGTCTTGTATTTTACTTTTACACTGATTTTTGTATGTAAGGGTAAAGGTGCAAAAGATATAAAAAGGGGAAACAAAAAACTTCCACTACTTTTCCTTAATATAAAAATATATTTTAGATACTGGAATATAAATTAATTCTTATAATAATTGTTACTCAAATCTTAAAATATTACGTGAAAGAAAAAAATTGCTAAATTAGACATGTCACCTATAATTTTAATATAAGTTTACATTTTTTTACCCTGTTATGTTTTAAATACAGTTTTAGCACTTAATGATATTCCTAACTGCATAAAATACATATTCCAGTATATATCCCTTTAGGGGAATTTTGTTAGCCAAGGCAAATTGATGAGAGATATGATGATGTAGATACATTAGTAATGACAGATACATTTTTTTAGAATTAATTTATGTGAAAAAAGAGATCTTAAATAAGACTCTACGGAATGGTGAGCATTGTGCATAAGTCATCTTTTGTAGTCTTTTTTCTACATAAGTTTTATAGAGCTAGATAGTATCTTTTAAATATACCAGTCTATAACTGAGTTCTAGTTAAAGAAAACACCCAAACCTCCATCAGAGCTACAGGGCCACCAATAGTTTTTTAATCAGTGGGAAGTTTTTGTGTAGATTTTAATCTCTGTTTATTTTCTGTCAGATCTTCTAAAAAATAAAAGATTTTCTATCCCTTTGTTTCTTTTGAATAAATTTACCCAGCCTTTTTTGTGTATGTTTTGTGGATGTGCATGTTTATGTGAATAAATGCTAACAGTGTAACTGAAATGAGAGAACTTATAAAATTCATGTCATATTTTTCATATCATAGAAAACTGTATACTCTTGAGTTGAAAAGTGTCTTTCAGTTCATTAGCACATGGTAAATTGAAATTTATATGTAATACATTTTTTACATAGTCAGCATGTATTGAGTTAAATATGCAATTAGTCAGAGATGTTTTACTCTTCACTGAGACTTGGCCTTATCAATTGACTAATTAGTCAATAACAGGATTTAGCTTTGTCTAAGTAGAATATATCGGTTGGACCAATCTTTGTTAAGCTCAAATCTCTCCTTAATTTATGTGAAATAAGTTCCCACTTCAAATACAGTTTTTACAGAGAATCACTGGGGGCTTCTCTATTGGATGTATATTCCTTGTGGAATGAAAGTACTTACTAACATCCTAAGCCCTCCCTGTAGCTGTGGTAGTTGGCTGCTGTGATTGGCAAGTCTTTCCAAGTTCAGTGATGAACTGAGACTAACTCTTTCCCATGATTTTAAAATAAAAGAAATATGAGAATATTTCCATTAATTTGGGGGAATCTTGCTATTGTACTACCACAGGGAGTTAAGTAGAATTGGAGGAAATCAGTGCCACCATATAGAAGTTGAGGGAATTACACTGCTGAACACAATCCATTAAATAGTTCAGGGAGAAGGGATAGGCTTGGCTAAAGATAAGCATATTTTGAGTGGAGCTATAGATTATGTTTCATAGGCAGGTCAAGAGTCTTACAAGAGTTGTTGGCAGTACTGACTCTGTAATTTTCTTCATCATTATCAACTGGATTTTCAATGTAACTTAGAAATACTATACAGGTATTTTTCTTCATGCTTTCTGTCTCCTTTAAAATAACTCTTCCATTGATCTTGAGCTGCTGTGGAATTCAAATATGTTCATTTTATACTCAGTAAGTAAAGATGTTCTTCTTGTTATAAGCCACATTTTAATTAAAACATCATATTTATTATCGTCCTATAATATTGTTCTTTCCTAAGTTTTATACCAAATATGAATTATTCTCATTCACTTCTCCTAAAATTCATATGTTTGTATTTAATGTGTTTTCTATTTCTTTCAAACTAGCTTATACATTTTTTATATATAGCAGGACTTCTCAATTCTGACCTCACATAGGAATTATTTGAGGAAACGTGAAAATAAATAAATAAATAAATAAAAGACTGATGCCATGCTCCCATCCCAGACAATATTTTAATCGATAGACTCAGTGCTGGGAGGTATTAAAATCCACTTCAATGGTTTTGTAACATGAAGTTACAGGTGAGTACCATGCAAATGAACTATCTTATGAGGGTTTACTTTTACTGTGTACTCCTTCCTCCTTTATACATTATATATGAACTACAGATTCATTTCTACAGTACTTTAGTAAAGAAATGGCTTCACATAGCACAGCATGCAGGAAGGCTTCTCATGAATGAAAAACTCTGTACAAAAGGCAATCAGCAACAGCATTGAGAGCTTTAGGTGGTCGATAACTTTCTCAAAATCCTTTTTGAAGAAGTATGTAATAGCTTAGTCACTTGGTCCGAATAACTTGAATGCTGAATCACAGACAGCTGGGTCCATATCTTCCCCCATTGTTTCATTCATGAATAAATACACACAGTAATAAACTACTGTAAATAAAATTAATCACATTTGCTTATGCACATAATAGGAGCTTGCTGAATGTCGGGCTGTTTTGAATCTATGGATGTGTTGATACAGTCTTTGTGTGTAAACATTCACAGATGGGCACATTTTCCCTATTAAAAACACCTGCAAAAGGTTTCTGGAAAAGTTTCAGAAAAACCTTGAATCATTTGAAAATTTATTTTACACCACCTGGTGATTGAGGCTTTTATAGTTTTTCCTTAGGAAACTATGCGTTAGAACATTATGAGTAGTTTACTAGTGCCAGCAGAGGAACCAGATAAGGTGAATATTGCTGTTTCTGTCTTTCCTTCATTCCCTTATGTATTCTTTTTTTTAAATTTTTTAAATGTTTATTTATTTTTGAGAAAGAGACACAGAGCACAAGTGGGGGAGGGGCAGAGAGAAAGGGAGACACAGAATTCGAAGCAGGCTCCAGGCTCTGAGCTGTCAGCACAGAGCCTGACATGGGGCTTGAAACTACGGATTGGGAGCTCATGACCAGAGTCAAAGTCGGCCGCTTAACCAACTGAGCCACCCAGGCACCCCAATTCCCTTATGTATTCATTTTGTCCTTTCTTCCCTTTGTCATTCATTACTTAGTACATACAAGAAAGAACTCTGCAAAAAAAGTGAACAAGGTACAGATGATTCTGCCCAAATTATGATTTCATCCATATTGCCCATCCTGATAAACAGAGTTAAGTGACACAGAAACTTGAACAGTTACTTTTACCATCTCCATTGATTGATCACTTCAAACTCAATCTTCTCTTTCTCTTTCTCTAGACTCAGCATCATTCCTAGTTAGATTTTCAGATATTTTCATTCTTGAATAAATAAAAAAAGAAGAAGAAGAAAGGGAGCTTCCTCATACTTCCATTTAATATTTCTTCACTTCACCTATAATTAATCCCTCGGTGCAAGTGCTGTTCTTCTCTGGCCCTGTCATATATCCTTAAATTTACTCTTGACTCATGTATAGATTTTGAAGACAGATTATATTTACCTCTGTACAGAAGGGAAGCACCAGGAAGTTCTGAACTTCTAAAGTTGCTATGGCAATTGCCAAGTGCAAAAATAAAACAGGCCTGGAAGCACATTAATGACATAATAAACCTTCTTGTCAAGTGCATTTTAAAATCATTTTGTTGGTATAGTTATACTTGCGCTGTGCTGGAACAAAGCCATATTTGTTTAGTAGATGTGTTTTCGTTTGTCTTCTCTCTTTCTCTTTGAAAGAAATTTCAAAATTTGAAATTTGACAAAACAAAGAATGAACAAAATATGGATGTGTTGTCTGTATTTTATTGAATCTATTTGGTGTCTTAATATTCTAATACACACCTTGAACATACGTCAACTTAAGAAATTATGGCACATCCCTAAATCTCTGGAGTCTGTATTATTGAGGTGAGAGTGAAATCCATGAATAAATATTATTGAAAGGTAAGGTGTTGAATTTCATTCTTATTTGGTGGATACAAACTTTAGTTTGTTCTCCAGCAGGAGAAATATAAAGGATAAATGAAAGTTTTTATTTATTATATGCTTAGCCTAAAGCTTTGAGCTATTAAATGTCAGTTACATCCCCATTTTTTATGTTGAAAAAGTTCATTGTGATCCTAGAAACAAAAATAAAATAAACTATTAATTATTATAGCTATAATTACAGTATAAAGAGTCATAATGAAATAAACATTTAAAATCTATACTAAGATTAACACTACCACCAGAATAACCTTCTCTTGGTTAGGAAGTACCTTAATAATTATCAAAAATAGGTATCTAAACTATTTATTTAAATACAAAATATTTGTCCAAATGATAGCTATCTTGTAAGATTTTTTCTCAAATGTCTATATTAATCTCACCAATTCGAATCCTATGAATTGTTAAGGTACTCAGTTTTAGTTTTACATGTCTTTTATTTCTACACATGGATCAATTATCATTGAAATACATTAAATTAAAAAGAGGATAATCTTAGTCAAAATTTAACTCAATTGCTTCTTTTTACAAGGTGAAAAGCTAAATGAATATCAACCACAAGGGACCAAGGTCTTCTAGAACATACTTTCTGAAGATAAAGGGGAAAAAAGCATGAAAATTTGCTCTGACATTGAAGCAATAATATTAATAACTATGGCATTATTCCAAGTGCTTTATATAATTTAATCTTAAGCTACAACTTTATGGGGTTAGTATGCTATACAATTTTCATTTTTATGATGAGGATGCTGAGCCACAGAGACAGTAATTCTTTTGCCCTAAATTGTACAGCTAGCAAGCTGCCAGAGCAGGGCTCAGTTCCTGGCAATCTGGTGCTGGATCCAATGCATTTTTCCAGGAGGACAGAGATACTTCAATATAAAGTAATGAGCCATTTGTAGATGCAACCCATTTGGGAATTATAATTTTATTGCTGAGGAAATTAGAGTATTCCAGAAGTCCTCATAATGAGACCGAGATGTTTTATAAGTAAGTAACTTAAGAGAAAATATAGAATTTAATTGGTAAATTCCAAAATATATATACATATATATACTTTGATAAAGGTAATGACTTTTTGAACCCTGAATTTCCTTACATATAATATTAAAATATTAATAGTATTCATATTTTATAATACATAATATATAGTGCAGTATAATACATATATGTGATATATGTATATATGTGTATCTATATACATACGTGTATATAATATATGTGATATATGTATTTCATATGTATATATGTATGTATATTATTTGTGTGTATGTGTGTATGTACATATATACACAGTCTTATATACAGTCTATATATCTATATATACTTATATGCATACAGTCTATATATACATATACAGTCTATATATACATATATAGATAGATATATACTTATATACATACGGTTTATATATGTATACTTTATGCATATCTCTATATATACTTGTATACATACATTCTCTATATATACATATATGCATGCATATAGTCTATACTTGTATACATACATTCTATATATACTTATATGCATACAGTCTATATATCATATATAGATAGATATATACTTATATACATAGTCTCTCCCTATATATACTTTTATGCATACAGTCTCTATATATACTTATATATACAGTCTCTATATATACTTATATACATACAGTCTATATATCCATATATAGATAGATAGATACTTATACACATACAGTCTATATATATATACTTATATGCATACAGTCTATATATATATACTTTAACCACACAGTGTATATATATATATTTATATATATACACATATAAATATAGTCTATATATATATATATACACACATAGATAGATAGATAGATAGTTATGTTGGAAACCATTTTCTGAACTCACTAAGTTGAGAAAAACTCCTTGTGAGGTAAGGCAAGTTTGAAGGCCTCTTGCCCTCAAATGGTGACCGATATCCACCCCCACTCAATTATTTTTGCTTGAGCACCAACCCCCAAGGCACCTTGTTAACTGGTATCAGGAGTGACTGTCAGGAGTGACAGTTTATTTATCCTAAAATATGCAGATTGCACCTTGTGAAGGAACTTATTATAGGAATTTCTTCTTTTGTGATTATAGGAGCAAATATTACATTTCCTGAGAAACCTGTTTTACTTCCCCTCAAGAAAACAGGCTATTGATCCCTGCTCACAAAGAACTAACTTTTGCCTTTGCTATGCTAAAAACATTGTCTTGTATTTAAATGCTAAAGATACCTTCCTTCCCTATATGATAAGCATCTAAATCACCTATATCAATCACTATTGATAAAGATTATGCATGAGTCTTCTACCAATCTATGTTCTGGGAAATTTTTACATACCCAAAGAAATTTGTCATCAGAAATCATTCTCTAAGGCAAATGCTGCTTCTATGCTTGCCCAATACATTTTTTTCCATAAATAAAGCTAACTTTAAGGTCAGTGCAGAGATGCCTGCCTGATAATCAGATAGAAACTTGTGGCCCTCTCACTCTCTCTCTCTGACACTGTCCATCCTTCAGAGAACCCTGGACCTGCTGGAGCTGGACTCTGGCATACTTATATATACAGTCTATATACACAGATATATATCACATATTATAGCTACTGGGAGGAAACCAGCTCTGCAACATCAAGAATCTATTGAGCTAGTTTCCTCCCACTACTGAATTAACTTTTTTAAAGTTTATTTATTTATTTTTGAGAGAGAGAGAGAGAGAGCAAAGGAGAGGCAGAGAGAAGGAGACAGAATCCCAAGCAGGATCCACACTGTCAGCAAAGAGTCCCATGTGGGTCTTGAACCCACGAACAGGAAGATCATGACCTGAGACGAAACCAAGAGTCAGATGCTTAACAGACTGAGCCACCCAAGCACCCCACTACTGAATTAACTTAACTTTTTACCAGTAATTCTAATGCTTTACAAAAAGCATTTAAAATCAGATCGATGCCTATGTAGTCATAGTGTTTAGTCAGAACAAGATTGATATAAAAAATATACATTCACTGGGAACATTTTAATGGAATATCATCAATTTAGACCTTATCAAAGTTAGCTCTCTTACTATTCCATGCAAGTGTTGTCATTTTTTCTATCTGTCCCCAAACCCCATCCATGAAAGTGCTCCTATTGGATAAGGAAACACAAGTGAGAAAATTACCTTGAAAATGTTCTTGTTAAAATATTAACTTAATGAAAAGGAGATATACAGTATTTTGCAACTCTTACCTCATCACACATCTGAATTAGCTTCTCTGATTTTAGAACCCAATACCTGGACCAAGAAAGCTTCACTGAGAAAAGGAAAATTGAAGTTCATAATACTGTGTCTATATCATGGTTGTATAAAAAAAATTCTGCTATAAAATTTGATAAAAGCTTTCTTTTGAGTTTCAAATAAGTATTTGTCACTGGATGTGAGACTTGGTATAAAACAATGAATCCTTCTTTATTTTATTTTCATTTGCTGCAAAACACAGGTCATAATGTTTTGCAAATAAAAGTTTTAAAAGTTTGAAGCACAGGAACATCATTACAAGCACAGTCCTTAGATTACTATGTAATACCGAGTTCTTCATTTTGGGTTATAAGGAATCCCAACCTGGCAGTTACCACTGATGAAAAGTTTAAAATTGAAATATGTTGATCTTATTTGTGAACTGTTTGTCTTCTAGTACTAAAAACATATATATCCCAAGAGATTAAACATAATAAGGAAAATATAAAAATTAACATTTCATAGTGACATTTAAAATAAATACTTAAATATATGAGTGTAACAGACTAAATTATTTTAAATACCAAGCACATTTTTCCTCTAAAAAAAGATGAATTTATATTTAGAATTGTAATTTCCTGTTATACACATGCAAAACTATGCTGAAGAAATTAAGCAAACCAATGAAAGGTTTGCTTTGTTTAGACTTTTATTATTTTAAAGTACATATATAAAAGCCAATACCACTGTAGTGAAAAGGAAATTTGACAATTTACACTAATAATGTGTTTAGTGCCAGTTGAAATTCTATCAATTCTATATCAATTTAGAAAATTTTGCCATCATATCAATACTATAAAAATAAACTTGGGGCACCTGGGAGACTTAGTCAAGTGTCTGACTTCAGTTCGGGTCATGATCGTGGTATAGGAGTTTGAGACCCACATTAGCTCTGTGCTGACAGCTGGGAGCCTAGAGACTGCTTCAGATTTTATATCTTTCTCTCTGCCCCTCTTCAGCTTGTGCTCTGTCTCTCTTTATCCAAAATAAATAAACATTAATTTTTTTAATAACTCATTTAAAGAGACTGGAATTTTAGTTTTCATGTAATTTTGATAAAAATGATATGTGTTGAGTAGAGCTCAGGTATATTGTCCCAAGACTTGAAATGTTTTTCTAACATACATTATTTTAATTGTCTTTCCACCATTTGGTTACTGTCAATTAGGAATTTGTGTGTGAGTTTGTAGATAAACCATAATCTTTTATGAGATCTCTTTGAAAATTGGAAAACAGAAAAAGTAGTCCTTGGTCTAATTTGTATTTTCTGTTGTTTTTTCTGCAACTTAGATAAACATTAAATAGTAATTGTATACATGTATAAATATGCCTCACTTGCCAGTTAGGGCTCAGTTGCATTCTTCTATCCCATTTGTAACAAAAGAGGTGCATAATTTTAGTTTGGGTAGCCTCCAAGAACCCTAGGTGATTTTTTCATACATTGGCACCATCATTCCCTGAAATTTCTTGAGAAGCCTGATTTTCTTCATCTTCTTAAGTAACTCGTCCCTTATCTAGAGTGGTTGACTAACAGGTGGGTAATAAGCCTTTTTTTTTTTTTTTTTTTTTTTTTTTTGTGAGGTAGGAGGGGAAATTTCCTGTGGCTCCTGGAAAAATCTTCATTGATATTCTATAGAAGCTACATGGTAAGGCATACCATGAAATGCTGCTGTCAGCCATTTTGCCACCATAAGGAAAGACAACTTTAGAATACAGAACATACACTACAAGATAATATATAAGCTATAGAGGAAGAGTTTTTTTTTTTTTTGATATTGTTAAATCTGGATCAACATAAAGTTGACCCAGTATATAGACAATTCAGTTATTGAGTCAATATACAACAATTGTTCAGGCCATTTACATTTTTAAATTTACATATAGAGAAAAATTCCCTTTTTCTACTCTTTATATTATGGTATAATTGAAAGTGATAACATCTGCACAGCAAACTGTGTAAATTTAGGAGACTGGTCACAGGTTGAGATGATAATCTAAAAGTTTTTCCACTCACCATTTTTATAGAGATTATATTTACAAATAAACAAATCTCATAAAAAATTAATTTTCTTGGTTAGCCTATTAATTCCTTGGAGGTGCTAGTATTTCATATTTCAAAAGGAGCAAATCAAATACTAAATATCATCCTAGATCTTATCTGTTAAACTTATTTAGTAGGAGTTTTAGAGAGGTTAAAGTTAATTGATGATAGCATTTATTTACAACTTTTTGTTTTGTTTTGTTTTGTTTTGTTTTGTTTATAAACACATTTATTTCTCACAGTTCTGGAGTCTGGGATGGGAAGTCCAAGATCAGAAAAGTGGCAGATTCGCTGTCTGGTGAGGGCTGGCTTCCTAGTTTACAGATGGCCATCTTCTCCCTGTGGCCTCACAAGGCAGAAGAGGTGAATGAGTACTCTGGAGTCTCTTTTATGAGGACATTAATCCATTCATGAGGGCTTCACCTTCATGACCTATTTGCCTCCCAAAGTCCCCACCTTCCAGTACCATTGTATTGGGGATTGAGCTTCAACATAGGAAGTTGGGGTAGGGGGCACAAATATTCATTCTATCACACATGGGAAATGTAGTGTTAACAGGCAGCTTCTGAAGTTGCTCATGGCATCACCATTGCCAGCCAGCAAAAAGTGCGTTCAAACTCATGTGAAACGTCTGTAAGGGGATGACAAATTACACCCATCATTTCTACTCACACCCCATTACCCTAAACTTAGTCACATGGCCACATGCAAGGGAGGCCAGGAGATAGAATGTAGCTGGAAGACCAAACATCAGGACAAGGGAAGAATGGATCACGATAGGCTACTTACTAGTGCTTTCTCTCACACAAAGGTTTCTCTGGGTTCTGCATAGGATCTTTCCATCTGGAGACTGTTTATTTACTAACCAAAATTGCATTTAATGCAGAAGGCCAATAGTCACCCATTGTAACATTTCTGAGTTTGGTTACTTACCATTCTTCCACTATAGGAAAAACACATATTAGTAGTAAAAACAGTATTCGTGGAATCATTATGAATAGAAAAATCTCCAAAGGTTCTCTTTAAAATAAATTATGCATGTTCTTGGCCTTCTAAAACAATTTGTATAGCTGTGTGTGACTGCATGCATATGTGTGTAGTTTTAAACTCAATAACCTAAGGTTGTACATTTGATGTATAAAATCAAAAGGAAAACAACAGACATTTCTTGGGAAGTGAGTGGTAAATTTTCTTCTTAAAGCCCGTTTGTACTTTGATTCTGTTACCCTCAGGTGGCTGCTGGCTTTTTTCATGTATAAAACTGTTCTTTGAGTATTCATAAGATGTTGTCCTAAACTTTAATAATTACCCTTTTATTTATTATTTTTTAATATAATTTATCATCAGGTTAGGTAACATACAGTGTTTACAGTGTGCTCTTGGTTTCAGGGTAGATTCCCATGATTCATCCCTTACAATACCCAGTACTCATCCCAACAACTGCCCTCCTCAATGCCTATCACCCATTTTTCCCTCCCTCCCCCCCATCAACCCTCAGTTTGTTCTCTGTATTTAAGAGTATCTTATGTTTTGCCTCCCTCTCTGTAACTGTTTTTCCCCTTCCCTTCCCCCATGGTCTTCTTTTAAGTTTCTTAAATCCCACAGATGAATGAAAACATATGATATCTGTCTTTCTCTGACTGACTTATTTCACTTAGCACAATACCCTCCAATTCCATCCACATTGCTCCAAATGGCAGGATTTCATTATTTCTCATTGCCAAGTAGTATTCCATTGTATATATAAACTACATCTTTTTATCCATTCATCAGTTGATGGACATTTGAGTCTTTCCATAATTTGGCTATTGTTGAAAGTGCTGCTATAAACGTTGGGGTACAAGTTCTCTATGAATCAGCACTCCTGTATCCTTTGGATAAATTCCTAGTAGTGCTATTGCTGGGTCTTAGGGTAGTTTTATTTTTAATTTTTTGAGGAACTTCCACATTGTTTTCCAGAGAGGCTGCACCAGTTTGCATTCCCACCAACAGTGCTAGAGGGTTCCTGTTTCTCCACATCCTCGCCAGCATCTGTTGTTTCCTGAGTTGTTCATTTTAGCCACTCTGACCGGTGTGAGGTGGTATATCAGTGTGGTTTTGATTTGTATTTCCCTGATGATGAGTGACATTGAGCATCTTTTCATGTATCTGTTGGCCATCTGGATGTCTTCTTTGGAAAAGTGTGTATTCATGCCTTCTGCCCGTTTCTTCACTGGATTATAATTTTTTTTTAAGTGTTGAGTTTGGTAAATTCTTCATAGATTTTAGATACTAACCATTTATCCAATATGTCATTTGCAAATATCTCCTCTGTCGGTTATTAGTTTTGTTGATTGTTTCCTTTGCAGTGCAGAAGCTTTTTATCTTGGTGAGGTCCCAATTTTTACGTTTATTTCCCTTGCTTTCAGAGACTTGTCGAACAAGAAATTGCTGTGGCTGAGGTCAAAGAGATTGTTAACTGTTTTCTCCTCTAGGGTTTTAATGGCTTCTGTCCTACATTTAGGTTTTTCATCCATTTTGAGTTTATTTTCATGTATGGTGTAAGAAAGTGGTCCAGTTTCATTCTTCCGCATGTTGCTGTCCAGTTCTCCCAGCACCATTTGCTAAAGACACTGTCTTTTTTCCATTGGATACTCTTTCCTTCTTTGTCAAAGATTACTTGGTCATACATTTTTGGTACGATTCTGGGTTCTCTATTCTATTCCATTGGTCCATGTGTCTGTTTTTGTGCCAATACCATACTGTCTTGATGATTACAGCTTTGTAGTAGAGGCTAAAGCCTGGGATTGTGATACCTTCCGCTTTAGGGTTTTTTTTTTTTTTTTCAACATTACTTTGGCTATTCAGCGTCTTTGTGGTTCCATATAAATTTAAGATTGTTTCTTCTAGCTTTGAGAAGAATGCAGTTGCAATTTTGACTGGATTACACTGAATGTGTACATTGCTTGGGGTAGTATTGACATTTTAATAATATTTGTTCTTCCAATCCATGAGTATGAAATGTTTTTCCATTTCTTTGGGTCCTTTTCAAATTCTTTCATAAGTGTTCTATCATTTTCAGCATACAGATCTTTTACATCTTTGGTTAGATTTCCTAGATATTTACAGTTCTTGGTACAATTCTAAATGGGATTGATTTCCTGATTTCTCTTTCTGTTGCTTCATTATTGATGTATAGAAATGCACTAATTTCTCTACATTGTTTTTGTATCCTGCAACTTTGCTGAATTCATATATCAGTTCTAGCAGCTTTTTGGTGGAGTCTTTTGGTTTTCTATGTAGACAATCATATCATCTATTAAAAGTGAAAGTTTGACTGCTTCTTTGACAATTTGGATGCCTTTTATTTCATTTTGTTGTCTGATTGCTGAGGCTAGGACTTCCAGCACTATGTTAAGCAACAGTGGTGAGAATGGACATCCCTGTCGCGTTCCAGATCTCAGGGAGAAAGCTCTCAGATTTTCCCCATTGAGGATGATATCAGCTGTGGGCTTTTCATATATGGCTTTTATAATGTTAAGCTATGTTCCTTCTATCCTGACATCCTTGAGGGTTTTTATTAAGAAACTATATTGTATTTTGTCAAATGCTTTTTCTGCATCTATTGACAGGATCATATGGTTCTTATCCTTTTTTCTATTAATGTGATGTATCACATTGATGGATTTGCAAATATTGAACAAGCCATGCTGCCCAGGAATGAATCCCACTTGATCATGGTGAATAATTATTTTAATATACTGTTGAATTTGATTTGCTAGTATCTTATTGAGAATTTTTGCATCTATGTTCATCAGGGTCATTGGCTTGTAATTCTCCTTTATAGTGGTTGCAGTCTGGTTTGGGAATCAAGGTAATGCTGGCTTCATAGAATGAATCCAGAAGCTTTCCTTCAGTTTCTATTTTTCAAACAGCTTGAGAAGAATAGGTATTAACTCTTCTTTAAATGTCTGGTAGAATTCCCCTGGGAAGGCCATCTGGCCCTGGAATCTTACTTGTTGGGAGGTTTTTGATAACTGTTTCAATTTCTCTGCTGGTAATGGGTCTGTTCAAATTTTCTATTTCTTCCCATTTGAATTTTGGTAGTGTGTGGGTGTCTAGGAATTTGTCCATTTCTTCCAGATTGTCCAGTTTGTTGGCATATAATTTTTCATAGTATTCTCTAATAATTGTATTTCTGCGGTGTTGGTTGTGATCTCTCCTCTTTCCTTCATGATTTTATCTATTTAGTTACTCTATCTTTTCATTTTGAGAAGTCTGGCTAGGGGGTTATCAATTTTGTGTATTTTTTTAAAAAAACAGCTCTTAAATTCATTGATATGTTGTACTGTTTTTTTATTCTATATTATTTGTTTCTTTTTAAAAACTTTTTATTCATTTTTGAGAGAGACAGGGACAGCACAAGTGGGGGAGAGGCAGAGAGGGAAAGAGAGAGAATCTCAAGCAGCTCTGCACTGTCAGTGTAGAGCCTGACATGGGGTTCAAACTGAAGAAGCCATGAGATCATGACCTAAGCCAAAACCAAGAGTTGGACACTTAACTTACTGAGCCACCCAGGTGCCCCTATATTGTTTATTTTTGTTCTAATTTTTGTTATTTCTCTTATTCTACTGGCTTTGGGGTTTCTTTGCTGCTCTGCTTCTAGTTCCTTTAGATGTGAGGTTCAGTTTTATATTTGGGGTTTTTCTTGTTTCTTGAGATAGGCCTGGATTGCAATGTATTTTCTTCTTAGGACTGCCTTTGCTGCATCCTAAAGGGTTTGGACTGTAATGTTTTCATTTTCATTTGTTTCCATATATTTTTTAATTTCTTCTTTAATTGCCTGGTTGACCCATTCATTCTTTAGTAGTATGTTCTTTATCCTTCATGCATTTGGAGGCTTTCCAAATTTTTTCTTGTGGTCGATTTCAAGTTTCATAGCATTGTGATAAGACAATATGCATAGTATGATCTCAATTCTTTTATATTTATTGAGGGCTGTTTTATGACACCGTATGTGATCTATCTTGGAAAATATTCCATGTGCACTTGAGAAGAATGTGTATTCTGCTGATTTTGTATTAAAAGTTCTGAATATATCTGTCAAGTCCATCTAGTCCAGTGTATCATTTAAGGCCATTGTTTCTTTATTGATTTTCTGCCTAGATGATCTGTCTGTCCATTGCTGTAAGTGGAGTAGTAAAATCACCTACAATTACAGTATTATTATCAATAAGATTGCTTATGTTTGTGATTAATTGATTTATATATTTGGGTGTCTCTAAGTTGGAGACAACCATTTACAATTGTTAGCTCTTCCTGATGGATAGACCATGTAATTATGATATAATGCAGTCTTTGGTTTAAAACCTAGTTTGTTTGATATAAGTATGGCTTGCCTAGCTTTCTTTTGACTTCCAGTACCATGTTAGATGGTTCTCCATCCCCTCACTTTCAATCTGAAGGTGTCCTCAGGTCTAAAATGAGTCTCTTGTAGACAACATATAAATGGATCTTGTTTTTTTTTTTTTAATCCATTCTGATACCCTATGTCTTTTGATTGGAGCAGTTAGTCCATTTACATTCAGAGTTATTATTGAAAGATATGAATTTAGAGTCATTGTGTTATCTGTAGGTTTCATGCTTACTTTTTCAGCATTACAATAAAAAATAATCCTAAACACTCTTCATTGAGAAAGTGATTCTTTGTATTGCAGTAGTTCATAAGCAGTTTTACATCATACAATGATAGTAACCGTTGCCTTCTAAAGCCTGTTTGCAATCTTGAAATTAGTAAACCTTTGAAATAGGCAATGAAACTGTAATGCATGTTAAGTATACTGTATCCATGTGTATTGCTTTTTAAATTTGGTTAAACTTGTGAAGTCCTTCCTCTTCCCTTCTATTTCCATATTTTATTACATATTTCTGCAAGATTCTGGTGATTATTTGGAAGAATAAATAGATCACACTTGTCTGTTCTAGACTTCAAAAACTTACCATTTACATGGAGTAGAGCACTTATGGGGAAGAGCACTGGTGTTATATGGAAATCAACTTGACAATAATCTATAAAGAAAAAGAATAAATGAATAGAAAAGGAGAGCAGAAAAAAAGAAAAGTTGGGATAAAATCATCATTTTTGTTCTAACGTGTAGCTGTAAAGTTTCTGATGACATTGACTTCAAGATACATCCTGACTGTTGAAATATTAACATATCTGAATTTAACAAAGACAAAGGGATGCACTTTGAAGTCAGAATGTAATGCTTCCATTGTTTTGACAACTTGATCATTCCAGAGGCAAAAATTACATAACTCCTCATGTGGTGTCATGCCTTTCCAATATAGAATTCAGGCAATTAAAATATGTTTTGTTATATTCAAAAAATGAAACTAGCCAAAGGAATATCAGAAAGAAGTTGAGTTATGGAGATACAAACAGAACCACTTATTTAATTACATTTATTTTTATGTAAATTAATACTTATTACCATAAAATGCAATCTTAATACTCTTTAGTTAAAGGATATGCTTTATCCTATTACAATTATGAAGGACAATATATTTACATCATATTTTTCCAATAAGAACTATAAACATGGAGATTCTGTTTTATTGCCAGGAATTTCACCCCTGAAGTCTGAAATGACTAAATTGTATGTAAATTTTAATATCAATAATACTTTTAAATGGAAGAGTATATAATATGACAAATAATATATATATACATATATATAATAATGAATATAACTGGTACTAAGTAATTATGGCAACAATGCTTTATTAAATTATTTATTTAATACTATTTAAGCTTTTCTGATTATGTATACTTTCTTTTCAAGGATTTTCTAGAATACAAACTTTAGACATAAATTTTATATTAAAAATGGTATATTAAAATTCATCCCCCAAATCACATATTTGGATAGCAGCATCTTTTGTTTGTTTTGTTTTTGTTTTTTTCAGTTGTGAAACCCATTGATTTTTAATCCAACCACCTGCTACAGCAGATGAGCACCTCTTTCTCTCTGAAAGGAGAATGCCTCAATCTGGGCTTTGGATCTCTTTTCGGCTATCTTCTTTCCCATTGCTTATTATCTATTCTTTCTCTTCAATATGCAATCAGATTCTGAAATTTGGATTCTTCTCATTTTTATAAACCTGTTCTGAAATTTCGTCATCCAAAAATCAGTAACAACAACAGCAGCAACAGCGATGACAACAAAACTTTCTGAATCCCACCCTCTCCTGTTTCCAGTCTGAGTAAGTCTTCCTTTGGAAAAAACGTTCTGAAAAAAGTTGCCGGTTTTTACTGTTTTTATTCTGTCATATACATATCTTGCAATTGAAAATAAGTGGTTTCCGTTTCAATGACCAAAATAATTCTCACTATGAAACTAAAATTGTAAATTAATAAAATTGTAATTTAATAATGTAAATTAAAATAATTGTAAAATTTTAATACTCCAGCTTTGGTTTGTTTGTTTGTTTGTTCGTTCATTTGTTTTCCATTACTTTGGCTATGTGGGGGTCTTTTCTAGTTCCATACAAATGTTCGAATGGTTTGTTTTAGCTCTGTGATAGATGGTGGTGTTATTTTGACAGGAATTGTATTGAATATGTAGATTGCTTTGAGTAGTATAAACATTTTAACAATACTTATTCTTCCAATCCACAAGCATGGACTGTTTTACCATTTCTTTGGGTCTTCTTTAATTTCTTTCATAAGCTTTCTGTAGTTTTCAGTGTATAGATTTTTTACCTCTTTGGTTAGGTTTATTCCTAGGTATTTTATAGTTTTCAGTGCAAGTGAAAATGGGATCAATTCCTTGATTTCTCTTTCTGCTGCTTCATTATTGGTGTATAGAAATGCCACAGAGTTCTATACATTGCTTTTATGTCCGGCGACTTTGCTGAATTCATGTATCACTTCTAGCAAATTTTTTTTTGGTAGAGTCTTTTGGGTTTTCCATGTAGAGTATTATGTCATCTGCAAAGAGTTGAAAGGTTTACTTCTTCCTTGACAATTTGAATGCCTGTTATTTCTTTTTGTTCTGATTGCTGAGGCAAGGACTTCCAACACTATATTGAACAACAGTGGTGAGAGGGAACATCTCTGTTGTGTTCCTGTCCTTAGGGTGACGTTTTTTTCCCCATTGAAAATGATACTAGCTGTGGGTCTTTATTTTACTTTTCTAATTTTCGCATTAATTTTTTCTTTTTTTTATTTATCAGTGGTAGAGATTAGCAATCCACCCTTCATATCCTCTTTTTCTGATCCCAAATATTTGCTCTTTGACAAAATTCTCTAGTCTTCATTTTAATATCTATTTTATTCATAATTCATTATTATTTCTTAATTTTTTAATTAAAAGTTATATGTTTTGCATGGAAAGTTGTAGAGATAATTTAAAGTCTTTCCAATGTTACCTTTCTCCAAAGATTTAATTTTGCTCTCTAGCATGACATTAAAGTATATATGCATATCAATTTACGGATTTGGGTCTACTCGAAGCTGGATTTCAGTCTTTGTGAAGATTTGTTCCACCTGAAAAGGAAGTCTGGGATGTGGTGTTTACCAATATTTCTACTACCTGGTGAACTTTGAACTCTAATTATTGATTCCTTTTAGCTAGCCTTTTCTGCTAGATTTTTAGTCCCTTGGCCCAGTTTATTAAACACTGATGCAGAACACTGGGTTCCCCTCTGTGTCCTTTTCTTATTACCAAACTACTCCCCCTTACAACCTAGCTGGTTTAATTTTCCTGAACTCCAAGTTTTATGTCCACATTTATGTCATGTAAAACCCCTCAAATTCCACTCAGGTTCCCAGCCTGCTAGCTTCAGATTTCTGTTCTGCTTTTTATCTTTTTGAGACTAGAGTGATTAAGAATTGACAAATATATCAAGGGATATAACTCCAAAACTGACAATGTTCACGTCAGTGTATGTCCCTTTTCTCCAGAATCTTGGCCTCTTGTGTCCTGGTTGTCTTGTGGTTCTCAAACACCTTGACATAGATTGTGTGTGTGTGTGTGTGTGTGTGTGTGCATGCAAGTGCTAGCACATGAGTATGAGTATGTATTTTGTCCAGCTTTTCTACCTGTTTCCCACAGGGGCTGTTCTAAATTAAGCTGAACTGTTTGTTTTAGTCAGAATTCTCTAGAGAATCAAAATTAGGAGATATACAGAGATAGAGATAGATATATGAGATTTAGCATCAAAATTGGCTTATACGGTTATGTAGGACCAGAAGTCCCATGATCTGCCCATTGTAAGCTAGAGAACCAGGAAAGCCAGTGGTGTATTTCAATCTGAGTCCAAAGGCCTGAGAAATGAAGGCCTATGGTATAAGTCCCAGTCCAAGTCCAAAATCAGGAGAACCAGGAGCTCCAATGTCCAAAAGCAAAAGATGGCTATCTCTGCTCAAGCAGAGAGAGTGAATGCACCCTTCTTCAGCCTTTTTGTTGTATTCAAGATTTCAGCTGGATTAGATGATGCCCATTGCATTGGGAGGGTTCTGTGCTTAGTTAGCTGATTCAAATGCTAATCTATACCAGGGACATTATCACAGACCCACCCAGAAATAATATTTTACCAGCTCTCTGTTCATTCCTTAGCCCAGTTAATTTGACACATAAAATTAACAATCACACAGGCTTTTCTGAAAGAGTGATATGCAATTTTTGGTTATTCATAAAAAATAACCTTTCTTTCACCATATGACTATTATATAAACTCTTCTGTTTACATGAACTGTTCTCTTTCCATTTTCATTCAACTAGTGCCTCGTCTAGTGAATTACTTCCTTTCTTTTTTATACTTCTCATTCAATTTATTCCCTGAAGTACTCTAAAAATATATATGCTATATCTCTAATATTCTAATGGTATATAATTAAAAATAACATTTTGCAATTGAAATGTTATCAATATTCTTATATTGTGCTAAATGATGCAAAATTTGTAGAATGGTTTGAACCTGATTACTTGCCACTCAAAATTATTTCTAATTTTTAAATTTTTTTTTTAAACTTTATAGTTTATTGTCAGGTTGGTTTCCATGTAACACCCAGTGCTCTTCCCCACAAGTGACCTCCACCAAGACCAACACCCCCCCTTTACCTTTTCCTCTTCCCCTTCCCCCCTCAGTTTGTTTTCAGGATTCAAGAG
>CM053567.1:100259795-100319383 GCA_028646485.1 Cryptoprocta ferox
GATTAGTATTTCCCTGATGATGAGTGATGCTGAGCATCGTTTCATGTGTTTGTTGGCCATCTGGATGTCCTCTTTGGAGAAGTGTCTCTTCATGTCTTCTGCCCATTTCTTCACTGGATTGTTTGTTTTTCGGGTATGGAGTTTGGCATATAACTATTTTAAATAGAAATATTTATAAATTGCACAAAAGACATATTTATTACATTTATTATTCCTCTCTATCCAATTTACCTGTCATTTTCTTTTAAACCATTTTATTGTTTTTCTTTTTGTCATTTAATGATAGTATGTACTAATTATCACGAAAAACGATTGCTTAGCTATGAAACATTTTCTTTTTTAATATTTGGAAAATATTCATATAAAGGATATGTATCTCAAGTTTATATTTGTAATGATTTTATATTTAATTATTATTTGATGATTATGTGTTATCTTCATAGACTACTATAAAATAAATATATTTGTTTTAATGATAATTGAATTCCCATGAAATCCATAATTATTTTTTCAGAGTGCATATTATTTTAAAAATATTTTTATTGCTTTTCAAAAAATTGTATTGTTTTTGTTTTATTTTACTTTATTTTTTTTAACATTTATTTATATTTGAGAGACAGAGAGAGACAGCACACAAGCAGGGGAGGTGCAGAGAGAGAGGGACAGAATCTGAAGCAGGCTCCAGGCTCTGGGCTGTCAGCACAGAGCCTACCACGGGGCTCAAACCCACGACTGTGAGATCATGACCTGAGCTGAAATCAGATGCTCAACGACTGAGCCACCCAGGTGCCCCCTTAATTGTTTTATTTTAATGTACTCAGATTTTTCTTAAGCAAGTGTTTTTCTTTAACTTTAACATGCTTTTCTTGTTTTCAGAGTTCATTCTTAATTTTTGATTTTTAAAAAATATCCCAGTCTTTTCTCTAAGTAGTCCAAACTGTCTTCCCAACTTTTAAAAAAAAATGTTATTGTTTATTTATTTTTGAGAGAGAGAAAGACAGAGCGTGAGCAGGGAAGGGGCAGAGAGAGAGGGAGACACAGAATCCGAAGCAGGCTCCAGGCTCTGAGCTGTCAGCACAGAGCCCAACGTGGTGCTAGAACTCACAAGCTGTGAGATCATGACCTGAGCCCAAGTTGGAGGCTCAACCGACTGAGCCATCTAGGAGCCCCACTTCCTAATTTTTAAAAAATCATGCTTGTATCCAAATAGAAATACAATCTTCCAAAATTGTTAATTCAAAAATTACTTAATTTATTTCCTCCAAGAATGCTCTAAAGAAGTCATTCTTTTGTGTTAGATTTAACATAAGAAGGTTTTGTTTTAATAATACTTCATTTTTATAAATCTATTTGACCTAGTTTTTCAATACGTTTAAATTTTCTAATGTAGTTTTAATTGGTTTTACCTCACATATTAATCATACTCTCTAATGTCTCTTTCATATTTATATATGAAACATATCCTTAAACATTTCTTTTCCTCCTATATTTTTCTTTAACCTGTGTGATTTTATCTGAAAGTTACTACCTTTCATTTATTCCTATTACATTTTCTTAAAATGACTATAGATAAAATACTAGTCTGTTTCACTGTCTTACTAATTTCTTCATCACTCTGCCTTCAGTTACACTGACACTTTTCTTATTCACTTTGCTTTCATGCTGTATTATCTTTTTTAAATTTCACATCTTTCAGTATAATTCTTTAGCTTTGTATATGAAAGCATATTTTTAAAAATATGGAAATATATAACCACTTACAGAGAAATCTTGCAAAGGGATTAAAAAGACATGCATTAGGAATGTTTATTGCCATATAATATTAGCAAAAAGTTGAGGTTAACCTACCTGCTTGTTGCAGAAGTGAAGCTAGTGGTGAAGTAATTTATATCTATGCTTTTGATAGGATATTATATAGTAGTTAGTACCTTTCATTTATTCCTATTACATTTTGTGAAAATGACTATTAGGTCAGAAGGAAGGAATATTCATGTAAAAATCAAAGCAGATATTAAAAATAAGATTCTGGATAAAAGTAAACAGTAAATTAATTTATTTCAAAGTATTAGTCATAAAAACTTTAAGTACACAGATCAATTTTTTGTGTGAATATATATGTATATGTGTATGTGTGTTTATAAGTATTATCTGAGTAGGGGTGTATAGGTGCATGTGCACATGGGCAGAGCTAAAGAACTAAACAAATAGTACATTCAAAGAAAATACATAAAAATTAAAAGATAGGGTGCTGGTGGTGATTAAGGACTGGGACCATGGTGCCTCTGTGTGGTTCGGTCAGTTAAGTGGCTGACTCATGATTTCAGTTCAAATCTTGATTTTAGGGTGGTAAATTCAAGCTCTACATTGAGCTTCGCTTGGGCATGCAGTCTACTTAAAAAAAAAAAAAGGATTGGGACTATAAGTAAAAATAAAACTGTTTTAAAATAATGTTAGGGGTACATGGGTGGGTCAGCAGGTTAAGCATCTGACTCTTGATTTTGACTCAGGTCATGATTCTAGGGTTATGGGATTGAGCCCTGCAATTGGTTGGCACTGATCTTGGAGCAGATTAAGATTCTCAATCTCTCTCCTTCTGCCCCTTTTCCTTGTTTGCATTCTCTCTCTCTCTTTCAAATAAAAAAATGATTTTAAAAAGTTAGACAATAATAAGCCCAGGTGTTTATTTAACTCAATCCTTTACTTCAGAATACTAAAATAAATACATAGAAATTCAAAACTATGTTTCATCTTGGCTTTATGCTTTGCTTGGGAACCTTTCTTTAATTGTACGGTGGTTTCTTATAGATATCATGATTCCTTCCAAAACTTTCTCCCTCTTCCTTCTTCTCTTATAGGCACTATTTTGAATTCCATAAAAAATGTCCCCGAATCTTATGTTCCTTATATTCTTTCCATTGTGAATATTTGCATATAGCCAAAAAATGTGCCAAATATTGACACATTCTTGAAAAGTTTGTGTCCCTTTTAAATTAATTTTTATATTTTATGATGACTGTAGATTCACATGCAGTTGTAAGGAGTACCATACCCTTTACCCAGTTTCCCCCAATGGTAACTTCTTGCAAAACCACAGTACAATATCAATTAATATTGACATGTAAATGTAGAGATTTCCATTACACGAGGATCCCTCCTAGGACCCTTTTATAGTCATACCCACTTTCTACCTACACCCTTTCTTTAATCTCTGACAACCATCAATCTGATCTTCATTGCTGTAAATTATTCATTTCAGGAACGTTTTATAAATGAAATCATACACAATTGCCCTTTTCTTCACTTGGCATGATTCTCGGGAGATTCATCTGACTTATTTTGTATATCAGTAGATCATTCCCCTTCATTGCTGAGTAGAGAATTTAACCACTCACTGACAGAAAAACATGTGGGTTGTTTTCCAGTTTTGTCTATTACCAAAACAAATGAAAAATATTTTCCTAAGCAAATGAAAAATCTGGGTATAGAAGCTTCTATAAATGTTTCTGTGCAGGTTTTGTGCAAACCTACATCTCCATTTCTCTGGAATAAAGAAATGCCTAGGAGTGCTAGGGACAATTTAAAAAAATTTCGATGTGCTCTCTCCATTCTCTTCACCCCCATTTTTTAGGTAATTTTACAGTTTCTACACTGCCTGAACAAGTAGCTTTTACTCTGCTCTCTCCTCTTACCCATCATTTCTTAAAACATAAAATTCTTTTTCTATTTTGGAAGAAACACAAGTATGTCCTTGGGCTTCAAAACTAAAACACTTGTCTGGCAGTACTTTTAATTATGTTCTCTCTGTGGCTTATCTGAGGATCCATGTTTATTAACTAACACTCTTCTCTGTCATGAATGGACGTTCTTCAGTGGGGAATTATCTTACTCCTTCATAACCAAATTCCATTTGGCAGTAACGTTCAATTTTTACACCAAATTCATCTGATACTCTTCTTGAGCTGTTGTAAGGGTATTTCCGCCAGATAATACCTGGCAAATTATTTTTTCTTCACTTGAGCAAAGAAAAAGAAATATCTTTCGGTCTTGCCATTTAAATTCAATTTTTCAAAAAAGTCCTCAAATAATCTTAACTTTATTCTGGTATTCTTTTAACCATGATTTAAATCACAGTATCCTGTAGTCATCTCTATTATAAACTATCTAAGGACCTCTTCTTGGATAGAAACTCAGTGATTGTAAAGTCAACCCTACAAAATCTTACCTAGTGCTGACATTGATGTTTTCCTACCTGCTGTAAATGAGAAATACAGGTTTATTTATTTTGTTTTGCCTCATTCTTCATATTAGATAAGAGCAAAAAAGAAACTAATATGAAGACATTTTCCTTTGTTTTTATTAATTTTTTAACATTCATTGTTCTAGAATTATTTAACAGGTTTAGATCTTCTGTTCTCTCAATCATTCTAATTTACATTTGACCACTGTCATTTCTTAACACACTGTTCGAAAGAAAGGGATGAATTTATTTCTCTCAACTTGTTTCTCAAAGATTTCATTCTCAATTTGCACTGCAGAGATTTTATCATGCTGTATATTTTCTTCCTCCTCACTACTTTAACTGCTTTAATGGGAAGCATCAATAGCAACCCACGTGTAGCAGGGCTGGTGTTTCCTCAAAATGCACCTGTCACAAATGAAATTGATTTGAGTCCCATAATACTCCTTGGAGATCTCTAGTTGAAATTTTATTACTCTACTTTCCCAATGTGAAAACACAGGGGAAAAATTTTTTATTTAGTACTAACATATATTAGACTTCTGTTAACTGGTTTTCGATAACAATATCTCAATAAATTCTCATTAAAACTTATAACCAATTTTGTATGAAAAGAAAAAACCACAGACATTTCTTTCTGAATGTCTCAGATTCAGGTTGTTTAAATTTAGAATCTTTCTTTCTTTAATCTGACTTACAAAGATCTATTTCAATGTTAAGGTTTGATTTTAAAATGGTAGTTAAGCAAAAGCAACCAAAAATTGATCATTATTTTAATATAACTTAGAAACGTATAACTGCTAAATATAGAGTACTATAATATTCCAGGTTTTAAAAAGCAATATTAAGGAGTAAATAGAGAAATTCAGGTAAAAGGAGATATAACCTATTTCATGAAGAATATCCAAGCTTTCTTAGCAAAGCTAAGAAATTTACAGATTATTTTGTGTATTTGTGTATTATTATGTGTTATTGAATACATATTTCGCTTAATGGATATTATTTGTCAAAACGTATATATCACAGAATTGTCAATGGTATCATTCTTTTGTGTAAATCATCATAGATCAATAAACAGCAAGACTTCCTTTGAGAAGCCATACCATTTTATTGTTTTTATTTCTCAATTTCACTTCCAGACTACCTTAATTACTAAGGTTAGGCTAAAGGTTTAGTGGATTATGTTTGTTTCATTTGAAAATATTGAAATAGTAGATGTTAGGCTGTTCTGATTCTTATTTAAGTTGATAAATCATGATTTTCATTACCCTATCAAAATAGACCATTTGTGGAATATGCAGAATGATCTGGAATATTGACCAGAAAATAACACAAGTTATTAGTCCCCACTGAGCACGAATGATATTAGAGAACTAAATTTAACAACACTTCTTATAGACATCTCAGATATGAAATTTTAGTGAGACAAGAAACAACATAAGCAATAAAAAGCTGAGCCCCTAGAATTAGCCAGTCAATATTGTACTTTGGTCTTTTACTTTCTTATAATAACTGACAAGCGTTTTTACTGCTTTCAATACTCAGAACAACCTTATTGTCACAGCATGTTGACATGCACAGGTGGAAGAGATATGGACCTTACTTGAAAAAGCAAGGTTCTCTAAGTGACATATGAAGGCAAAATATATTGGCTTTCGTGCACCAGGATTTTGTGAGACAAGCAATTAAGCATTCTTAGACTGTGCACCTGTGGCAATGCCAGTTCCAAATTCATTAAGCAGGCATCTGTGCTCAGAAGAAGAAGGGCTGTTGATTTTGTATTTGCTAACATGAAAACCAAAGCTAATTTACACATTGCTACAGTAAATTATAAAAGAAAAGATTACCACTTAAAGCAGCTTTAGTTGCCAGTGTTTTATTATTGTTGTCATGTTGCTTTTGTTTTTCCATGGTCTATAGAGACCTTTGTAGATTTAAATGATCTATATGTGAGAGGATTTCCACCTCCCAACATAATTTTCAGAGTTTTTAGCAACAAGAATTAATTGTACTGGGATCTTTGAAAATCTGATTGAAGTTATAAAATCTCTTCTCAAAAAGTCCAGGTACACTCAATATGTTTCTTATAATTTAACAAGTATTAGTTATGATAATAAGCATTTAAGGTTGAAGTTTATTTGCCTCTCACACAGTAGTCTTGTCTAAGAAGAGTACGGAGTGTGGTTAAGATTCTATCCTGTTTCGTCACTATAACTTAGGTTGTTGTTGCATATGGTCGAAACACAATCACTGCAATATTTGCATTTAAAATAGAAATAAGAGGGAGAAGACTTCATTCTTTTTTTATGGTTGAGTAATATTCCATTGTGTATATATACCTCAGATCTTTATCCATTCATTTGTCAGTGGATATTTAGATAGATTACATATCTCAGCTATTGTAAATAATCCTGCAATAAACATAGGGGTGCATATACCTCTTCAAATTGGCACTTTCATTTCTTTGAGTAAATACTTAGTAGTGGAATTATTAGACCATATGGTATTTTTATTTTTAATTTTTTAACAACCCGAGAGGGTATTAGCCTAAGTGAAATAAATCAGACTTTAGAAAAAGACACATTATTTCACTTACATGTGGAATCTAAAAAAAAAAACAAATTAGCAGAAAAATAAAAACAGAAACAGATTCATAAATACGGAGAACAAACTGATGGTTGCCGGGGTGGGGGCTGGGTAGACATGGGTGAATTGGGTAAAGGGGATTAAGATATACAAAAATTTCCAGTTATAAAATAAATAAGTCATAAGGATGGGGGGAAAAAGAGAGAGAAAAAACATGGGGCAAAAGAAACCATACAAGAAATTATACAAAAAAATTTGTATATTTTTTTAAGCAGTAAGTGCATGCATTGTTTTCCCTCAAACACAATTGATCAGTACCTGTGGCACAGTTACTCCTACCTATTAGGGTAGAAAAGAAATAATTTCTATGGCTGAACAACCATTTACACAGCATTATTATTAATATTAAGGAGCATTATTATTGCCACCTGCCATAATTGTGTTCATTGAACTCTGGTTCTATGTACAGTTTTGAAGGACATAAATATTCTCTGTGTACTTGATATTTCTCACAAATATGTTTAGCTATCTGTGAGAAGTTTAATCTGATTCTTAATGGAGCCTCCTGCCTCCCCAGTTTTTAAGAAGACACTCATCCCTCCATTGTACCATTCCCATCCAGTTGCTGTATCAAAAAATTGGAAACAATTCTTGATATTTCTCACTTATACCATTGCTATGTCTGGCTCCCATTTTCTCACAAGTTCTTCCACTAAATATATTCCTAATTTAGTCACTTTCATGAGCTTCCACTATTACCAATATAGTCAAAGTTATCAAACTAAAGATATCTTCTCATGACTGGATTGTTTTATTTTAACTGGTGGCTGGTGTTCTTTTCTGTTTCTTTCTTATCTTTTCCAAAGATAAAGCCAAATTTATCTTTTTAATATAATAAAGAGGATTATATGACCCCAAATTTAAATGTTTAATGACTTTTCATTTTTTTAGATCATATTTAAAATTTGTTAATATGACATTCAAGATCATTCATTCATGGCCATGACATCTCTAATGTAATTTTGTACCAAACTCCTCTGTTCTTCTCCATCATTCAGGCTCTGAGATATCTGTTCTTCAAACACATCAACCTACTTCCAGCTGAGAGCTGTTGAAAATGCTTTTGCTTTTAACCTTACATGCTTTCCTCTCAGTGCTCACCCTTTCAAAATAGTTTAATAAAAACCACTCTGAAAATGTTTCTGCTGGTAATTAGTATATGTGTATTCAGACTTTCAAAAAAGACATT
Organism: Cryptoprocta ferox; assembly: GCA_028646485.1. NCBI lineage: Eukaryota > Metazoa > Chordata > Mammalia > Carnivora > Eupleridae > Cryptoprocta > Cryptoprocta ferox. The sequence goes on from CM053567.1 coordinate 100,267,868, forward strand.
ATGGATTTTTCTGGTTAAGCTAATTTATTTGCATTTGTTATTTACCTAGTTCTTATATTTCATTTGTACATAACATCTAGATTGCCTAGCTAATCAAAATAAAATGACCATTAATTTTTATTACCTAGACTGAAAAGGGCCAAGCCCCTCTTGGCTTAATTGATAAATACTTGCTTCTTCTCCAAACCAAACTGCCATCTCAAATGGCTTTTGAGGATGTATCAAGTAGAGACATCTGCCATGTTAAGAATTAAAAGTAACATCAACTTACCTATGTTATAATCGATAAGGCTATATAGTGAGAAAATGATAGTCTTCTCAATAATTAGTGTTGAGTCAATTGGATCCTTTGGGGGGATAATGGATTCCTAAATCACAACATTCATAAATGTCAATTTTAGTTGGACTGTGAATATAAATGTAATAGATAAGGCTATAAACTTTCAGAAACATACATACAGTAATATCTTTATGACAGATAGTAAGGAAAGATGTCTCAAATAGAGCACAAAAAACTGCCCATAAAAGGAAAAATTATAACACTGATTCTAGTAATGATTAGATCTTCTCGTCATCAAATGTTCCACTGATATAGTAAAACAAAAACAAAACAAAAAAACAAAAACTCACAGAGAGAGAATGCATATATCTGACAAAGGACTTATTTGCATCATATACAAAGAATCCCTGAACATTAATAAGATAAAACTACCCTATTTGGTAGCAAAAAAGGCTGAAAAAGCAGGCGCTTCACTTTAGAGAGGTTTTCTAAATAGCTAAAGGATACATAAAAAGATATTTTGTTCCATTAGTCATTAGGGAGATACAAATTAAGGCCACAAGGATATAGAACTACACACTTATCAGAGTGGCTAATAGTAATACCAAGGGTTACGGAGAACCTGTAACAAGTATCTTATACAGTTGGTTGTAGAGTAAGGAGGTGAAATCATTAACTAATACACTAAGATCCAGCAATTCTATCCCTAGTTAGATATTCAGCAGAAATGCACACATATTCACCAAAATCAAGTATTAGAATCTTCATAGCAGGAATATTCAGAATTGACAAAAACATTGAGAATAAACCAACTGTAATTCTATACTGTGATATGAATATTACCTACAAATAAAATGCTGAACAAAGAAACAAGACACAAAGCATATCAACTGTTCAAAAATCACCCAACCAAAGTCCTAAAATAGCAACACTAACCTATGATGTTAAATCAAGATAGTGGTTATCCTGGGAGATACAGTAACTCTAAAATGTACAAGGGGGTTTCTGGTGGTGATTTGTTGATCTGGGTGTTCATGACTTGTGTTCAGTTTGTGAAAACTCATCAAGCTGTATGTTTATGATTTCTGTATTTTAATTTTGATATAACATTTACATAGAACACACTACAACATTTTAAAGGTGACAAATAACAAATTGGTGTTATTAGTTGGGTTCTACGTATGTTATTTAGATATAGCTACAATATTTTCAAACTGTGACTAAAATAACCTATCTTCCAACTCAAAGAAAGGAATCCAGAAAAATATCTTCAGATTTTAATCCAGATATTGTACAGTGGATACTATTATATTACCAATCTGTTCATGATATTATGTTAATCCATTTTTCCATAGTAGATTCAATTTGTTCTGCCAAGCTACAAATACGCTAATCAATGTCAAATAACCAGCAGCCAAATGGGATTATCTTCGATGGGTCTTGCCAAAAAAAATAAAAACCATTAAAATTGGGCCAAAAATAATATTGTTACTAAATCAGAAATCCAAATTTCATACCATAGTAGACTGCAAATTAGCTCAGCTTAAGTAATGTCTGAGAAAGGCACAGAGCTTTGTTAAATTGACACGAAAAAGGGTAAATTTAACAAATCTCATGATTCAAATTAATTGATGCTGATTACTTCAGGAATAGAGCAAGAAAGAAAAATAGCTAGGAAGGAGAGATGTTAAAAAAGTAAAATTATAAAAATAAAATCCTGGAGTTAGCCATATGCCTAACAAGTCTATGGGAAACAAAGTTCTTAAATGTAAGTTGGAGAATCTGAGAAATATGCAGATTATTATATATCCTGTGAAAAAATTTAAAAATAAATCAACAACCTGTATCAGAAGTATAGGAAGTAATAACTCTATGGAACTAAAAAAATAGAAAATTTTCGATAAAATGGAAATTCCAAGTCTTGAGAAAAGAAAGCATATCAGAACGTGGCATATTGGATATGAGGAATAAAAGTAATAAGATAATTACACAAAAAATGGAAATCTAGTTGAGATAAAATCATAGATTTAGTATACCAAAATGAAAATATCAGCAAAATGAAATACTTCAAAGAAAACTTTACTATGAACTAGGCAATATATGGATACATTTGAAATGCCTCACTAAGGGGGCACCTGGGTGGCTCAGAGTTAAGCATCTGACTCTTGACCCTCTTGCAGCTCAGGTCATGATCTCTTGGTTTGTCAGTTGGAGGCCAGTGCACTGTCAGTGCAGAGCCTCCTTGGGATTCTGTCTCCCTCTCTATCTCTGCCCTTTCCGCACTCATTATGTGAATATATAGAATAATTTTGTTTAAAACTAAAATAAGAAATGACAATAAGAATAGCGACAGACATACTTCTTTGCTTGAAGTATATTTATATCAATAAGCAATTTGACTTATGATTAAATTAAATTAATTATTGAAAAGATTGTGCTTAAACTCTATAGAGCTACTGATTAATAAACATATTTCAATTTTTCATATGGAATTTTCATATGCAATCTAAGAAGAGATTTTCATTGAATTTAAGGTGATATTCTATATATTAAAGATTTTGTTGTATTCAAATTAAATAAAATGACAATTCAGGGGGAAAGTGAATTTTATTATATTAGATAGATCTGGGGAGTAGATACATTTATTTCTGAAATCAGAAACATTAAATACCAACCCAATGTACATTTGCATCGCAAGTGTGTTAAACAGATTGTTAAATATATTAGAGTATTAGTAAAGCATCTTCCTAAAACATAGTTAAATTTCCATTTGAATATATTTATATTTTAACAGAATAGATGCCATTAGTTTTTTACAAGATATATAAATAGAAAAATAATTGTAATGTAATGTAATATACATTACTTCATTGTAAAAATACATGCATATGTGCACGTACCCATATGAACAAACTATGTATAAGAAGTGGGAGGGAAAGAGAGAACTTACACTGAAAAGAATACAGTCCTATAAAAATAAATATTTTCTTTCACTTTTATCTTTATATATATATATATATATAATTTTTAGTTAAGTAAAATTCAAAAGCTTAATAATTTTAGTAAATATTAAAATAAGCTTATTTCATTCACTTATTAAATAAAGGGGATCTGGGCAGAGCAAGAAGAAAGATAGGTGAACAGATTCATAAAGAATCAACACGAAAATATGCATTGATATAAAATAAACAGACTATAATGAGAGTTCCAAAGCACTGAACTGAAAGACAATGTGTCCTGCACATATTTTGCATAATATGTTCATAATAACCCTACATGTAGTATAAATTAACATTTTCCAACCTATTTGTGGTTAAGTAAATGAGAGTCATGGGCAAAAGTTAATACCTGTTTTATGTGATTTTTAAAGTTCATTGAACACCTTGAAACTTCTACATTTTTAGCCATTTTAAAATAAAATGCCTAAACTTTCCTTAGGCAACATATCACTTTAAAGCTGTGTGTTAATCACGATTGCTTTGAAATGATCCCCTATTCCAAAACTCATTAAGCTTCAGCAACTTTTTATCTCCAAGCAAAGCTTGCAGAAACAATTTCCAACACTTTTTTTTCCTAACTCAGATTGTTCTCTGAGTAGACCATGTTAATGGTAAGCCAGGGTTTATCGAATATATTCAAGGGTTTGGGTATACAATTTCAGAGTAGGAGCCAGAGGTAATCAATTTTTTCTATATAATAGTGAGATAGGAACAAGAAGCTGGGGTATGAAGATCAAAAGTTATGAATACATTCATTCACACAAAATGTGTTTTTACATATACATATATATATATTCTGATTTAGTAACAATATTATTTCTGGCCCAATTTTAACTGTTTTTATTTTTTACATATATATGCATATATATGAGAGACAGATTTTAAGATACTGACTCAGTTGTCCACTAAAATTCTTGATGGTAATAAGTTGTAGCTGGACTTGGCTGCCCATCTAGAATATACATCCTAGAGTCTCACTGATAGATGTGGCCATGCATTTAAATCCTTACCACAGTATGTAAACCAGCTGCAACTACCAGCTTTAAGAAAATGTGTGGAAGTGCCTGCATGGCTCAGTCGATTAAGCATCCGACTCTTGATTTTGGTTCAGGTCATGGTCTCACAGTTATGAGATCAAGCATCATGTGAGGCTCTGCACTGACAGCACAGAGCCTGGTTAGGATTCCCTCTTTCTCTGCCTACTCTCCTACTCTCTCTCTCTCTCTCTCTCTCAAAATAAATAACTAAACTTAAAAAAGAGAGAGATGTATTTTACTTTGTGCTGTCTTTCTACTTCACAGTAGTAATCTTGTGCATGTGAGGCAGGTTCAACCACATAAATGACACCAATGTCTTCAAACTCCTTTCATGCTTAAAAATCATTGAGGGCCTCAAAAGCTTGTATTTATGTGGGTCATATCTGTCAACATTTAAATTTTTAAAAATCATAACAGAAACTTTTAAATTTTGGATATAGTCATTCATTTGAAATAACAATGAATCCATTACATACTAAAGTAAATAGCACATTTTTATGAAGAACAATTATATTCTCAAACAAAAATTTAGTAAAAAGAATAGCACTGTTTTGCATTTTTCAAATCTCATTAATGCCTAGCTTAATAGGAGGCCATTGAATTCTCATTTCTAATTCTTTATTCAACTTGTTGTCACATTTATTGTTTTGATCAATTTGAAGAAATTTTTTTGCACAGATATTGTTGGAAAAAGATGAATATTTTAATAGCCTTTTCAGATAGTTGTGATTATTTTTGATAATTCATTAACACTTGATAAGTGCTAGTTTTCTGAAAATTATTTGTGATGTGGAATTAGAAACCACATCAAAGAACTCCTCCCATGTTATTGCACTATACTTCAAATATCTATGATTTTGATACACGGTCCATTACTCTTTTGGAAATTTTGGCTTAGTAGTTTATGAAGATCTAACATTGATGCATTTCCTTATGCAATACCAACTATTCATATTTGTTAATATCTCTACCAGTCTTATCAGAAAAGTATTTAAGTGTCAGAAAGTTGTCAGGCTCACAGAAGCACATATGAGTTTTCCAAAACTCAAGGTGTTTTTGGTTTGTTTGTTTTCATTTTTGCTTTAAAGCTCCAATTTTATTGTTAGCAACAAAGAATGCCATTTTTCCTTATAAAATGTGAATTTCAAAAACTATATATCAAACTACCCAGACTTTATAATAAAGTTTGTCAGTTGCTTTTTCAAGTAAAAATGGTGTTCTATGTAAAACACATACAGATACGTACTCACAATCACACAGGTGCACTACCTAGAGACAACTATAATAGTAAAATACTTAGCAGAATTTTTTATATTTTGTAATCATTTGTCACACACAATATTAAACAGGTATATATACTAGTTATATTTAATAAAATGAACAATTTTATTCCTTCAACATTATTAAGTATCACTAGGCATTTTAAAAAAATTTTATTGTAATTGCATGGCAGTGAAGAATTCAATGCCTACATGCAAATATCTACACAGTAAAAAAAAATGCAAATAAAGTCTTTAAAACACAGAGCCCGATGCAGGGCTTGAACTCAAACTGTGAGATCATGACCTGAGCCGAAGTCAGATGCACAACCAACGGAGCCACCCAGGTGCCCTGCAAATAATGTCTTAATACCATTATTAAATCATTTTGACTTTAAGTTCTCCTGAAAATGTCTCAGAAACCCCCTGGATTCTATGGACCACATGTTGGGAGTCTCTGCCCTGCAGGGTGTTGGCAACCCCAAATGAAAGAAGTCTGGTTCCCTAAAATAGAACTGTGGGATGAAAGAGAAACAAAACTTTTATTCATTCAGATACTAATGTGCAGGTCTCTTTATTTTAGAAGTTATTCCTTCACTCTAACAGAGAAATTCAACCTAGAAGTCAGGTGATGTGACAAAAATAAATATTTGAAATTGGCTGAGAAGTTGTTGATGGTAAGGCAAAACATACTGCAAACTAGAATTAGACTTATAGACTTGATTAGACTTCTCATGCCATGGCAAAAATATCTTCCTGGTTATGAATCAGTGGGTACCATGTGCTAATTGAGCATGTAGCTACAGGGAAAGTATATAGAAAGAATTAGAATGTTAGCAGTAATTGTTTGCTCCTTGCTATTTTAGCAAAGTAACAAAATAAAGAAATGAGCTCAGGCAAAAAGTTGCCAGTTAATAAACAGTAAAAGAAGGATATAGAATTTAGAGATCTGGGGCCCAGAGTTTCAGAAAATCAAACGTTCCTATTCTCAAAAAAGACTTTCTCAAGTGCCTATTAAAACTAAAAAGATGGGAAGAACCCTGTGGCAAATGTCAAAATACGGAGTTTCCTTCTCACATTCAGTCTAGTGCTTTGGATGGCATAAGGTAGCTTCCATTGGAATGAGAGAGAAGAACAAGAGTATAGAGTACAACAACAACAACAAAAAAGTAAGCTTAAAAAGTATATCCACTACTGGGCACCATGCTGACTTAAAGAGAGCAGATGGCTGCTAAGTTTTGCAAACTGTGTGCTAAGGAAATAATAAGCTTGGCCTACATAGCCCACCCCAAAGATCATAAAGCAAGGCATTTTTCCAACAACTACTTCAAAGAGGTCATAGAGGAGAGCAGACAAAGATGATTATATATTACTCTCACAAAAGACAAAAGCACAATTCTCAAAATATAAAATGTTGTGTACCCCTAAAATTCATGTGTTGGAATCCTAACCCGCAACGGGATGGTAATATGAGGTGTGGGCACTGGCATTAATTCATGAAGGTGAATCCCTCATGAATTGGATAATTGCCCTTTAAAAGAGAACCCAGAGAATTCTCTGATCCTTTCCACCATATGAAGACACAAAGAAGATGACCATCTATGAACCAGAATTGGGCCCTCAAAACTTCCAGCCCCCAGATCTGTGAGAAATAAATGTGTACTATTTAAGCCACCATTCCATGGTACTTTTGAAAAATAGGAACCCTAATGTACTAAGGTGAGGAATAATGAAACTATGCCAGACAGCAGAAACAAGGTGCCTAGATGGACTAAGAAATGAATTTATTTCACTGCTATGGTGGGAAGTTTCATAATTCCAGCCCAGGTGAGTTTTTTAATTATTATCAATTAATGATTTCCCAGTCTTCCCATTTTTTAAAGTTTATTTATTTTGAGAGAGAGAGAGAGAGTGAGCAGGAGAGGGGCAAAGAGAAAGTAAGAGAGAGAATCCCCAAAAAACTGTGCTATCAGTTCAGAGCCCAGTGCAGGGATCAATCCCATGAATTGTGAAATCATGATGAGCTGAAATCAAGAGTCAGCTGCTTAACTTAGTGAGCCACCCAGGTGTCCCCTCAGTCTTTCCATTTTTAGTTGGCTGCTTGTTAAAGTTATCAGCACATTATATATTGGGAAGCATAACTAGTTTTAGGCTACTACATATTAGAAGTGTATTAAATTTGGGGGATCATGAGCCATTTCTAAACTAATAGAGAGATTTGTACATCATCCAGATAATTGGAGTTTGAAGTGGATAGAGTAACCATATGGGATTTTGTTTTCCTCATTTCACAAGGGAGTATATGTATTCTAAGCATGGGAAAAAGGGTGCCCAGAGAGGAAAACTATGGTGAGTTCATTATCATTACACACACACATGCACACACACAGACACACAGACACACACACACACACACACACAATTTGTTTTCCTCTTCCTTTTTTGAATTTTAGTTGTTGGGGTACAAAGCTTTCCAGGAACACTTTACTACACACTCTTCTTTGTTGTTAAGACAGTGGAATGTAGCAAGAAGTAATGTACATGTATTAGTGATACCTCAGAATCTTAAGTCAATGATTTACTTCCTTCTGTTTCTACATCCAAACAGTAGAAATCTACATAAGATGATGTCATTTTTTGACCAGCCTGACAATGATAATGCTCTCAAGGGAGGAGGAGCCCTGAGAGTCTACGAAATAGAGATGTAGGCAGACCTGGACCATTCACATCAAATTAGTTACATAACAATAAAATAGTTATTCTTCAATAATCAATGAATTTGTGTCAATCTTTTTTATAATAGCTTAGCTTTTGTTCTAACTACTGCAGGGTGGTATAAATATAACATTTGAAGTTGCAGAAATCAGAGTTGAGGAAATATAAAATTCAAGATTCAGGAAATTTGCAGAAATTTTTGAAAAGCTTAAGACTTGAAAACTATATGAAATTTGAGGCTAATGTTGGATCATGCCTAGATACAAGGAATGAGAGTTCCCTGGTGATAAATTTGTCTTGCAAGTAAACAGCATGCTATCTTTTAACTCCCTACCTCATATATGGGGTAGAGTTGAATGAGAAACAGAGACTGGGTTAGGTTTAGCAACTGAGTGAAATGCAGAAATGAAGTGAAAGTCAGAGATGTAGTGCTGGTTATTTGGTAAAACCATGAATATAAATTTTTAAACACCTCTTAAACTATTGCTATAATTCAGTTTCAAATTGATATGGTTAATTTTCTGACACCCCCATTTCAATCATACATATATATCACTCTCACCTCGATTTTTAAAACATAGAAAAAAAGTATGCTACTGACAAAGATGCTAGTTAAAAGCTTCTGAGTGTTAAGAAACTCAATAGAAACTCAATAGAAAATTTTGAGTTGAAGATTATATTGAAGCTAACCAAGAGAAGCTGATTCTTCCATGTTCTTCTAAATGTTAAATGTTAAAAAAATAAAACAGAATCATACTCTACTTTTAGGAAGTTGACTTGATAATTTCAATGATAGCCACTTTTCTTTGTATGCTCACATAATGTAAAATTATGTTTTAATCCTGATGAAGAAAAGAAAATAACACATATGGAACCAATGACAAATGATCATAATGTTACATAGGACATGCTTAAAGAGTCTATTATTGAGTAAAAAGATCCTATCTGCATTTACATTAAATGCAGATAGGATCCAATTTCTACTATGTACTAAGACTGTGATTGCTGGAATAGTTGTAGTTTTTTGTTTTTGTTTTTCTTCAAGGAGAAGAAGGCAACATTGATAAGATATATTAGAGGAGGTGAGTAGGATGTATAAAGAAAAAAAAGGCTGGAGTTGGGAGATATTCAGAAGAATTTAGAAGGGTTTTGGACCATGGATGTTTTTACTACTTGATGTCAGGGAGCAGACAAAGGCAATTTAAATCGTCATAGTACAAGTTTCATTAAAAAAAAAAAAGAAATTGAATCTGCTGGCTGCTACATGAATAAATTCCTCTTCAGGTAAAACTGTCTATAAAATATATTGTGATAGAAAACTTTGGTATATGGTGTTTGGCAATCCTGTAAATCCTAGAAAACACAAACACAAAAACATTATTTTTATTCAATATATAGAGCACATTTGGGGTATATTACTGTGCATGATATATGTGAAAGTGTTACAAGTCTTTTTTCTTAAGGTCTTTTGGTTGCTTAGTAACAGAGGAATGGAAGGAGTGGTAAAAATAGGTCACTATTAAGTGAGGGATTTTCTTATTTTTTTATATCAGGAAATATTATTTGAAGATAATAATAGATATAAATCATGGCTATGCTGTGGATTGCCCTGAGACAGCCCAAACTCTGTGAGCATTACTATTTTTTTCTATCATTCATCAACTGTTTTTTACCTTTCTGGGGAGATGTTAAACATAAAGTAAGTCATTTATCTTGCTTCCATAAATGTTAACAATTTTTCTTAATATCCTATGAGTATTTCTAATTATATATGAAATGAAATAACACTTAATACACATTTGGAGGTATTGCCAATGTTTATCACAACAATGATAACTATTTTGGGACTTTCAAATTAAAATGAGTCATTCCTTTCTTGCAAACAAAATAAAATAAAATATAAAATGTATTACTTCATTAAGTTTTGATTTTATGTTAATGGTAAATGTAAGTATCTAGGACATTTAATTTAAACTGATCCAAGTAATCACTTTGCAGGTGTGCTATATTAATTATAATCACATTAGTTTAGTGATATTCTAATTATGTGTTTGTTTACATAACACAATTTAGCCTGAAATCATTGAGGATTTCTTTTCTAAGATCTGAGAAGAGACAAAAGCACCATAATGATTTACTTTCCAAAATAAAAAGGGATGACCTTGAGGTCTGCTTCCAGATACCCAGATAACAATTATTAAATGTGAACAAAGTACATTAAGAAAAAAACAAACAAATATCTGAAGGCACTGTAGAAAAACCAAAAAGAAAAAAATAATAAACTAGAAATTAATAGATGCTGAAAAGGAAACTGTACAATGTATATTTGCATTGATATGACTTTCCACATGAAGGCATAGCCTAGTTGCACACTACAGGGCAAAGAGAAATCCAGCACAAAGCTATCGTGTTGCTGGTTGAAACAAACTGAAGAGCTTCCAGAGCTCTTATGAAATAAGGGGAGAGATTCTAGTGAGAATATTCATAAAAGGGAAAAGTCCCACATAAATGGGAAAAATACCAAGATTCTAAAGGGAAAAGGTGGAAGACTAAAAAGACTAAGCAAAGATTTCAGCAGCTGCCTACCACAGGAAAGACAATGTACGGAATGTGAGTCCAGCCAAGATAAATACCAAGTGGAGTGAAAATTAATCAATATACATATGAATGTAATCATCAAAATTTCTAAAAATTAGACATTCACATGTGTAGTCTGCAATGAGAAAACAAGCAAATATACTAAGCAATGGAAAATATTAAGCTATAGTTAAGATATAAAGCAGCCAATAAAAACATCCTGAATTGGGGAATGGATTAGAATTAGTAGTTTAGAAATTAAAGTAAAATACGTTTACAGTGAATTTACAGGTTGGTAAGTGCAGTAGGGAAATGAAAACTATTAAAAAAAACAAATATAAATTGTAGAATAAAATCGTAAGATACCTTACAAAAAATCCAGTGGATGGAATGAACAGTAGATTGGAAACAGCAGAAAAATGGGAATTTGAAACTGGTGATGACCCACAGATTTCCAATGTAAAGGACAGATTTTCAAAAAGATAAAAAATGACAGATCATCACTAAGATGTGTAAACCAAACATTTTATATCTAACATATGTGTCATTAGAGTTATAGAACAATGGGGAGGGAAACAAAATATATTAAAAAAATAAAGGTTGGAAAGTTCCCAAATTTTGTGATGAACATAAACTTTCATATATAAGAAGCTCAGGAAATCCAAAGCAAGATTAATAAAAATAAATAAATAGCAAGTTGAACTGGTGCAACATATCAAACCGGTAAAAAAGAGAACATTTTGAAAACAGACAAAAACAAAACAGTATATATATATGAATATATATATATATATATATATGAAGGAACAATGATACAAAACGTTACTTATTTTCATATATAAAAGCAATTTGAAGACATGGGCCACCTGGGTGGCACAGTTGGTTAAATGTACAACTTTGGCTCTGGTCATGATCCCACAGATTACAATATCACAGTTCATGAGTTCGAGTCCCACATTGGGAAATCTGCTGTCAGCACAGAGTCCGTTTGGCTTCTCTATCTACTTCTCTCTCTGCCTCTCCCCTACTCGTGTGCTTGTGTGCACACACCCACATGCACACTCTCCTTTTCTCAAAACTAAACATTAAAAAAAATGAATACAGAATACAATGAATTGGAAACAATCTTAAAAATATGTAAACATACATTTTCATTTCCTTTTTAAAAACTGTCAAAACAGAATCAAAATAAGAAAAATTTTAAATGTCTGCTATCTGAGAGAATTAATCATTCTCAAAACAGTGTTACATTATATTCCAAAGAAAAATTTATAGGGTGAGTTAAAATAACAAAGGGTAGACACTTCATTTTTTGGGAAATATTGAATACAAATAATTAAAAATGAGAATAACACATAAAAGGCTACAAAACTCTTCTTCCATTATTTAAAATATATTTTCGTCTTTAAATGACATAATACTACCCTGTGTTGAGGAATTCATAAAGTAGATAGATATATGACTCATTACAGCTATAGAACAACCCATGGGTCTAACAGAACTGTACTGTTTTTCTTATTTTCATATTTACACTAAGTTGAAAATATTTACTCTAAATTGAACTTGATAGAGTGCATTTGTTTTTTTTAAACTACTACAAGAAATAGTGCAGAAATAATTAAAACTCTATTAGAATAATTAAAATGCCATACTAATTGTACTCACTTTAAATCAAAAGAAGACAGGAAAACAGGAAGGAACAGAGGGACAAAGAGACAATCTGCCTCTAACTCAGATGGATTAATATGGACTGGGTTTACTTCCTCACCTGAAACAACTTAAAACACATAAAAATTATATGAAACACAAGTTTTCAAGACATTGAACATCAAGAAAAAGAGAACAGCCATCTATGAAAGACAGGAAACAAAGTTAACCCAATGATTGTCCCATCTTCCTGCCCTGGGAATTTCCAGGTTGTGGTGCAGCAAGTGGGAATCCAGCCTTGACCAAATGATTCTCTGAATAGAGGGAATGGAAATGAAAATCTAGGAAGACCAGGTGGCTAGAGCGTTTCTAACAGAATGTTCATTCCTGTGCAGAAAGTAAGTATGGCTGGGGAAAGAACCACCTGAAAGCATTAACGGAAATAGATTGGATTAACAAAGACCCAACTAATTGTTGGCACAGAAAAAATTATATGATGGTAACTCTACTCAAGATAAAGCTTGGCTGTCTCGATATTGAAAAAATTAGGTATCAGAACAAATAATATTACCAAGGTTAAGGAATGATTTATCAGGAAAACATAATCGTAACAAATGTTTATGTATCTAATAACAAATAATACAAAAAGCAAAATATCAAGAAATTTCAAGGAGAAATAAAAAATCCACAAATCCACCAATATCTCAACAACTTCCAATAATCAAGAGACAAAATAAACAATAGAATATAGAAGAACAACACTACCAACACTACCAACCAACTTGACGTTAAGTATCATTTATAGAAAACTCTATGCAATAATTGCAGAATACACATTTTTTAAATGGACATCAAGCATTTGTCAAGATAGACCATATTCTGAAACATAAAATAAATTTCAATAAGACTGAACAGATCCAAGTCATAAAATGTATGCTTGTCAAACACCACGGAATTAAGTTCCAGAAATCTCTGAAAAAATCCCTGTATTCAAGCTCATCAGAGAAACAGAACCAATAGGACTGAGAGAAGGAGAAAGAGAGTGATAAATTATTATAAGTTTTATTATAAAATTTATTATAACAAATCAGCTCACATGATTATAAGTCCCAACAGTCTGTCACCAGGAAGGTTACAACCCAGGTGAGCCCATGACATAGTTCCAGTTGGAATGTGAAAAGCTGTGAACCAGGAAAGCCAAGGGTGTACTTCAAGTCTGAGAGCAGGAGAAGGTCCATGTTCCAGCTCAACAGCTAGAAAGAGAAAATGAATTCTCCGTTTTTACACCTATTTTCTCTGCCAGGGTGCTCAATCTCCTTTACTCAGTCTACCAAACCAATTCTAAACTGTGAGAAATATGCTCACAGACTCTCAGAAATAATGTTTAACCAAATATCTAGGTACCATTTATCCCAGTCAAACTGATACATAAAATTAACAATCACAATATTCAAACATTGAAAATTAAATAATAGGCTTCAAAATAACTCATAGGTAAAAGAAGAAATCAAAATGGAAATTATAAAGCATTTTGAACATAATGAAAGTGAAAACACAATCTATTAAAATTTTGGAGAATCTATTAAAGCCGTATTTAATGACAATATACAACTCAGTGCCTATATTGTAAAAGAAGTTCTCAAAACCATTATCTCATTTTCCACCTTGAAAAAAGTAAAATAAAGGGTTGCCTGGGTAGCTAAGTTGGTTAAATTTCCAACTCTTGATTTCGTCTCATGTCATGATCTTGCAGCTCATGAGACTGAGCCCCACATTCGTAGAGCCCGTTTGAGATTCTCTCTTCCCCCTCTCTCTCAGCCCCTTCCTGGTTCACATGTGCTCACACACACACACACGCACACACACACACACACATACACACACACACTCTCTCTCTTTCTCTCTTTCTTTCTCTCTCTCCCCCTCTCAAAATAAATAACTTTAAAAAATTAAAATAAAAAGAACGAATGAAATCCAAAGTAAACAGAAAGAAGGAATTAATGACAAACAGATGACAATCAATAAAATGGAAATAAATAAAAGATCAAAAAGAAAATCAATGAAATAAAAAAAATACAAACAATAAACCTTTAGACAGACTGATCAGGGACAGAGATAAGATACATATATCAGTTATCAGGAATGAGAAAAATGATGTCATTGCAGATTGTGGAGGTATTAAAAGGATAGGAAGAATATATTATGCCAATTTGTGGGTATTATGTGCTAATTTGGATGAAATGATACATTTATGAAAAGACATAAATTACAAAAACTCATTCTAGAAAAAACAGATAAACTGCATGGCCTTGTATCTATTCTGGCATTAATATTCACTGAAAATATTTTCCTGAAAGGTCCAGATAGTCATGATAGTAAATTCTACCAAGGATTTGTGGGAGAAATAATTCCAATTGTACACAAACTCGCAGAAAATTAAAGGAGGAATATCTCCAAACTCATTTCACTAGTCCAGTATTATTCTGATAAAAATAAAACTATAGACAAAATTTCTCCATGAACTTAGAGATGAAAGTTCTACAAGAAAGTTTAGTAAATCATATCCAGCAATATATTAAAATCATAATACATTATAACCAAGTGGGGTTTATCCATAGAAAACAAGATTCATTTAATCTTTGAAACTCAATCAATGAAATTCACCATGTTTAGAAATAAATGTGAAATTTAGAAGTAAAAATGGTATGATAGTATCCATAGATACAGAAAAACATTTGGCAAAATCCAACATCTCTTCCTAATGAAAGGTTTTAGCAAGTTAGGAACGGATGGAAACACACATAAAAATAGGATATTATGAAAAACAAATATAGCTGACTATATAGTTAATGGTAAAGATGGAAAGCTTTTCCCCTAAGTTCATAAACATAGCAAGGACATTTATTTTCTCCAGTTCTACTAAACATTTTAGTGGAGATTCTAATCAGTGCAATAAGCAAGAAAAATAAACCAGCAACTGGTCTGCAAAGAAAGAAATAAAGCTCTCTTAATTTATTGAGGACATATTTGTCTAATGTAGAACATCTGAAAAAATTTTCCAAAAACCTAACAGAACTAATAAGAGAGTTTAGCCAGATGGTAGACTATGAGGTTAAAATACAAAACTCAATGTATTTATCAACATTATAGGCAAACAAAAATTGAAAAAAAATGTCATTGACAATAGTTTCAAAATATAGTATATAAGCCTTTGTCTAGATATAACCTAACAAAAGATAGAGAAGACCTGTACACTGAAAAAAATATGCCTGGACTCACAGGAAACAAAAGACTTTTTAGTAAGAGTCAAACACTATTTATTATTCATTAGGGGAGACCTAGGTAGTAGGGAAGCAGAGCAAGATCTTGTATTTCTTTTGTATCTCTCCTCTGATTCCTCATCCCAACAGAGTGACCCAGGAAGGGCCAGATAGCACTTCCATCTATAGTAGGATTCACTACAGGAGAAGAAAAACCTGAATTTAGAGGATTGATATTAGACAGAACTGCTGATTTTGCCTTCAAAGAGACACAGAAAGTGAGGGATGAGATGGGGAGAAGAGTGTCTTGGCTAAATTTAATTTTAAAGTGTCCCCAAGGTTGGGGGACAAGTTTACAAATACACCAGTCACTGCTGTTCCATTTCCTGCAAGTTTAATAAGAATTGATTGCTCATCAACTGGCAAAAATCCTCACAGTAGGTTTCTGTCTCATGAAGGAAAGGCTGTTATGGTAAGAACTGTGCAGTGGAGGATACTAGTGCTACCATCCCCAACAAAAGTGGCCAATCAATATCAATACGGAATTTCAAGGAAGTTACAAAATTTAGTTCTGCCAGAAAACCATTACAGATGCAGAGGTTTCAATTTTATTCAGAAGTCTCTTCAATTCTTTTCTTCTTTTTATTTTATTTATTTATTTTGAGAGAGAGGAAGAGAGAGAGGGAAGGGGGGGGAGAGAGAGAGAGAGAGAGTGCAAGCACAAGCAAGGGGTGGGACAGAAACAGGGAGAAAATCCCAAGCAGGCTCTGCACTGTCATCACAGAGCCCAATGTGGAGCTCAATCCCACCAACTATGAGATCATGACCTGAGCCGAAATCAAGAGTCAGGCACTTAACCTACTAAGCCACCCTGGTGTCCTGATCTCTTCAATTCTTAAGTTTAGCAAGGACAAAAACAAGTTTTGAAGAATGACATGGATGATAAACTGTTTTATGTAGTAAATCCAGTTGTATCCACTGAACTAGATGTGGGCTCCTTAGTGGAGAAAATCCATAGAGGTCTTGACTTCTGATTGATTAGATTAATCTTTTTCTCTCCTTTAAAAAACAGAGAATATCAAGATATCAAAATTGTTAAGCAGCATTATTTTGTTAAATGTGGTAACTATTCAAGTAATCTACAATAAAATTAAGAACTATCTAGAATAAGATATTTTCATATTGCTAAGACATAAGATGATACACAAAATTCAATAGTCTCCTAATACATAGACTATACACTTTAAGAATACTCTCTTCATATATGAGAGAGAGAGAGAGAGAGAGAGAGAGAGAGAGAGAGAGATAAATGAGTGTAAATTTCTTTTCTTTTAATTTTTTAAAATTATTTATTTTTTATTTTGAGGGGGAAGTAAGAGAGAGAGAGAGATTGAGAGAGAGAGAGAGAGAGAGAGAGAGAGAGAGAGAAAGCACAAGCAGGGGAGGGGCAGAGAGAAAAGGAGAGAGAGAGCACACATGGGGCTCAAACTCACAAACTGTGAGATCATGACCTGAGCTGAAATCAAGAGTCAGAAGACTATCCGACTGAGCCACTCAGGCACCCCGAGTGTAAATTTTCATATTGAGTGTGTGTTTGTCTGTCATTTAACAGATAGATTATTAGATACACAACATAAAATAAAAACATATGAAATTCTTTAAATAATAAAACCCTGAATTTACTGAGTTGTATGAATGATTATCTAAAAGACTCCATCAATGTCAATTCCATAGATTAGAGTATTTCATATTGTAATTTTAAATTTATTCACTTACTATAGAGACCACAATGGGGACTTTGAGGAAAGACAGTAGGAGGTACAGTTGGAATCTTGTTGTTCAAGGTAACATTTACCATTCATTTCCTGAAGACTCAATTCCATCAGCAGAGTTAGGAAAAACACTCAAAGTAAATTTGCCCTTCCCTCAAGAGAACGCAAGAATGAATCTAGCACTTGACTAAAAACTAAGGTTTTGTACTCACGTTATAGGGATGAAAAGGAAGTCCCAGACATACTTCTCTCTCTCGCTGAGAGCACAGCAATTACTACAATTCACCAAGACTAGTTTCATTGTATCTTTTATACTTGTTTATTTCACCTACCAGAAGTCCCAAACCACCCACTCAACCCTCATTTCCCATGTTTTAGACCTGTAATTCTTCATACATACTCTATGCTTTCCCCATCCTCCTGACATGTTCCAACTCTTGAACCTCTCACAACCCCTTACTAGAAGATTTATAGTGTTTTCCACCTCTTCTCTGAATATTTCCTTCTTTCTTGAAAGCACTTCTCATAAAGCTCTCCAAAAATGTTTCCCTATTTTTCCCCTTAATTCTTGTGCTAAGAAGGCCTCTCTTGTTTTCTATGGTCATTTTGCAAGTAATCTTTCTCTTAATCCTCAGTGGTTGGGTAGGAACCCTTAGCTTTTAATCTTACATTGTCAGATTATATTATATAAGAAATGTATTATTGTTGTTTTGATGTACTAACCAACTGGTTATCTCCTTTTTTTAATGTGTTTAGTTCTTGGCTCATTGTATGATCAGTTCTTCTTCCTTACCTCAGCTTTTCACTCCCAGAGTGCATACAATTGAAAACTTGCTATGATCATAAATTCATGGATGCCAACCTCGAAACCACTATATTTTCAACTTGCTTTTTTAAAAAAAAATTCTGACTCCAATAATTGTTCTCCTACTCCCTTAGCACTGTACACCACTTCCTTGAATCCTCTCATCACACTCTGCTCGATTCAAACTTAATGATAAATCATTATAGTAATTCTCTTATACATACTCTCAACTGCCTTGCCCTGTTGAAGGAAGAGGACATTACTCAAAAAAGCTGGATTTATGGATTCTAATCAATGGTGAACAGCATTTGTAGAACAAAATGTGTCTGAATGAAGTAATCTGTAGACCTTATGTAGAATTTGGAATTTCAAAAGCAGGGATATTTAGGGATGGTGAACTTCAGAAGATAAAGTGTAGTTAAAGAGGTGTGATTGATAATGATGGATGATGAGCTTACAGAAGTGAGAGAATGCCACTAGTTGGATGGCATTCAGAATATTGTTAATTGATGTAGAGTTCATATAGTTATGTAATTATTACTAAGTGCAGTTCTTTTCTTTTTTAATAATGTTTATTTATTTTTGAGAAAGAGAGAGACAGAGCACCAGTAGAGGGGCAGAGAGACAGACACAGAATCCGAAGAAGGCTCCAAGCTCTGAGCTGTCAGCACAGAGCCCAACACAGGACTCAAATTCATGAACCATGAGATCATGACCTGAGCTGAAGTTAGACGCTCAACCGATTAGCCACCCAAATGCCCCTAGTTAAGTTCTGTTCTTTCTCTGATGCGTGCTTGGAGATATATGGATGAATATTCCTAGAGGAAGCTACAAGACTACATTCCTAATTCATGGTCTGGATGTCAACTGTTATTTTAATGATAGCAGAAAATATTATTTACATCCCTACTCCACATGTTCTTCCACTCTATAAGACCACTATTCCACATCTTCTCCTTTCTCCATAAGTCTCGAAGACTCTTCCTCCACCCTCAAATCCTCACATCATGTTTTCTATGAGAATGCCTATAGCAACGTCTACAATATTTATGAGTTTACTAATAAACTCAGGACTTCCCCAACTATTTTGTCTTACTGCCTGTTACACACTGAGTATTCTAAGACTGATCCTTATTAAACCCATTCTTTCAGTTTCTGAAATAAATCCCATTATATTTTGTCAAGAACAGTGATTTAGAATTCTCTACTCACTCCTGTATTATCAGTTATTTGCTTTGTATTGAACGATTCCCATTCACTTAACAAACTTCCTGTTATTTCTCATATTTAAAAAAATAGTACATTATTTTGGCCACATTTTATACACCAGCTACCACCCAATGTTTTTGGTTCATTTTTGAAGACAATATCCCTAATCCTTTATACTGCTTATACTTAACTGTCTCCAAATCCCCTGTGGTGGGAGAAACAAAGTCAGAGGTTTATTTCTTACTTCCTATCAGTAGCTTAGAAATATTCCTCCTCAGTAGGTCTAGATTAGCCTAAGAAATATAAAACCTTCTGATAATACCAAAGCCTAAGTTTCAGAGTCATACTCTTCAACAAAGCCATTTTCGCAAAGAGGAACTTGGTAACTAATGTACTAGTTATTTCCTGACCTAATTGCAACTTCCCTCTAAAGACTCAAAATGTCATGCAGTCAGTTCTCTTTTTTGGAAAATGTTCCCTGCTGCATCTAACCATGCCAGCCTGAGCATGACTGTGAGATATAATTGGAGTTCAAAGGATTATATATAACTCTTCAATATCTCTGCTTTTGCTTCTGTTTTATGATAAAAAGTACACCATGCTTTTATTGCATGTCGCTATTGATGTATGTCTATGCTCCTTTATACAACCAAATTTCCATCCATATATGTGTTTGTGTGTGTGTGTGCATGTGTGTGTCCATATACATACATATATATGACATCCTGTGAATCCAGTGCAAGTCCTATGAATCTGATGGAGTTTTATTGGACATTTTAAAATTTGAGATTTTTTTAATGACTTTTAAATAATTTTAATTAAGAAATCCAGTCCTGGGGCTCCTGAGTAGTTAAGCGTCAGACTCTTGATCTGGGCTCAGGACATGATCTCATGGTTGATGCCTTCAAGCCCCGTGTCAGGCTCTGTACTGGCAGTGCAGAGCTTGTTTGGGATTCTCCCTCTCCCTCTCTCTCTCTCCCTCCCCTGCTCATGCTCACTCTCTCTCTCAAAATAAATAAACGTTACAAAAACAATTAAAAAATACAGTCTTATTTCAAGATTTATGTATTTTTAGTAGGAGTGCTGAAATAATGATTCTGATATTAGTAATGTTAATCCATCTTGGGTAGATTATATAATGTGATTTACAAATCCAATTTCATCTTATTTCATATTGATAACCCACTTATCAGCTCTATTAATAAGCACCTCTTTTTCCCTTATAGGAAGTGGTCTGAAATGCAATGTTTTTCATGCAATGAAGTTTCATAGATGTGTGGATATGTTCCTTAGATCCCCAGTTTATTTTACTGTCTGATTTGATACTGATATACCTTTACACAGACTCTTAGCTAATATATTTTAATAAAGCATATATTCTATTAGGACAAGTTATCCCTTTCTGATCATCTTCTTAAGGTACTTAGCTATTCTTTAGCTCTTGACCCTATCATGTAAAATTTAAAACCATGTTTTCTAGCTCCATAAAAACCTTATTGAAAATTTTACTGTAATATTGGATCTAAAGCTTGATTTGGGAAGAATTGACATTTGTGTTATTGCTTTCCAACCTGTAACAATTACATAAGCTCTATACAATGTTATAATATTAACACATTAATACACAGTAATAACACAGAATATATGTTAGTATAATATGTCATTATATTATGGATAGATATAATCATACTTAAGCTTTCAAAAAAATCTCAAAAATCTTTGATAACTTTTCCTACAAGGAACATTTATATTTTTGTTAGATTAATTCCTAGGAAATTGATATACTTAAGTATTACCATAAATAGTATGAAATCTGTAAGTAAATTATTTGTTTGCTAAAAATGTAAACAAAATACAACTGACATCGTATTTGTATATCCAACTGAGTGATTAAACTCTCCCATTGTTTTTATTTTTTTTAATATTTATTTATTTTGAGAAGAGGAGAGAGGCAGAGAGAGGGAGAGTGAGAATCCCAAGCAAGCTCCCTGTCTTAGCACAGAGCCCAACACAGGGCTCCATCTCCATGAGATCATTACCTGAGCTGAACTCAATAGTCAGATGCTTAACTGACTGAGCCACCCAAGCAACCCTCTCATTTTTAAACGATCTGTAGATTTTGTGGGTTCACAAATAATAATCATATCTGAAAGTATAAGATTTTTATTTCCTTTTTTCTAAACATATACTTTAATTACTTTTTTTTGTTTAATTGAACTATGGTTTCTAATAACATGTGAAATAGAAGTGATAGTAGTGGGCATCTTTCTATCATTCATGATTTTAAAGGGAACATTTCAAATTTTTTCCTGTTTAGGATAGATTTCTCTGATGTATTAATGTGGCAAATGAGATTTATGGATTTTGGAAAAAAATGATGTCTTTGAGGATGAGATTAAATATATTTGGTGATTATGTATTATCTTTAGAATCATCACTGAATTTTTCTTCTTTGTTTTCTTTTATACATTTTGCAACTTGATACTTGAGGGAAATTGCCTGTGATAATTTGCCTGGTTTTGATAAATCATAAAGTTGATATAATTGACTGAGTCATGAGGAATCCTTTATTTTTTTCAATGAGGTAATATAAAATCAGATAAGGAATTCTGGAAGTGAGGTGGATTTCTCACTTAAAACTATCTGAGTCTGATATTTTCTTTATGTGCAGTTATTTAGCCACTGTTTACATTTATTAAATGCTCACAAGACTGTTAAGGTTTTTTAATTCATTTGACTAAGTTTTGTTGACTTTTTTTTCTAAGCATGGCCTCATTTAAATTTAGGCTTAAAATGGTTAGCATGCTGTCATTGATAATATTCTCTTATCATCTCTGTCATCTCTACCGCCTCTGTAGTAATTCCTCCACCCACTTTTCTTGCATGTGTTATGTCTTCTCTCTGTTTTCCTGTCATTACAGCAAAAAATATTTCCTTTTTGGTAGAAATTTATGACCTTTTTAAAGGCTACTGTTTTCTCAACAGAATGTGAATATATGAATGTGGCATGAATTCATATTTTCACTCACCCTTAATTTATTATAGTTCTCCAGATTCTATGTGAACTGTATAGAAATATAACTTGGCATTTAATTTCCAGAAACTATAGAGTTTAAAATATGGTCAATTTCTTTAAAAGGAATTATGAAGAATTCAGAACGACTACCTAATAACTCTCCAAGATAAAGTTAAGACAAACAGAAACAGAGATAATATCAGTTAAAGTGAAAATATTTGGTGGTTTTCTGGTTCTCTTATAACTGAAAACATGCCCTGAAAGACAATTACATAGAGTTAATTTTTTTCAGTCCCAAAGATTATTAGATTTAGTGATATGCATTACAGTTTTTTTAGAAACCAGATCAGAATAATGATTAATCCAATACTATTTATAGCAAATATCATTTGATGACCAAAAAAAAAATACTTATCAAAAGAGAATCAGAGTAATGAATAATATATTTTATCTACTTCCTTTTCTTAGCTGTGCCTTCCTGTTAAAGCTGCCAACAACTATTTAAATACTGTATCTGTTGGTTAAAAATATGGCATACTCAAGGTAAGAACAGTACATGATCACAATATATTCCAGGCTAGTAAAGTACTAATGAGTGAGAAATTAGAGGAAATGATGTAGATTTTAAATTTCTAAATAAAAATAACATTAAAAAAATAAAGAACTGTGCATTGCAACACTGCTTTTTATCTTAAGAAATCCATAGTTCTTAAAAAACAATCCACAGATCTTTTAATTCACTCAACACTCCACCCCATGAAATTATATTGCTCACATGCCCATGAAACTATAATGCCTTTAGTTTTATAAATAAAAATTTACATTTTCACAAAGGTATATTTTTAATTCTTGTAATAGATGTATGCTTGCCTTCAATGTCATAGTTTCCTGTTCATACACCTATTAAGAAGGAAAGAAGATCAGTCTAATGGTGCATAATTTTAATCATGTTTCAGATGAATAATAGCACGATCATCTTATCCCATTCGAAACATCAATATTGTAAAATTTAATTGAACTCATTTAACCCTAACATTAAAAGTCCAGTTTAAAGCATTTAAACTTGGGGTGCCTGAGTGGCTCAGTCAGTTGAGCGTCTGACTTCAGCTCAGGTCATGATCTCAGAGCTCCTGAGTTCGAGCCCCGCGTCAGGCTCTGTGCAGACAGTTGTGAGCCTGGAGCCTGCTTCTGATTCTATGCCTCCCTCTCTCTCTCTGCCCCACTCACACTCTGTCTCCCAAAAATGAATAAAGGTTAAAAATTTTTTAAAAAAGGCATTTAAACTTATCAGACTCTAAAATGCTGAAAATGTACATTAATAGTTAATCCCAAAATAATGATTGAATTTGTTAATATAAATATTGAATAGAAGTGAATGACACAGTTCTTTACCACTGTTGATTGAAATTGTTCTTGTAGCACTTAGTAGGAAAGTTCAGAAAATGTAATCCCAATTAATTTACTCTATCTGTAATGTTGATTTTTAAATAAATGTAAGCTTTTTTGTCCTTTTTAATTCTAAAAATAAATCACACAAATCAGTAAGCTTGAAACATACATAAAACAATAATAATAATAATAATAGTAATTTGGATATAATTTGATATATAAACAAAAATATATGAGAAAATGGATATAACAAATGATAAAGCTTTTAAAACTTACACTAATACAGAAAGGTCAAATAGCAAATTTGAAAATAGTGATTAAATTTAAAATCCTCATGAGCAGTTTACATTACTAAAATAGGGTAAAACAAAAAATGGAAAAAATCTAGTTTAGTAAGGTACATAATGCATCCCCTATCGGTTTACATTTATATTAACCATGATAACATATAATAAAGGAAAATCCAAAGAAATGCAGGTGAAGAAAAAGTGAAAATGCCTGAGGAAAATTTCTACTAGCCACATCAGTAATTGGAATTCAACTACAAGATCCACACTCTCATTTATAATTAGTCAAGAGGCTCCAGCGTAGGTAAAGATGGACTTCCATCCATTCCAGGCTGTTTCTTACTAATCTGAGATTGTAAGGGATATAATTCCTAGAATATAAAGAAAACACATCTAATGTATGTTGGAGCTATCTTGCAAACCAGCTAGAAACAAATCTCAACTCCCAATTTTTGGGTTCAGCTCTACATTATCAGGATTAGTTCTTTTAATTTAGCAACTATTTAGAGGCATTTATGTTTACAATAAAATAAAAAGTGGAAAGGAAGTTTATAACATTGTTGTAACCTAGCACAGTAGTAAAAAGGAAAACAATTGCATAAAAATGCAAAGATGAAAACAACAGATGATTTTTAAATGTTATGTTAGGAAGAGAAAGTTTATTAAGCTGTATTTATTCTTTAGTCTTGTCACAGGACCAAACGGTTAGTTATAGATACCTAGTAGTTATGGCAAATAGAAATGAGGACTATATTTGAGAGATCAATGCTCAAAACACGTAAGATGAAAGTAGAGAAAGCCAAGGACCTCTCATGAATACTGCCTGTTGAAAATCACCAGGCCTGAACAAAAACATTCACAAAATGTGGCAGGCAGATTCCAGGATGGTCCCATGTTCATGCCCTATATTATTGCCTTCCCCTTTAGAGTATGGAAAAGTTCTGTGCCTTTTATATGGCAATGTTGATATAATGCTATTCTCATGTTTACGTTATGCTATTTATATGCTCTATCACATTAGTATGGTTGAAAACAATGACCCTTTTTTGCTGGCTTTGAAGAATGAGCTGCCATGTTGTCAGTGGGCCAACAGGGAGGAACATGTTGCAAGGAAATGTGGAAAGCCTCTAGGAGGTGAGTAGCCCCTTGCCAATAGCCAGGAAAAAAAAATGGGAGCTCATTCCACCAAATAAAAGGAGATAAATTCTGCCAACATTCTGAGGAAGCTTGGAAGCAGATCTTTACCGAAACAAATTTCTGATGTGATGACCGCCCTGACCCACATCTTGACTGCAGCCTTGTGAGACACTGAAGCAGAGAACCTAGCTAAGCTGTCTGCCCAGAACTCTGACCTATAGAACTGAGATAATAAATATGTGTTGCTTTAAGGTACTATGTGGTGATTTGTTTCACAGCAAGAGAAGACCAATACAATGATAAAACCTTTACAAATAAAAAAATCATAAATGAAAGGGAAATATTCGTTTATAACTAAGTAATAACAGGATATAGATGAAAAGTACTTCTGTAAGAAATAAATAACATTTTAAATATATGTAGATTTTCTCCAAATATGAGAGGGAATGTTGCTTTTATGAAGCAGAAGAAATCATTAGTTTGACAAAAAGTTGAACAGTTTGGAAAAAATAGATATGTAAAAGCCTGCTTAAAATTTTTTTAAAAAATTAATAAAATAAAATTCACTAGATTTTTAAATATATCAAGTGTTAATTAAGTAAAAATAATTAGGACTCCATAGAAATACAATCAATTTGTAAGTGTAAATGTAAGAATATCTCATAATAGGCAGGATGTTTTGGGTTTAAATGTGACCTGATTACCCTACCTTTTAAAATTTCATTCATCTCCCATATTCCTTTATCCTTCCTACTCTTTTGTCACTAGCGATTGTCTTCTTTAGATTTATTACATATTTTACTTATTCACTTTTCATAACTCTCTATTTCTATTGGAATAAAAGGACAATGGATGCAGAATTTTGGTTCGTTAGCTCATTGATGTGTCCCAAATACCTAAAAGAGAGCATAACTCATCCTAGGTGCCCAGGAAATATTTATTTAATGAGTGGAAAAAAATAAATATGAAGAGAGAAAAGAATGATCACTAATAATGAAACTAGAAGAGATAAGAGATAGAACAGGAGAAAAATGCATTATAGAAAACATCCATGAGTTTTCAGGGGTTGTTAGACTATAAATCCTCAAAACTCATTAATTTCCTATAAGCACTCATAATGAGTGCTTAAAAATAAGAGAATTTCTATGTAGATGATGAGGCATGAAACTTATTTTTCCTATTACTTTTAAATGTTCAATTAGACTTTAATAAGCTTCCATTCAATTATTAATTAAAATTATATTCATTACCTAATAATGTTTATTTATAATATAAGACATGATAAAATCAAATACAGTATAATTATGAATAATATTTATAAAGTGTTTTTGGTTCTTATAAAATGGCTGATAGAGTACTGCTATTTTACTAATTTATATATTATGCATTTTAGATTTGCTTTGATCTAATACTTCTCAAGCCACATATTTACTTATCTTTCATTACATTGCAATCCATTTGGTTAATTCAATTTGACAATTTCATAATTTGCATTTATTTGATGATTTAGAATAGTTATCTGCAGAAAAGTTTGTCTTCCTATTTATTTTGATATCAGCACATTTCATTCAGAGCTTTAAGCACCTGAAATAGAACTCAGTAGCTAATCTTCACTTTGCTTAATTTTTTGTTTCATAGTTTGTGTTCCTTTTCTTACTGGTTTTTAAATAATTTTTCTATTTCTTGGGAACATCTGGTATTCTTTCTTTTCATGTTCTAAAATGTATTCATTTGTGTAAGCAATAGCTTTCATTGGTGTGGAATACTTTCAATCTAAAGTTTATTTTAATTTTGATAATAGTAATTTGGAAACTACATTTATAGTTAAATATGCTTCTGCAAGTGACTTCACATTCTACGAAAGGAAAACACAGGAATTCAGGAAATACAATCATGCTATTGTGATATCTATTTAAGATAAAGTGTGATGACATTCTACCTTTTGCAAATTACTTGCTCTAAAATTTACTTGTAATATATATTAAATACTATTGTTTAAAGTGCATCTGTATTTTCTTTTTTTGTTTTATTGATGGTTTTAAAGCTTCTATCAGATGGAAAGAGCTATCTCTTTTTCATAGGTGCATAATATTCCATAGTGGAATTCCATATATTCCACATCTTCCTTATTCAGTTATCTATTGATAGACACTTAGATTGCTTCTGGATCTTGGTTATTATAAATAATGCCTCAATAAATATAGGGATGCATATATCTTTTCAAATTAGTGTTTTTGTTTTCTTTGGTAAATACACATTACTAGAATTACTCAAGCATACCTAGAGACTATTATGCTAAGTGAAATAAGTCAGACTGAGAAAGACAAATACCATATGATTTCACTCATATATGGAATTTAAAAAAAACAAATGAATAAACAAGTGATCAAAAAGCAGAATCAGATCTATAAACAGAACTAGATGATCGTTGCCAGAGGGAAAGGGGTAGGTGGATGGGAAAAATGGGTAAAGGGGAGCGGGAGATACAGACTTCCAACTATGGAATGAATAAGTCACAATAATATAAGGCACAGCATGCAGTCAGTGATTGTAATGGAGTTGTATGGCGACAGATGGTAGCCACCCTTATAGTAAGAATAACATAATGTACAGAGAAATTGAATAACTATGTTGTATACCTGAAACTAATATAACATTGTGTGTTAACTATAGTCAAATACAAAAATTTAAAAAAAATTTCAGTTGTATTTTTGATGTTACAAATAATGCATATAATTTTCTTAAGTACTACTTAATTTTCTCATGTATCAGTGGATATAGATGGCTTTACTCTTGATTTTACCTGTATTCATCAATGGAAACAATTCTAGGAATGATCAATGCACAGGTAATTTTTGAGCATCTAGGATACTCAACACAAAACATTGAATTTATGTAGAATACAAAAAAAAAAAAAAGAGTTACTCCTACCATCAGTGATATTCTGATCTGTCTGAGGACAATACAGGTCTAGAATGTAATTGGTTATAAATTTCAAAAACATTCAGAGAACAGAGAAACAAATCATGCAGTAGATATTTGAAGAGGCCATAGAGAATGAGGACACCATTAGATTTTGAAAGCTAAATCACGTTAAAATATGAAATGAAAAGAATGAAAGCAGGGAGAATGTGTTTGTCCATAGTGAGTTAAAATTATTGATTAACCCTCCTAAAGAAAAGGTCCAACTTGAAGTTATTGCCTGCATAGGGAGTACATTATGGCTATAAATACGTAAAAACACATATTATTGTGATATAGAACAGAATTTCATATGGCACTACATTCCTAAAAGAAACATAATTGATTTTGTAAATTTACCTAATTATTAATACTTTCCCTTCCTTGGTCCTCTAATTTTTGAAACAAAATGATGATACAATTAGAAAATTAGGATTTTTAATGAAATTTATAATTTATTTCATTTCTGTGAAATAAGTGGTGCCTGGATGGCTCAGTCAGTTAAGTGTCTGACTCTTCAGTTCAGATCATCGTCTCCCAGTTTTTGAGTTCGAGCCCCGCAATGGCTTGGCATTCTTTCTCTTCCTCTCTCTGCCCCTCTCCTGCTTATGCTTGCTCTCTCTCTCTTTCTCAAAATAAATAAACAAACTTTAAATAATAAAACAATTAGAAAAACAGATTAGATCAGATAATGCAGAGAGTTTGGGCCCAAACTGTCTCATTTTCCTTCAGATGAGTACATTGAGACATATATAGGTTTAATAGTTAATCGATGGTGCAGCAATATGACTTTGAAATCCATGCTGTATGATTACTCAACTGAAAAACAACACACACACACTTAAACCTAAAACCTTAGGGAAAGAAATGTACATGATCCATGGATTAATGGAGCTATGTTATTACAAAATACTGACAATAGATTAACAATAATATCATTAAGTTTATTAAAATGTGAGGCACAGGTAGATCAGTACTAGAGAGAAATTCAGAAATTTTAATACTCATAATTTACTCACTCATTAGCAAATGTTTATTGAACAAATACTATGTGCTAGGCAATGTTATCCTTGCTAAAATGAAGAGTAAAATATGTTCATGCTTAGAATGAAACCCAAGGAGATAGAAAAAGATAATAAGCATAAACACAATTAACAATTATGGAAATAATAGGTTTAAAGTAAAAAAAGAGAATGAGAATAGCATAAAAGTAATAGAGTTGTTTAAAACTATAAAATTGTTCTTTAAAAAGTAACCACACTCTAGAGACACAAGGGGATAAAAGAAACTTAAAACCTGATTATACATGAAAACACATGATTAACTTGAGATGTCAGATACTATTCCGGGAATCTTGGATTTTCAAGTTCCATAACTGACAGCAAGAAGTGGTAAGTGCCCCACAAATTCTGAAGAGAAGCTGCTCAGCTTAAGCTGTGGGACTTAATAAAGAATGGGTAAACCAGGACTGTTACATCACTTCCTCATCCACTGCTGGTCTATATATCAAGACACTAGAAATTCAACTTAATCTAGACAACTAAGCAAGAGAGGATAGTTCGAGAAACCTAATGGTAAAGATTGGGTCTTCCAGGAAGGTCATTCCCCTTATGCCTGCTAAGTGGCAGGAATTCCTAGGCTCATCCAAGAGCTATAGTCCAAAAGGAGCTGAGAGTTCACATACACACACACACACACACACACACACACACACACACACACATACAACTAGACTTGTATATCCTAAAGTTTGGGACACATCATAACATGGAATCTTGTCTGGCTTCCACCTTGTGCATTTTTTTTAAATGTTTATTTACTTGAGGGAGAGAGAGAGAGGGAGAGAGGGATAGAGGGAGAGAGGGAGATTGTGAGAGGGGGAGGGACAGAGGGAAGGGAGGAGACAGAATCTAAAGCAGGCTCCAGGTTCTGAGCTGTCAGCACAGAGCCCAACACGGGGCTCGGGCTCACAAACTGCGAGATTATGACCTGAGCCTAAGTCAGATGCTTAATAGAGCCATGCGGGCGCCCCACCACACTGTGAATTCTAAATAGAGGATACTGTTTGGAGGATCCACAGGTATGGGATGAATGGAGAAGGCACAGGAATCAACATATGGCATATATTGTATGACATGATATATAGTGTACATTTCCTGTGTGCCTACTCAATCCTGAAGAAGATAAGAGACTTGGTCAATCATTGTTAGTACTTAATAAAAAAGGACATCCTGATTGTGGTGACAAGACCATCCTGCTTGTGGTGACAAGACCACAGAAATGTAATCTGTATAAAGAAAAAAAAATGTGTATCCTTCATGACAGTAGTGCGGTATTCCTGGGTAACTTCTGAACTCCTATCTACATCCCCAAAGGGAGTCAGCATTTAGTAGTTGAAAGTAGACTGTGAAACATAGAAGATGTATGTAATAAACCCTAAGGTAACAAATTGAGTTTTATAGAAAAAAGGTACTAATAAACCAATAATAGAGATACAATGAAATCATAAAAAGTGCTTATCCAACAGGGCAGGAAAAGAGGGACAATACCAACATAAAATAGAGAAAATAAAAAATAACTTGATTTAGCTGCAAAAGATACAAACATCAAGTATTTTTACAGTACTTTGTTTTCATAGAACATTTGAAAAGAGTGCATGGTGAGTGTGCTATACTAGGCAATTGCTCACTAAAAGATCTGGGCTAGCTATATTAACTTAGAGTTAATTACTCTTTAAGGCAAAATATACTAGTTAATCCAAAGAAGGTCATTTCATAAAGATAAGAGGAATTCACCACAAGCATGTAAAATTAATAAATAAGGAAATTAAAATAATAGTCTGGACCTAGAAGATTTAAAAAGCAAATTAACATATTTAATCTAATGGATGTGCACACAGGCACACACACACACACACACACACACACAAACACACAGACACAAACCTACATTCATTCAACAATTAGAGAATACCCATATCACTTAAGTTCATATAGGCATAACACAATTTATTCTTCAGAAGAAGATAATTGAATTTTTAATGCAAACGTCATTGTGTCTTTCTGATATTTAAAAACTTTTAAACCACCTGTTTCCTCGGAAAAAAAAATCAAATTTGGGAATGAACACAATGGCTTAAATGTACTTTCAGGATCTAGCAACAACCAACAACCCTCCAGCAACCCTCAGTTTGTTCTCCATATTTAAGAGTCTTTTATGGTTTGTCTCCCTCTTTGTTTTTATATTATTTTTGCTTCTCTTCCCTTATGTTCATCTGTTTTATTTCTAAAACTCCACATATGAGTGAAATATATGATTTTGTCTTTCTCTGACCTATTTCGCTTAGCATAATACGTTCTAGTTCCATCCACGTTGCTGCAAATGGCAAGATTTCATTCTTTTTGATTGCTGAGTAATATTCCATTGTATAAATATACCACATTTTCTTTATCTATTCATCGGTTGAAGTATATTTGGGCTCTTTCCATATGCTGGCTATTGTTGATAGTGCTGCTATAAACATTGGGGTGCATGTGCCCCTTCAAATCAGCACTCCTGTATCCTTTGGCTAAATACCTAGTACTGCAATTGCTGGGTTGTAGGGTATTCTCTTTTTAATTTTTTTGAGGAACCTACATACTGGTGCCCAAAGTGGCTGCAGCAGTTTGCATTCCCACCAGAAGTGCAAAAGCGTTCCTCTTTCTCTGTTAGATGCTATTTTTATAGAGAGGCTTTCTCTGACTTGTAGTCAAGTTCAAATACCTTGACATATGTTGTCCCAGCACATTCTACTTCCACTTATTCATTCACACATACTCTACAATAGGGTTAATGATATTTATTTACTCCACAAGGCTTCTTAAAGTTTAATACCATATTTTCTAAATTTGTCATTATATTCATTCTTACTAAAAAAACAGCACATAAGAGAAACTCAGAAATGTTTTGAACTGATAAACAAATGATCAGTATATAAACAAATGGTTTTGTGTAAACCATATGTCACATAGAAGATCAATATTGTTAGCTTTCTAAACTTACTATTTCATAAATCTATTATGAAACTGTTATTATACCAACTTTTGCACATAACATTTTTAGCTAATTCTAAAACAAATGCCTCATTTCAGAAGTTATCCTAATCTAGACACAGTCCTTACTCCTCCAAGCAAGTAATATTTCCTTTCTCTTATCTTCATATCATTATCAGCATTTCCTGATCTAATTACTAATTACAAGATCTACTTTGCTCTGTATCTATTTGCATGTCCATCTTTATTTTTTATTACTAAATCTCCGGGAGAGACTGAAAGGGTTTTCATCATGGCCTATGGTAGAGCTTCTGCTTGCTCATTATCTGTAGACTACAATCTGAATGAGGCCAGATACTGTGTCAGTATTTCCAAATTGTTATGTAGGTACTGCAAGTGGCCAAGAGGGCACTTGGCAAATATGTGAATTCTAATTTGTTAAAGAAAATAACAAAAGTGATACATTATTTGAAGACTCCCAAACACATTGGTATGATTGATATCCCTCCCTCTAAGTCTAAATGGGGCTCTAGCTGCGGGCTGCTTCCCTGTCTGCCAGATGACCCCTTGTGACACTTCATATTTATGGCCCAGTGTGCTGCCAGTTCTTGCCTCTTCTTCATCCAAGTTAAATTACTGGTTCTGGATCAGAGAAGCAACCTCATTAACCTTATTCAAAAGGTTATGTTGTTTTTAGGTGGTTGCACAAATCCTAACAACTTGTATGGCTTTGGCAAATTGTCAAAATGGTATAAATATCAGATGGTGGCAAATACTACAAAAATAGTGCCGAAGAACAGTATGTGCATTGCACATTTATGAAAACTACAGATGGAATATATCCAATTACTGGAAGATATGAGGAATTCAAGCAAGTACAGGAATTACTTTGTTCCTCCATGTAACACTCTCCAGTCCAGTTCTTTACTTTGTGTCTATTCTAACTCATTGTTTATGTCTGGTCCCAGAGAATACTTTATATTTACCTCACAAATACCTTCTTTTTAATACCAATTAAAAGCAATACAACTTTGATATGTTAAAAATATAAGATCTAATGTAACAATGAATGAATAAAAATGGAAGTTACAATTTTTGAGAGGAATTAATAGAAGCTGTATAAATTAAGGAATCATAGTTAAGAGGCTAAAAACCCTACTCAGCAGCCCTAATGGCTCTGGAAGCAATTTATTTTTGCCCAAAGACATTTTGACTTATAATAACCTATTTAAACATTACCTTAGCATATCCCATGAGAAATCATTGCAGAGTTTACCAGAGTCACAGAGTTAACATGTACTGATTGGCTTCACTACCCATTCAATATCTGTCAGCTGAAGAAAAAAAAATTCCTCTGTGCACAGGAGCATATGCCAAAAAAAAAAAAAAAAAAAAAAAAACATGCAAAATTCTTTTAAAATACATAAACAGAAATAAATGCAAATCCTTTGCATATACTGTGAATTACTTTGCCTGGCATCCCAATGCTAGGTAGTTTTTCCTTCCTCACAATTACCACAAAAGTGCTGCCTTTTTGTATTGTGGATGTCAGGATAAATGCATTCCTTTAAACCACAGCTATGTGCTTGGCAATGTAAAATACACAGAGATTATTCCAAAAACTAATGTTCCTTTAATACTGCTCTGAGTTTCTGCATAACAACAATTACAAAATATATCAGTGACTATCGATATATGCAAAAATTCCTTTTTTCACAAACTGACATGTTGAGCTGCCTGCAAGTGCAGCAATATTTGATTGGTATCAATTAATTTATCCTTACAATTATGACTTATTAAGTGTTATCTTCCAGAATGACTGGTTCAACTATTCAAGGATTTCTTCAGTATAAGGAGGAAAAAGAAGGTGAATTCTTATTGCCAGCATATCTTTTGAAAACTATTAGTTAGGTAGTGAGAAAAAACAAATTCTCATTTTAGATCCTAGTTTTCTGCTAGTGTCTCATTGAAATTACAAATTTCTCCCGTCTGTGCAGTCTTTTAGACTAATTTCTTTTAGAAATTAGAACCTAATTTCTTTGGTTCTATGTGGTTACCAAATAGCCACAAGGTCACTTCTACCAAAACATAACATTAACTTATGGATTTAATATTCTACATATTTATGAAGCTTAAGCAATTACTTATAATATAAATGGACCAGGATGGGGCATGAGCAGTACATTTAAAGCCTGAGCATCCTTAGACAGATTCCAGAAAGAACACCAAATAAAATTCACAACCTAGTTATTCTGATTGTTATTGATATGTGTGACTCCTAATGGCTGAGGAGTCATTAGGCACAATTGACAAAAAAATGTATTATAAATGGCTGAAATTAATATTAACTTTTCTAAAAACAAAGTTTTATGCTGTTGTTATTTGGAAGGGAGTATGTCCATGGGAAGAAAAGTTATCAAAAATTTTCCTTCCCCCAGTTAATGAAACTAGAATTGATCCTTTTATTTTTTTATCCTACACAATTTCTGTTTGGGGTTCGAAGCCAGGCTTTTGTGTCTTTGTTGGATTTTAGGTGAAAAGGTTGTCCATGTTAATCTAAGTTGGTCCATGGACAATAGTGATTGGTCTGCTCTGTATCTCAAGAATGGGACACATGGACTTGTGAACACCGGACTCCCAAATACCTTATGGTGGTGATCTTTCAGCTATTTGCTGAATACCAATCAGGTATTCATGGAACTGGTCTCAGAGCAGTTTCCGACTCTGGAGAAATGGCTTCGATTTCTCTCTTCCTCCATCCTTCTGCCCATTAAGAAAACTGCATGAGTTTGTATTCAATACTAATTATCTTTGTTCCCAAAGTATATCTCATAGGGTTTTCTGAAAAATATGCCAGTTATATCTGAGAAGATTTGATGTTACAAGCCAACCAACTTTAACATAAAGAGGAATCTAACTATTTGGCAACATCTAGCTCTCTTAACACCACAATTGTTTCTGGCATATAATCTCAGGGAGTTATAAACATTATAATGGTACAAATAAATTATCCTCATTAGAGATGCAGAATATATGGTAAGCCTAAATCTTCCATTCAATATTTAATCATGTAATGGCAGAAAAATATATTATGAAATAAATATGAAAAAAATGAATAGGCAAGGATAGGAAGTTATTTTGGCTTACGAGGTTCAGGAATGTAGGAAGTAATTTAGTGCAGTATGACAGCTATTTGATTCTTCAGGGTGAAAATATAGCTGCCCCCAGATAGTTTTCAAGAACTCATTAGGAACCAAAGGTGAGAGGTGATGCTTTCTTATTATTAGCTAAAACAGTTAGAGAGAATTCATCTGCAGAAAAAATGGAATCCCTGTGAGTCCCTGGATCTGGCATTTGGATTAGCTTGAAGCACAAAGCCATTCATGCATGCTTACATTTTTTGAAATCAAAATATTATATACGGGACTCCACTCTGCTTTGTCTAATAACATCTGGGATGCACAGGGAAATAGCATCCTTATAATTAGAGAGAAAAATGATTCTTTTTCTTACATGTTTCGAAATAAACTCCAAGTCTCAGAATTGTGAGGCAATTCTATCATATATTTTTTTTCTTCAGCTTAAGGAAATAAAAATATGAATAAAGATAGGGAAAGAGTGAGAATAATTTTAGAATGTGGAAATCACAGAACAGAGATTAAACATGGTGACATCTGACCTTTTAAGATCTGCTCAAAGTATGGTCAAAACTATAAGCATTAGCATTACCTGCAACTTTATTAAAAATGCAGAATGCATGTTTCCAAGAAATATTCCTCTAGATGAAAATTAAACACATTGAGAAAGCACAGATTAATAAAAGGGAGAGACTGAAGAATATGGGGAGAATAAAATGATTTCACCTATTTTCGACATCGCCTTAAGCTAATACTATTCTCTGCCTTCACTGTAACAATGTAGTATATACTGCCTGGACCTCCACCTTGTATCTTGCCTAATGTGTCTTTTTCCTTTAGTCCTTTTTTTTTTTTTTCAGTCCCAACAGTAGGTGTTCCAAAAGTCTCAAACCTTAGTTCACAGTTCTTTTCGAATTCTCTTTCCTGAGTAGTTCTTGTAGTTCTTCATATAACCTCTAAGATAATATTTTTAGTGTTCTGTCATCACTTTTTCCCTGAAAAATGATCACAGAAATACCTTCCTACACACTATATTTCTACTTGGATTTTAAACTAGGATTTCAGATAAATGTATAAGTCCATTCATTATAAAACAAAACCAGTTCTTCTTCCCAAACCAGTACTTCCTTCACTAAATCATGCCAGTCAACAAGATCAAAAAGAATTTCTCCTTTAGAGTCTTCTATATGTATTAAGTCCCTGGTATAAAGTAAATTATATTTAAGATAAATTTTAAAAAATGTTTCAATGTTTTTTATTTATTTTTGAGAGACAGGGAGAGACAGAGCATGAGTGGGGGAGGGGCAGAGAGAGAGAGGGAGACACAGAATCCACAGCAAGGTCCAGCCCTCTGAGCTGTCACCACAGAGCCCAATGTGGGGCTTGAACTCAGAAACCCTGAGATCATGACATGAGCCAAAGTCGGATGCTTACCCGACTGAGCCACCCAGGAGCCCCAAGATAAATCTTAAGGTAAATACTATAATGTAACAATTGATTACATGGATTCACAATTTTTCTCCATGCCCATTCTGATAAGTCTAATTTTGACTCTTTTAGCTCACTCTAGAATATTCTGACTTAAATCTAGATACTATTTCTAACTCTAACTGTTCTATCATATCTCTTTACTGTAATTTTCTCCACTTTTCCATGTCACTAAATCCTTAGATGAAACATTAAACAATAAACAATATATTAAACACAATCTTACCTATTCTAAGCCTCAGTACTCTGATTTTGAAGACCCTTTTTAAAAATTTTCTGGGGTGCCTAGGTGGCTCAGTTGGTTAAGTGTCCGACTTCAGCTCAGGTCATAATCTCACGGCTTGTGAGTTCGAGCCCCACGTCGGGATCTAGGCTGACAGCTTGGAGCCTGGAGCCTGCTTTGGATTCTGTGTCTCCCTCTTTCTCTGCCCTTCTCTCACTCATGCTGACTCTCACAAGTAATTAAACATTTAAAAAAATTAAAAAAAAATTTCTTACCTGGTAGCCTGGGTCATTAATTTTGTAATATTAATAATTCTTACTCTAGATTATCACCGCAGGTTTAAATATCAACTGGTGTGAGTGTATTGAAAAAAATTTTTTTAATTTTTTTAATATTCATTTTTGAGAGAGAGCATGAGTTGGGGAGGGGCAGAGAGAGGGAGACACAGAATCTGAAGCAGGCTCCAGGGTCTGAGCTGTCAGCACAGGCCTGATGCAGGGCTTGAACTCACAAACTGTGAGATCATGACCTGGGTCGATGTCAGCCACTTAACAGACTGAACCACCCAGGCATCCCTGAAAAATATTTTTAAGTTAATAAACTATTTTAGAAAAGTTTTAGGTTTATAGAAACATTGAGCAGAAAGCAGAGACTTTCCCACATGCCCTCTCCCCCCAACCAACTCACATACAGTATTTCCCCTATTAACACTTTGCGTTAGAGTGGTATATGTATTATAACTGATGGACTTATTGATATATTATTATTAGCTCAAGTCCATAGTTTACATGAGAGTTCACTTTTTAGGTTGTACAGTTCTATCTGTTATGACAAATGCACAATGACATGTCTCCACCATCACACTCAGACAGAATAGAGTTACTGCCCTAAATATGCTCCCAACCTATTCATTACCCCACCCTCAGGGAACTGCTAATCATTTTACGATGTCTATAGTTTTGCCTTTTCTAGCATGTCATATAATTGGGATCAAACGGTGTGTAGACTTTCCAGACTGCTTCTTTCACTTAGAAATATGCATTTAGGGGTTTTCTACGTCTTTTGTAGCTTGATAGTTCATTTCTTTTTATAGCTAAATAATATCTATCATAGGACTGTACCACAGTTTGTTTACCCATTCACCTACTGAAGGCCATCTCGGATACTTCCAAGTTCTGGAAATTATGAATGAAGCTGCTATAAACATTTGTGTCCAAGTTTCTGTATAGATCTTTCAAGATTTTCTGTCTTTGATTCACTTCAGTTTGAATATGATATGCATTAAGTATAGATGTTTTCAGTATTTATTATCCTTGGTGTTTTCTGAGCTTCTGGGATCTTTTGGTATCTCTCATTAATTTTAGAAAATTCTCAGCCATTATTACTTCAAATATTTGTTGTTGTTAGTTCTTCTTCTCCTTCTGCTGTTCTCATTACACATTAATTGTATCTTTTATAACTGTTCCAGAGGTTTGAATAGTCTATTCTGTTTTTTCTTCTGTGATTTTTAATTTGAGAATTTCCATTGATGTATATTTAGGTTCATTGATTCTTAGCTCAGCTATGTTCAGTCTACTGATGATGCCATCAAAGACATTCTTCACTTCTTTTACAGTGTTTTTTTTTTTTATTTCTAGCATTTCTTTTTGATTCTTCTTTAGAATGTACATCACTCTGCATATATTATACATTTGCTCTGGCACATTGGCCACTTTTTCCATTAGACTCCTTAGAATATTAATCCTAGTTGGTTTCAATTCTGACTCTGATAATTTCAAAATCTCTGCCATATGAGGGTCTGGTTCTGATGATTGCTTTGTGCTTTCAGACTGTGTTTGCCTTTTAGCATGCCTTATAATTTTTGTTTCAAGTTGGACATGGGTTAAAGAAACTGAGATAAAGAGCTTTCCTGTAAAATTTGATGTTTATCTGCCTAGGAGTATAGGTGTGTTTTCTGTTTGTTACAGCTGTGGTGTCAGAGCCTGAAATTCCTCCAGTCTCTTTGTCTTTGCCTCTTCTGTTGTCTTTGGGTTTCCCCACGATATTTTTTTTTTTTAAATAAGTTCTGTGCCTTGCAGTTCCTTCAGCTGTAATCTCATGTGATTATACTGAAGACCTATCAATGTGTTGTTATGTGTGGCAGCAGGAGAAAATTTATGCTCCCATGATTAGGTCTTGATCTTTTAGTAAGCTTGTGATCCAGGGGTCTTTGACTTTAGCATGGGCTTTCCAGCTATCCCATTTAGGTAAGACAAGAAGTCTAGAGGAGCCTGGATTTGGGTACTTCTCTTCTTCCAAGTCCATTACGTTCTGGTAAAACTACAGTTGTTCAGGCTCTGATAAAATAGTGTCCTTGAGAGAAGGCTATCACTTGAGGGAAGTGATAGGGAAAACCTATCACTCTGGGCAGTTTATCCTGTGACATCAAGTCTTTGATTATCTAAGAATTTTTGAATTTTTATTTGTTCAGCAGTTTTTCTTGTTGTGAGGATGGTGGTGGTGACTTCCAAGTTCTTTGCATGTTGGACTGAAAACAGAAGTTTCCATTTTTAATTTATATTTTATTTAATCAAATATATGTACAAATATATGTATAAAGTTACAAAAGGCAACTTAATCTGAAAGTTTATCATAAAAATCAGACTTTTTTTTTATCCTCCAGCTCTGATTCCTATTCCTCAGAAACAACACAGTTCAACTATTTTAGGAATGTTTTCTTATATTTATCTCTGTCTTATATATAACTGGCTTTATTCAAAAAGTTGTTTATTAAGTATAATATGTACACTTAATTATATAGTTTATACTTTATATGTATTATACTTAATAAAGAATAAAGTACTTAATTAATTATAATATATCAACTTCTCTTACAGATATTTAGGATGCAGCTTTCATATGTCTTTTTCATTACCTCTTCCTGCCAGGCACTTTCCATTTCCCTCTATTCTCACAGTTTAGTTATAAGATTTGAGTAGCATAATGCATACTGCTTATATTATTATGCTATAAGTACTTTTCTTACTTGTTACATAGATATTTATATAATTTTGATATATCATGGTTTTGGACTGTTTTCACTCTTCATTTGTTTACTTTTCCATGTACTAAATATTAATCCAAGTTTAAGCTCTTTGTCATCAATAACAATGTCTTCCTAATAAAATGAAAACCCCCAGAGAATCTAGAACTATTACTTTTTATTTATGGTGAAGTTACTCTGGGATGAATTCACTCTCTGCCTAATTCTGGAATAATTCCATGTCTGCTGCTGGATTTTGGTTTCCAACCCTCTATTTGTGTTTTAATGTATATGTTTGTTGCTTGCTGGTTTAAACTGTTTCTTGCATAACCTCAGAATAATTTTTGCTAGATAAAATATTTACCCTTATCTCTTTGAAAATAAAAATTATATTTTTGGTATTTTTTTCAATCTCCTTATTGTCTATGTAATTATATCTACTTTCTAATAATATTTGTGTTTAGTTAAATTTAATACATTAGCAACTGACTACAAAGAAAGTTCTTTATTAGTGACCAGGCCTGAACTAGAATCAAAGTATGGATGTGCTTAACAAATAGATTGTGATACATGCAAATACACACAGGAAAATATTGAATTTATATAAAAGAACATATTCATAAGCATTTCAACAGTGTCAATTTGCCTGTAGAATTAGTATCAAGTTATCCATTCAATAAATAAAAAACTCTCTAAGACAAGTATTTATATATTATTTATTTTAATAAATTATAATAATTTATGTGCAAATGTCCATAAACATACACAAATAGAGGATTGATATGATTCTGTTATAAATTGGTGGTTCTTGATCTGAATCTGACCAGCTGACTGACTTTTTTTACTTGGCCAACAGGGTTTTTTGATTTGGTTTTTATTACTTTTAATAAGATGAATAACTTTATAGAATTGATGTACTCTCTATTTCATTGGAACAACAGCTATTTATTTCTCATAACCAGATAATTCACACATTTATATTACCTGCAGGCCTCTGAAGTCATTGTGCTCCCTATGTTGAGATCTGTAAATAAACTTCCCTCCTGGGAACATCTGACTTTCATGTCTTTATATTCTCTATTTCATCACTCTCAGTTCTTGCAAATAAATTTAAATCCCAAGTGTCTAGTTCTAAATCCTGATGCAAGGTCTTAAGATACCAAAATTATTTTTGGAGCAGGGCACATATGCATAATAAAATGATTTTATCATTTAACATAAAATTACAAACAAAAATATTTTCTATGACATACAAACATAAACACCAGCTTTTATTTGTAACTTTAA
This sequence comes from Cryptoprocta ferox, assembly GCA_028646485.1. Lineage (NCBI taxonomy): Eukaryota > Metazoa > Chordata > Mammalia > Carnivora > Eupleridae > Cryptoprocta > Cryptoprocta ferox. Next base: position 100,309,406 of record CM053567.1, read on the forward strand.
TCATTAATTCCAATGCAAATATAAGTACTTTTCTATATAAAAACTAAGATTGCTTACTATGCTTATTCTATCTTAATATGATTCTTACAATATGTGGATGAGAAATGTGCTTCAACCCGCCCTGCTCTTTTCCATGTTTTATGTATTTTTTTAATGTTTATTTATTTATTTTGAGAGAGTAAAAGAGAGTGTGAGTGCAAGCGCAACCTGGACAGGGGCAGAGAAAGAGAGGGAGAGAGAGAATCCAAGCAGACTCCACACGGTCAGTGCACAGAGCCCAATGTGGGGCTTGAATCCACAACCATGAGATCATGACCTGAGCCAAGATCATGACCTGGGCCAAAATCAGGAGTGGGCTGCTTAACTGACTGAGCCACCCAGGTGCCTGTTTTATGTAATTTTAATGTAGCTGAATTAATTATAGTGAAAAACAATTCCATGCAAATTACAATTCCATATGAAAAACAATTCCACTGTAAATTAGCCTCTAGAAACACTATATCTGCCAAAACTGAGGGAATTCTGGCTAGTGACATAGTTTCTCAAGGGATAGAGCTAGTGCTGATAGCCATAAGGCACTAAATGTATTTAATTCCCTATAGACTTTGGTTTCATACTCTGTAAGTTATAATCACAATTTATTTGCTTCCAAAAATGGACAAAATTTTCTAATTTGTGTTTATATTTATCAGTGAAACACAATTAAACTATGCCAGTCTTGTAATTAAGTCATGTGATAACTGAATTGATTTCTATCATAAAGTCTGAAGGTGTATTTATATAAACAAATATATTCCAAAAAAAGATAAGAATCTTAAAATGAAAACAAGATTTGGATGGAAAGGCATAAGAAATAAGACTGAAAGGGGAAAAAATGTAAAGGAATAAGCACATTACTTAAAGGGTAAGTTAGCACAAAAATTATTACTAAAAGTTACATAACATTATTAGAGACATAAAACGGTTTAAATCCTAGAATATTGAAAGCAAACTGAAATAAATAATTTCAATTATATAGTTTGCATTACTAAACAATTCATTTTACCCATGATTTAGCATCTGATTGTTCAGTAAATTGTATTGTTTATCCCTCCTATTCACAACCCCATTATAAACAGATAGAGATCTTTATATGGCCTATACTAACTGGCCTGGAAATTATAGAGGGTTTATACTCAGTAAATATAGATTGAGTTGACTTATAATAGTTGGTTTCAGTTTTTATCCTTCTATGATATATTTCTGCATTCACACACACACACACACACACACACACACAATCTTACCATTTCAGTCTGTTTTCTCACCTTGAAAGAAGACAAAGGACAACAAAGGAAAACTTTGTTGGCATCATCTTTCATTAGTGACATAGAGATAAAATCTAACTAGCTGTTTTTAAAATTATAGGTCAAGTAAACTAGAATAAAGAAAACATCGATCTGAAAAAGATTTTAATAAACTTAGATTCCTGGTTAAAGAATGGTTTGATTGCTGAATAGTATGAATTTGCTCCCTCTAAAGAATAGACATCTATTTAGAGAACCCCATACCTTCCTTTGAGTTTTAGGAATAAATAAGTAAATATGAGATAATATCCCAATTATAATGTAAAATATTTAAAGAGAAGGACCACTGAAAATTGGGTCTGATTCCAAAACAAATAAATAAAAACAACAATAAGAAAAACAGGATATGGAGAAAATATTTTAGAAAGTCTAAAATCTCATTATTAATTCAGAAGCTACATGATTAAAATTCATTTCTCAGAACTACTCTCTCTCTTTAAAAAATAAAGAGTTCTAAGGAAGCATGTTTTTGCCATGACTCAACATGAGCCTTCTTGACATATTTATGAATCATATCCAAAAGCCTTATTGTAGTTTAAATGTCCCACGTACCCAGCACTCTGACTGCCATTGACCCTTATCTGATATTTTCTCTTCCACCTCATATGATCTCATCTTTGAAAAGCTCCAGTGTCATTCCTTTTCCACTTCTTGGTGGAAATACTTGCAATTTTTTTACATGGATCATTATGGCAAACTGGTTCTCTTTTATAATTTAGTAATTCATATCATTCTTTTAAAACAATTACAGAATTTTGTCTATCATAATTAATTAATTCCCTTTCTCCTTTTCACTAGAAGGTATGTTCTGTGAAACCAGAATACGTATTACTTTTTATCTTTTTTTACAGTTTTAATCCTGAATCCCTGGATGGGCCTGACACATAACAGGTAACACATTTATATTTCATAAATACAACTATAACTACTCATTTGATGAATAAATATAATAAAGTTAGGGAAAATAAAAAGAGAACATCTTTTCATTGACTAACTTAGAAGTGATTCTACATTTTATAAGAATTACCTGGGTCTTATCTGTGAGATATACTAATATTTCTTTCAGGTTTAATATTAACAACCAAAGTTTTGCTCATTACTTTAGTGTTTCCACTAACAGACACATGATTTCCCCTACCTGTTTTAATCTCCATTTTTCTGAGTTTATTCTATAATAGTATTGTAAATGGCCCCAAATCATTGCTGAATAAAACCTTAGCATGGAGGAATATTTTTATAATCACCTTCTTCCTTCTCAGAATACTTTTCATTTCCATAGATGCTCTTTGGACTTAGGATCTAAAACTATATGTATACACACACACACACACGCACACCAAGATGACAGGAAAATTTATACTAAGTTTGGCACAAAGATAATTTGACTCATTGCTGATGTTAACATTTGATAAGCCAGTGTTATGTATTTATTTTAGTTATATAAATAAACTATCTATTAAAAATGGAAGAGAATCAGTTTTTAGTGGAATATTTGACATAGATTAAAAACAGTTTTATAAATATCTTTTTTTAAATGTTTTTTGTTCATTTTTTTTGGAGAGAAAGACTGAGACAGAGACAGAGCACAAGTGGGGGAGGGTCAGAGAGAAAGAGAGACACAGAATCTGAATCAGGCTCCAGGCTCTAAGCTGTCAGCACAGAGCCTGATATGGGGCTCAAACCCACGCACTGTGAGATCATGACCTGAGTTGAAGTCAGACGCTCAACCGACTGAGCCACTCAAGTGCCCCCAAAACAGTTCTTATTATAGAAAGAGCATGATATTTAGAGTAATATACCTAGACTCAAATCTCAAAATGGACTCATGGTAAGAATACCGTCTTGTATGCATCTTGGAAAATTCTGAACTTGTAAGCCAAATGAAGGGCTAAAAAACCCTGGTAGACAAAATCTAGTTATTACTAATTTTATCGTTAGCAGACTACTTTTGTAGACTACTTTTTGCTTTCGGTAATATGAATTTTTTTCCCAATGTCTTAGGGAAATGTACTAAATTACTGCGACTTTTCAGAAAGCAGTGCATTCTCCTTATCTTTGAGCCAATTGCCAAGAAAAAAATTTAACTTTTCTCAAATACTGTTTTCTAATCAATAAAATTGGAACTGTTATATATTTAGTAGGGTTAATAATAAAAGTAGCTGTGATGGCCACTTAAGATGACTGGCACGTAATGTTTCAGTCCTCTTTGGTGAAATATTAAACTGAGCTTTCATAATGAAGTCATCACAAATGACTGCCAAAGAAAATAATTTACAACTAGAAATTACCAAGTATTTCATATTTAACTTCCTATTGTTGGAACTGTAGCAAAGACAGAGTGTAATGATGTAAATAATGTGAAAGTTGTTGATGGGCTTGGGACTAGAATCTAGCAAAGTGTACATACTCAGTGAATGTTCTTCTACTCTTTTATCCAATTGCCTCCCTTTGTTTCTTTTTTATTTTCTTGCTTTATTTGCATTCTTTCCTTATGTGGTAAAGGAAAGATTTATGTTAGCCAAAATACAGGGTCAAAAAGATGCAGATTGCTTCATGAACATACAAAATAGAAACATGCATACTAGCAAATGCATGCCCTCCTAGGTTTACAAGATGACTTAATGGAAGTTTACGTTTTATATTTACCACAGCTCAAAGTCAATTACTCTATTGCTCTAAGGGATTTACAATATTGAGCACCACCATATCTGTTTTTCTTTCCTTCTTTCCTTTCTCCCTTCCATTCTCCTTCTCTCTTTCATGCTCTTCTTTGCTGTTTGAAGAAAAAATGATGAGCCAATGCCGCATCCCTGTCAGGGCATTTCTCATCTGTCTAAAAGCAAGGTGTATTTCAAGCAATCAGTATGTATATAGACATATTCTATTAGGATAGTAATTAGTGGCAATGGACTTCAGTTATATTAAAAGACTTCCTAATTAGCAATAAAGAACACAACTTCACTGGCATTTTAATGATGGCATCAATACTTGGCAATGTCAAGTCACCTTGTTAAGAAAAAACAGAATGGCTAATTATAATGTAAGTAAGTCACCTCTCACATATTTAGAATGCATATGTATCCTATAATATGTTTGTTCTGAAACAGAAGAATTTTACGAATGCCATTTTTCTTTCCACTAATCAATTACCTTGGAGCCAGTGAACTGTAGGACAAAAGAAATCTTGGAAAATAGGTACAGGCATGTTCTTTTCAGTCTTTTCTGAAATCAAGGGTAGTTGAAAATGCATATATTGAGTATCACAGGTTAATTTTATCTTGGTATACCACAAAGAAGTGTGGTATACAGCAGGAGTTGGCTTTGGAAAACCTAGAAACTAATTCCAGTCCCCTTCTTTACTATATAAGAGGTATTATAATTGTTATTAACATTTTGAACACTAATTTCAATGTTCTATTTGAGAACCTAAATAAGAAAATGAATGCAAAGCTGCTTACAGTTTTGTCACCAAAAACATTTCTCTTGCCCTTTCATTTCTATTTTTTACTCAGTAATGGATATTTTCAAAGCAGATAAAAGCTACTAAAATACTCTTGAAATAGTTTTGAATGCAATACATCATTAAAAGACAATCTATAAAAATTCATGTCTATTCATGTTTACAAGGTAGTAAAAAAGTTTAAAGACACAAAGGATGTCTGTAACATCAGGGGATATATCTCAGCAATCTCTACTTCTGTGTCAATTACTAATTTATTGTCTCAGCTCCAAATTCACTCTACAGTGTATGCTTTTGATAATAGATTTCCTTTAAGCATTTCTCTGTTAAAGTGAGCACTGTGCTAAGCTTCTCAATGCTGTAGGGACATTGCAGGAAGAAGGGTTCTCATGCAGTATCTGGCTGTTGTGAGCTGCCTGAATGTAAGAACAGACCACTATGCCTGCCCAGCTATGTGTGCAAAACATGGTCCCTGGATGACCTTTCAGCTTTGGCTTGGTAACAAATTTTCTATGACCCTCTCAACACAAAAATCAGTGCCTCAAAGTCTTCCTGACTGCATAGCCTTCCTGATTCCCTCCTGTAAGCATATGCACAGCCAGAAGAGCCCCCATCTTGAACCACACTCACTACCTCTGCAAGCACAGGTATGTTCTCCCCATTTCCCATGGGTTCTTGCATAGCCAACTCCCTCTGTGACTTCTGGCACCCAACCTCCTCCACAGGACAAGCCAAGAGTTCCTGCTTGCTTCCTGGCTACACTTGGAGAGGTTGGTTCCTGCTTGCTCAGTTACTGTGGACCAGCTCTTGCTTGGACAACTCAGTAAATTTTGCAACTATCCAGTAGATTGAACTATACTTTTTTCATCGAGGTCTGAGCCCTGGCCTTGGAGGAAACCCCTTCAAGTTGAGAACTTTCCCTCAGTCACAGGGTACCACAAAGGCTTTCATTATACCTTCATTGTTACTCTTCTATCATAGTTTAATGATTTTTATCACTATTTTTTCCTGTCTAACCCACTATATAGTTTCTATATCCTGACTGTCCCCAGAATGATAAAGCTATTCTATTTTTTTTATTCTACTACACAGGCCTACAAAAAACACAAATTAAACCTTTGCTTTAAGTCACAAATCAACATTCACCTTCTTTCTTAAACCTACACTGGTCAACATTGAGCTCTTTCCTACTAACAGATATTTTTGTGTTTAGTCACATACTCTCCTAGTTTGGTCTTAAAACTCAGTAGCCTATTACACACATATAAAGTAAGTGATTGAGTCCAGGAACTAGGTTCACAAAATAAATATTGTGGGGCACCTGAGTAGTTCAGTTGGTTGAGTGCCGGACTTCAGCTCAGCTCATGACTTCACAGTTTGTGGGTTCGAACCCCACGTTGGGCTCTGTGCTGACAGCTCAGAGCCTGGAGCCTGCTTCGCATTCTGTGTCTCCCTCTTTCTCTGTCCCTCCCCGGCTCATGCTCGCTTGCTCTCCCTCTCTCTCTCTCAAAAATAAACATTTAAAAAAATTAAAAAAAAACAAAATAAATATTGCAATATACTAAGATGTTGGGCATGCCATTTTAACAAATTTGAAAGCATTCATGTTACCTTTAAGACATAAAAGAAGAGGGGCAAAAGAGAATACTTAATTATACATGTGCAAATAGGGAAACTGAAGTTCAGAGAGAAAAACTAACATATAAAACCAACAATGGTGTAATGAATGCTGAGTGGAGATTTTACCTCAATAGGTCTAACTGTACAGTTCATGTTAACTATAGAGTGAACTATGTGTGCTCAGCTTATTGGCTTTAAATTATAGAGAAGAGAAGAGGAAACAATTCAGGAAAAGAAGAGAGAATGGAATGAAGAAGCAACATAATTAAAGAGGTTTGGGAAAAGATGGGTTAAAAAATGGGTTTTCAGGACCTATTGAAATGTTAGCTTGTGTATTGTATATTCTGAAGGAAACAGAGTTATTTCATCCTGGAACTCATCTGTCTTGGCCTTACTGGATACAAGCTTCTCCACTTCTGTAAGGAAAAGTTGGAAAGAATGATATTCATATTATTTTAATTTTTCATTGAGCTTGAATCATACCGAAGTAGAAAGAAAATATGCATGTATTTTATAGTAAAACTAGTTACATTAACAAATGTTCTAAGAAATTAATATAGTGTGTCAGAAAACTAGTCTTATAATTTCCAACCAAGTGTCTGTTTTAATATTTTATATTTGAAGATTCTGATAAAAATAAATCATAAAAGTAAATAATGTATTGATGTTCATTAGAAAATTAAGAAAATCATAAAACTGAATTTATTTGCAATTAAATATTCGTAATATTGGTATAAAATAGAAATAATTTATTCTCTACTATAATATACTAATTATAAAACAAACTTACCAATGTTATATTAAAGACAATGTTAAAATATAAAAGGATACAAAAAACATTCAATATCATATTAACCTCAGAATACAGTCTTTGCTGGAAGCCAAGTATATTTATCACAGCGGGGGGAGAGTTTGAGATTAAGGTGTATTGTAATTGTGATCAACTGAAAGCAGGAAAGAAAAGTTATACAATTAAAAAAAAAAGCTTAACAAATTCAACTTGCTATAATATCCAGACCTTTACATTACCATTAATTTGGTTATCTTTTTTAGCCATTACAATCAACAATAATATGTGTAGTATAATCTTGACAATGTGAATTGGAGAAGGTGTCCAGTTTTAACCAAGAACAGAAAACCATCTACTGTGATTTCCAAGTCTGTTCACAAAGCTGGGCTACTTCACAAAGCTTCACAAAGCTGGGCTACTTACTGTCACCATCTGAAATCATTGCTGCATGCTGTACTCAGACTAGAAGAATACCAGGGTGTTACAGCCTGTGTAGTTAAATGAACAAAGAGATCAACAAATATATTAAACAGGAATAGGTCTTAAAGCATTCTCTGAAGACAGGACTGTGCTTCTTTTAAATATGTATCTTATTTTAATTTTTAAAATTAATATATGTTGCATTTTATCAAATATATGTGGTAATTTGCTTTGGGAAATATTTGCATATTAATCATGAGTAAAATATGTAACAAAAATGAATGTCACATAGCAAAATCTATGCAAAATACTACTATAAAGCAAGCAGCAGGAATTCCCTAAATGGAAAAAGATAAATCACATTAAACAAATTATAAACAGGGAAAAATGCATGCCAAAATTTTCCTTGAGGCTCTTAACCTCAGTACCTAAATATAATTATTTTAAATACTAAAGTTTCTTTTCTTGATATCTCTGATGGATTGTTCCTGACAACTTTTCTTCTTCCTAATATAATTTTTGTAAATACCAAAACTCCAAATGCACCAAGGTAGGGTTGTTCTGCTGAAATTCACTATGAGGAATATGGAATGCCCATAATTACATTGAAGTGAACAGGTCACTTTTACCTACCTTTTTAATTTATATTTAATAAATTTTCAATTTGAAAAACATGTTAGTCATTGGAAATTACTTTCAAAATGTATTATCACATTCTCATTTTCTTAGACTTTGTCAAGTATACAGCTGAGAAAACATTTGTAATATTTTTGTGTTTCAAATTTAGTTTATTTAGGAATCTCTCTTGCATCAGTAATAGTCCTAGCGTTACAGTAGGAATTCTGAGTAGTAGATAATGGAAAAAAGGGAAATGTGATTAAATAATTGGCAATTAAATATATATATATATATATTTATATACCATATCCTGATATCCATATATACCATATACCTTTATATAACATATCCATATATGATATCCTACCATATCTTAGTAACACGGTAGGATAAAAGCTTAGCATCACAAACAAGAAAGCACAAACTAATTCTATCTTTATGCATCTGATAGCTTAAAGACCATGAGCCTTTGTTTTAGGATGTTTGGATTTGATACTGATTTTCCCATTAACTAGTTTTATAATTTGGGATAATTCTCTATCCCTTCATTGCTGCAGTTTCATTATCTGTAAGATAGAGATTAATATGAATAACTACAATCATAGATTTCTTGTGAATATTAGTTCATAGATATAAACTCATACATGTGAATATTAGTTAATATGTGTTTAATATATTAGTTAATGCTATGATCTGAACATGTGTTCTTCCCAAATTCATGTTGTGATGGTAGTAGGATGATTATGTTGTGAAGACAACCCTCATGGATAGGATTAGTGCCCTTAATAATAAAAGAGACCTGAAGAGTTCATTTGTACCTTATGCTTTGTGAAGTTATAGCTTGAGGGAGCCATCTGTGAATAGTGGACTCACCAGACACAGAACCTACAATTGCCTTTATCTCGGACTTCCCAGCCTCCAGAATTGTGCGAAATAAATTTATGATGTTTATAAGCCACCCAGTCTATGGCATTTTGTTATAGCAGCCTGAAGGGACTAAGACAGTTAATATATGTTAATATGTATTAATTAATATATGTTAAAGAGCTTAAGGTGTGTATTTGATTTACCATATGCATTCAGTAAAAATTAGTTGTTATTATAAAGTCTTTCTTGTTAAGTGCTTATAATTTATTCTACAGAGTATTATCTACATAGAAATTCATTTATTCTATTAATGTAAACCAGTTACAATGCAGGATTAATTAATTTTTTTAATGTTTATTTATTTTTGAGAGACAGAGACAGAGCATGAGAAGGGGAGAGGCAGAGAGGGAGACAGAATCCAAAGCAAGCTCCAGGCTCTGAGCTGTCAGCACAGAGCCCAATGCGGGCTGGAACCCATGAACTGTGAGATCATGACCTGAGCCAAAGTCAGACACTTAACCGACTGAGCCACCCAGGAGCCCCAGTGCAGGATTAATTTAGAACTTCTTTCCTCCTGGTGCAGTCTGGGACCTAGACTGTGGCACATGGAAATGTTCTTGCTCACCAACCTGGAAGCTCTCTGAACCCTGTTCTTTTTGGGTTTTTATGGGGGCTTTATTGTATAGATGTGATTAATTACATCATTGTTCATTGATGATTGATTCAAACTCCATGAACAGTTCCAACCCTTTATTCTAGGTTTGTTCCCATGGCAAACAGCCCTTTCCTTAGATGCAGTCCAAAAACCATATTGTTAACATAACAAAAGACACCTTTGTTGCTGTCTTCACTTAGGA
>CM053567.1:100319883-100338841 GCA_028646485.1 Cryptoprocta ferox
AAATGAGAAATAATTCTAATTTTAAACAAACTTTCCTTAAAAATTTGAAGATAAAAAAGGAATATTTCACAACTCCATCTAGAGGTCAGCATTACCCTCATTTCAAAATTAAATGAAGATAAATTAAACTTCCTACCAAAATCACTCATGAACAAAGTTGAAAAAAAAAATCCTACAAAATTTTAGCAAATCATAGTGTGTGTGTTTGTGTGTGTTTGTGTGTGTGTGATGCATAGGTGAGTTTCATCCAAGGAATATGTTTGGTTTAAGATTTTAAAATCAAACAATGCAATTTTCCATAGTAGGAAAATATACAAGAAAAATACATAAGCATGGCAATAGATACTAAAAAGCTCTTGGTAAAAGTCAATAATGTTCCTGATAAAATTCTCATCAAACTAGAAATAGGAAGTGACTTTCTCAACCTGGTAAAGAACATCTACAAAGCACCTACAGCTATTATACTTCATCTCAAAAAATTGAATGCTTTTCCTCCAAGGTGAAGATATCAGTTATTTCCATTTATATTGAACCTTGTAATTGAGGTTTATTCCAATGTAGTAAATCAAGAAATTGAAATAAATGTCATCTAGATTGGAAATGAACATGTAAAACTCTTCTTATTAATACATGATTGATCATCTATATATAGGGGAAAAAACTACCAGAACACTAAATGTGTTTAGCACAATTGAAAAGTGCAAAATCAATGTACAAAAATCAAATGCATTTCTATATTCTAGTATACTAAACTAGAAACAATCAGACCTGAAAAAATATCATTTAAATTAGCCTTATATTCTGAAATACTGATAAATAAAAATGTTCATTTTCATCCAAAATAAAAGAGACTTGTTTCCAATATTTAGGAGCTATTATGGTGAAATGATAAGATAGAAAAATGGCAAAATGGCCTTAGATCAACAACCGTCGGTTTTCTTCCCACTCTGGTTTTATCCTTTATCAGAATGTCTTATGCACATATATATGACAACTCAATACACACGTCTAAGCTCTGAACCCATCTCATGCAAACATCCAATCCTCAGTCATGCCTGGACCTAAGGACATGCATATGTACAGCACAGTCTGCCCTTATGAAAACTGATAGAAAATAACCTAGCAAAGGTCATGCACTGGACTCTGGGTATTTGGGCAAGGAATTCCAGAGTCCTGAGTATGTGGGCTGTGATCTATAAGAAGGCCAGAGATGGCTATGGGTAGGCATATTTCCTTGGCCCATTGGATTTCTAATCCTTTGGGGAAACATAGCTGGAATGTTTCAGAGAGGTTCCCACTGACGGTGCAATGGCTTAGGGGAGGGGCCATGACTGCCTGAGATTCACAAATACTCCATCTCATTTCTCCAGAGTAGGAGTGTTTAGGGTCTAAAGCCCTAGTCAGAAATAGAATATAACCTTCTGGAACCCCATGTATAGGATGTAATGTTCAAAAGAGCCATGGTGAGAAGAAAATACTGTGTGAGAGAAGCATTACCTTATTTGCAGGATATATCAGTGATGCTACATTATAAATACTACTATGGGAGCACTTGGGTGTCTCAGTTGGTTAAGCATCTGACTCTTGATTTTGGCTCAGGTCATGATCTCATGTAAGATAGATCCTCACATCAGGCAATGCACTGACAGTGCAAAGGCTGTCTCTCTCTCTCTCTCTCTCTCTCTCTCTCTCTCTCTCTCTGCCCCCCACCCATTTGTGTGCTCTCTCTCTCACTCTCTCTCTTTCTCTCCCAAAATAAATAACTAAACTTAAAATCAATTAATTAATTAATTAATTACTACTCTATCTCATTTATTTGAGTAAATTTAGTCTTAACTCTATAAGCTCCTTCATCATGAGGACCATGACTTAAGTCAGTTTTGTATTTCATTTCATGTCTTATAATCTTTAAATACCCCGAAGTGATACATAGCACAAAAGTGCATAAGTTATATTATATGCATAATTTATGTACACGTGTTATAGATTTAATTGTGTCCCCTCCAAATTCATATGTTGAATTCCTTACCCGCAGTATCTCAAAATGTATTTGTATATGGGGTCTTTACAGAGATATGCTAGTTAAAATGAGGTTAGTTAGGGTGACCCTAACCCATTATGGCTGGTGTCCTTATAAATAGAGGAAATTTGGACATGGAGATATGTACATAGGAAGAAAGCCATATGAACATGAAGATGTATATCTACAAGCAAAAGAGAGAAGCCTGGAACAAATTGTTCCCTCAAAACACTCAGAAGGAACAAAGAACTTGAACTAGGGCTGCCAATCCCTATAATCATGTGAGCCATTGCTTATAATCAATTTATGTTGTTTAAGCCACCTGGTTTGTAATACTTTGATATGGCATTCTGAGCCAACTAATACAACTTACATGATCTAATAATTGTGATAATGAACTGTGTTTCTTATTGAAATTCAGTTTTTAATTTGTAAATTATTCACTTGTAGTTCAGATCAGCCCAATTTCTTTTTTTAAAAATTTTTATGATTATTTATTTTTGAGAAAGAGAGACAGCATGAGTGGTGGAGGAGCAGAGAGAGAGGGAGACACAGAATCTGAAGTAGGCTCCAGGCTCTGAGCTGTCAGCACAGAGCCCAATGCGGTGCTTGAACGCATGAACTGTGAGATCATGACCTGAACCAAAGTTGGATGGTCAACTGACTGAGCCACCCAGGCACCCCTGATTAGCCCAATTTCTAAGAAAATTTAAAAGCAAAAGGAATCAAATATGACCTGAATTTAAAAAGTTAAAGGTATGTCAACTATAATGTGATACATACAAAGTGATTTAATCTATTAGATAAGGAAGTTTTAGTAGTAAAGAGAATTAAACCCTATAGATAATTATTTCAGTGGTGATTACCACAGGCCAGTGGGCCAAGCTGGCATCCAGACTGGGACTCTTGTCTCAAGCAGTTTCCCAGAACATGGAATCCAGGCAGATGATGTTGTTCTTGACAGTTAAAAAAAAAAAAAAAAACAACGTTGGAAAATGTTAAAAAGACAATATGACTGGACTTTTGATACCTTATCTTGTGAGACAAGAGCTGAGAAGCAAGCACCCAGAGCACTCTTCATGGACCTGGAACCAGTGGTTACAGATGGGATTCCTACAGAGAAGTACCATTCACTCTTCCACCCACATAAGTTCCTTAGCAAAAAGGAAGATTCTGCAAACAACTACCCTTGAGGTCACTGTTGAGTGGGGTCTGAGATCATTGACTTTGTGCTGGAGAGAATCTCAAAGCTGGCAAGCTCTCTCTTCTATTTAATCAGGACCATACCTAAGTACATGGAATTTTGCAGAACACCTCCCAAGCAACACCAGTACCATCTACCATCAACATCTTTGCCATCTAACCCTCTCACCTTGGAGCCTCTTGCAGATGCCCAGAATTGGGAAGTGTCCTAATATTGGCTTTGATTATAAAAGAAGAGTGAAATAAGCCTTTACATACCCTATATTTCCCCTATCTACTCTATTTTTAGATCTATGAGGAAATGTTTTATTTTTTTCCAGATTTATTGAGATATAATTAACATATAACTTTATGTGAATTTAAGGTGTGCAACATGATGATTTGATATACACATATATTATGAAATAATTTCAACAATAATATTGTTAACATATCTATCACCTCACCTAATTACCTTTTTGTGTGTATGCATGGTAAGAACATTTAAGATTTACTCTCAGAAACTTTCAAGTATACAATACAGTATTGCTAATTATAGTCACCATACTGTACAGGAGAGCCCCAGAACTTGATTCATCTTCTAATTGAATATTTTTAAAAAGTCTATGATATCAATGACTCTTTTCTAAATTCTTCCAAGGATGATACCTAGCCAGTATTGTTCTAGATGTCTAGAGTCTAGGAGAGAAGTTAACAAACTGCATTTAATGGGTGCCTTTGGGTTTTAAGGGCTTAAGTCTCTCACAGAACCCCATTGAAAATGTCTGACTTAATCTGTGCTATATCCATTGAAGTTTGGTGATTTATATTTTGGATAATTGACTTAAATACTATTCTGTTTTATGGAGTTTATAAAAGAGTTACCTGTATTCCTAGTCTCTGAATTATTTTCAATTATAATTATGAAACTAGTAATAGTTTAAATTATGCATTTAATTCAATATCAAGTTCACATATTTTCTAGCAAAAAGTTACAAGGTCTAACAATTCAAACTATCTCTTTATTCACAGGGCCCATGCCTTCATATTTCCACTATATTAAGCATATATATTTGGCCTCTCTGTATACATTTTGTGAATTGATCACTTGAATTTCTTTCTAATCCTGACCTTTCCTAAGGAACTAACCTTGCTTAATAAGCAAAGAGTATATTAAGGAAAACAAAACATTAAATGGCTAAATTGTAATTTTTGCATGATATGCTTTTACCCTGGGTTGAAATAGTTGATTATGGTCTGTCCTTATGTTCCCATTATAATATATTTGACATGCAGTAAAGAACAAAAAATTTAAAACCTTAGTCACCTTGCTATACTCTGTAAACGTGTGAGCACTTTTTTTTTTCCTTTCTCTCTTTTTTTTTTTAAATAAGGAATGTGTAGTCAGCTTTCCTGCAATGGCAATATCCTTTGCATCTTTTTATTTTTAATCTTATTCATACACTCAAGGTTATGGCCTATTGTACAAGAAAATAATGATGGATGTGGAGAAATTTATTCTGGCATTCTGAATAATGCTATTAAAAGCCAGCTCTCAGAGCTGTTTGTTTGTATGAGAGTGAATATATATACATATATGTGTGTTATGGCTATCAAAATTGCCAATATGTTTTCACTAATCCTCCCTGTTTCTTATTAAAAGCAAGTTATTTATTCATAGGGATGTAAATAATATTCCAATGTAGGTTTCTAATACTTCTGTAATTTATTTGAGCATAAGAGAATAAACAGAATTTTGTATAGAATAACACTGCTGGATTGATATATTCAGGAAATTTGAATTCTAACACTGGCTTTACTGTGATTTGGGGATGTCCTTGATCTTCTCTAAGTCGTCAGCACTTTCCTGGTTCTAATACTAAAACAGTTAGTCCTAGAATCACACTCTACACTTTGTTACAAATGTAGGGATTGTGTAGCAAGCTCTCCAAGGGCTTGACATGGTTTCTGCCTAAGCAAACTAAGGATTATATCACTGCATTCCCAAAATAGATGCTTCTGAAGTCCAAATCCTTTCTTATCTACATGCAGTACCTCACCCAGTGGGTAAAACAAATTAAAATGATTTTCTCAACAAAACATGTACATGGGAGGTTTATCTCACTAATTTTTTACGTGGAGAGTTCTTGTATTGATCTTTCAGTTAAAATGAAACAAAAATATGGGGAGCCTCTGTGGCTCAGTCAATTAAGTGTTCAACTCTAGATTTTGGCTTAGGTCATGATCTCATGTTCGTGAGTTCGAGCCCTGCATTGGGCTCCACGCTGACAGTGCGGAGCCTGCTTGGGATTCTCTCTCTTTCCATGCCCCTCCTGAGCGCTCTCTCTCTCTCTCTCTCTGTCTCTCTCTCTCTCAAAGTAAATAAACTTTAAAAAAGAGAACCAAAAATGCTATAACTTGTGTAGTGATGAGTAAAAATCTGATAGGAGAGGCTGGAAAAATGAATGACTTCTGTTTATGCCCATGAATTAAGTTCATGGGGACCCATTTTTTTATTGTCAGAGAAGTTATCTATATGAGATAGAATTATTTGTAACATATACCAAGTGTCTCTTTGCTTTTTCATTTTCCTTCTCAGTGTCTTTTGCTCAATAGAAGTTTTAATTTCCACAAAGCCAAATTTGTAGGGTTTTTCCTTTGTGGTTAGTGCTTTTTAGTGTCCCCCCCCCCTAAGAAATCTTTACCTCCCTCAGGTTTTCTTCTATGTTTTCTTATAGAACCTTTATAATTTTGGTTTTGTATATAAGTGTATAATTCAATATTAGAGTAGTTTTTGTAGTCGTGACATGGAGTATCAAAGACCATTTCCCCTGTATGTTATTATCCAGTTGCTGGAGCACCATCTTTTATTTTCTCATATAATTGCCTTTTCCATTTTGTCAGAAATCAATTGCCAATATATGTGTGGGTCTAGTTCTGATCTCTCTCTTCTTTTGGGACAAAAAACTTATTCATAATAGCAAGAAACTGAAAATAACCCAAATGTTCATTAACATGAAAAGGAATAATCTGTTGCAGTATATTAATACAGTGGAATACTACTCAGCTAAAATGAAGAAATGGACTATCGGTAGACACAAAACATGGATACATCTTAAAAGCACTGTTTTGACAAAATAATCTAAACGCTGACGAATGCATAGAAGATGATCCCATTCATATAAAAATCAAGAAGAGGCTAAAAAATGTATAGTTTCTAATAGAACAGTAGTTGTCTATAAGGGTTCAGGATTGACTAATAGGGATAATCTCTCCATCCTGATTGGGGTGTTTGTTACATAGGGGTATAAGTTTTTCAAAATTCACCAGATTTTATACTGAGAATCCATGCCTTTTTTGTATGTAATTTTTACCTTGATTTAAAACAAACAAGCATCTTTATAGACCAGAAAGGGAGCAGAAAACCACAGTTGTGAATAGATGTTAAAATTGTAAATTACTAAGGTACAAGTTATTACCAGAGGAACAAGCAGTGGAGGACTCTGCTTCTAAGGAGGGATTGCATTCCTTGTTGCTAGCAGCATATCAAAGCCTATTTCCCTTCATGAATTAGGGATTTTGTTTTACTTGACACTTATGAAATAATTTTTATTCTGTTTGCATTTTCTGTAAAGAAGTATGATATAAGTATGGTATAAGGATTATATTTTAGACAAATATATTATCATGGGAGGGTATTCCATACACCTATTTTTAAGAAATGTTATACATAGAGATATAAAATAGGGTCAGAGAACCTGTTCTGTAAAGTGTTGGAAAGCAAATAGTTTAGGCTATGCTGACTCTATGGTTTCTATCACAACTACTCACTTCTGTCATTTAGCAAGAAAGCAGCCACAGATAAACAATATGTAAATGAGCAAGTATGGCTGTATTACAATAAAACTTTGTTATAGGCAAATGGATCAGAATTTCATATAATTTTCATATGACAAAAAAATTACTACTTTATTTTTTCAACCATTTAAACTGTAAACAAAACAAAAACAAGACAAAGAAAACTATGACTCCTGGGCAATATATAAACAGGTTAAGAGCCAAATTTGGCCTGAGGATCATATTTGCCTAGTCCTGAAATATATTATAAAATATTGTGTTTCCATAGCTTCTTCTTAATAAAATAGAGCCATTTAATTTAAACAATTAACAATTTTAAATGTCTATATTTCTTTGCTATATATGCCAGTGCATAAATTTTGTGAACACTATGTATTCATTGAAATTTGTTTAATATAAAAAATAAAATAACAACTTGTTTATTCTTTAAAACTTTCTAAAGTTCTGTTTTGTCTGGTGTTAATATCAAATGTTTACTTTTTACTTGGCCTGACTTCTTTCTAATTTAAAAAAATTGTAAACCTTCTGTTTCATATTCCTTCTTGAATACTTTGTAAATTACGTAGGATCATAATGATGCTCTTTTGGTATAAAGTGTGAATTGTTTTCTTTGGGTGATAATCAAAATATAATTGTGAAAATGATTGTATCTCTTTTTCTTCTCTTATACTTTATGCTTTGAGTTTGTTTCTGTCATTCTTTTCTGTTAATTCTTTTGCTTCCTTTATTCATATATGATTTATATAAGTCCATAGTCGTGTGTGTGTGTGTGTGTGTGTGTATGTATACACATGCACACCTTCAGGTTTAAATATGTAATTTAGATTTACTATTCACTCTTTTAAAGTTATAAATTTCAAAACTGCTAAAATACTGCTTAATTATATGAAATTTTGCTACCCATTTCTGATCTACCACTCAGTTTGTGAATGTGTTTTGACGATTCAGAAACAGATAAATTTATTTTTTATTATGTTTATAAAGAATTGATTTTGGCATTACTTTATGTTTTGCAACAAGTATTAATAGCAGTTATTTATGACAATGATTTTGATTTTGTTATCTTTTTAAATATTTTCATTGTCAGTGGTAGTTCTTGGTGTCATGGCTTTTATTTTTACTAGACTATTTTCTTCAATTTTATTTGTGTGTGTGTACTTATTTATCTATATTTCTTTTTTTAGGTTTTTGTTTAAATTCAAGTCAATTAACATACAGTGTGATATTACTTTCAGGTGTACAACATAGTGATTCAACAGTTCTATACATTACCTAGTGATCACCACAATAAGTGAAGTGTAATTATCATCAGTCATCTTAGAAGTTGGCTTCTTAATTTCTTTTATTTTGAATTAGCTCTATTTTACAATAAATAGCTGTAAGTATTACCATTCATCCTATCCTCTACTCATATTAATTGAGCTCTCACCTTACTGTTCCTATGGCAATTCTCTTATCAACATAATCAATGATCTCTGTGTTGATAAATCTGGAGATTTTTTAATGTATCAGTTTTATCTAATTATTTTTTGGGGACCATTCCTCAGAGACAGTAGCTCCTTTCTTACCGAAATACAGTAAAATTCATTCTTTGAAGGGACACAATATCCAATCTAAAATAGTAAATTTATAATCCTTCCTAATGGTGGCTGTAATTTAGAAGAATAAGATATTGGCATTTTTAAAAGCAATATTTTCACTTTTTATTCCTTCCCAGCTTAACCTGCAGAAAAAAATGAAGAACTGAGTTAAGGTTGCATTATCTGTAATGAGCCTAGATGCCAATTTAGTTCAGTTCTCGATGCTTCAGTATTTACTGAATCACATGATGATGTGAATAAAGAAACAGAACTACTTTTTTGTAATGATGACTAATTTTAAGGAAAGATCATTTTTCTTACCTCTATCAAGATTATTAAACTTGATAATATTTCTCCACACACTCTAAGACTCTAAAACATCTTATTTATTGATTTCTTTTTAAAAATTTTTTAATGTTTTATTTATATTGAGACAGAGAGAGACAGAGCATGAGCAGGGGAGGGGAGAGAGAGAGGGAGACACAGAATCTGAAGCAGGCTCCAGGCTCTGAGCTGTTAGCAGAGAGCCTGATGCAGGGCTCAAACTCATGAACTGTGAGATCATGACCTGAGCCGAAGTCGGACAGTTAACCAACTGAGCCACCCAGGTGCCCCTTATTTATTGATTTCTTAAGGACAAATTGCCTAAAACTGAATCTCAAGCAACTTCACTAGTATCGCCATAAAACATATTATATCTTACAATAGGTTAATCTTTTAATAAGAATATTGACAGTATACAAAGAATCACATTTTTATGCTTTCAAGAGGTTAATTTACAAAATATGTATCTTATATTACCTCAATAGAAGATCTGTCTTATACAATTATAACATCTTAATTAACCCTGTGTTCAAAATAAACCCTGTGTTCAAAAAATTCTTCACACGTTCTCTAAATCACATTTAATCTTTTAAAATTTTAAATAAACTTCCTTATCAGTAAAGCATTTGGGTACCCAAGACAAAACCTAACATTTTTTAACCTAATGATTAAAAAATAATCTGAATGAGATGAAAAAAATGCAACATGAGAACACAAAAATGTTCAAGTATATATCACGAATAGTTCCAATTTCCTCTCCAAATGTCAAGTACTAACTGTATATTTTACATGTAACAAACACTGGAGGGTGCTTGCTAATATACTTCTGAAATGACATTTTCTTAGTATGACCTTTCTTTCTAACAATAACTTACATTTTAATTAAATAGGACCATTTTCATTACATGCCAAATATCTCCGTGCCATATATTATAATCCTCCTTTGTCAGAACTGATAGTTAAAGGTCATGGACTTAAATAATTATTGAGATTAACAGAATCAGTAATTTATGAGAAAATGGCACATACACGGTAGTTTTTCTTTCAGGAAAATGTGACTTGCAAATGTTTTAATAGATTTGAAAGAGAAGAATGTAAGAATAAGATGATTCAGTTGGACATATAAAAATCACAAAATTTGAGAGTTTGTCTCTATGGACTTCTGAATTTTATGTTATTGCTCTATATTTTTGTCTTTATGTCTCAGTTTTTATTAAAAACAGTTTGTAAAAATATGAAGAACTGAATTAACTCATGAAGAATCTTATTCTATAAAGAAAGGTCATAAAAGTGAAAAATATGTTTAATGATTCTTTTCACCATACAATAATTCATAATTATGGAATCAGAACAAAGTTGAGTTAAAAAATTAACAGAAGCCTTTGTTGCCCCATTTTTTTGTTTCTGTTTCAGATAAATTTCCTTTTTCTTTATAAAGCTATGTATATAAAATCTCATGTGATATAATAATAAATGGTGAAAAATGACAAAAAATACAAGTCCTTAAAAGATGAAGTTATATTTCCAGTATTTTTTCTAGCATTCCAACAGAAATAACTAAACAAAATAATCTCAGAATGTCAAAGTATACAAAATTAAGATCAATCTGTACCATTTTTAACTATGAATAATTTTTATAGATATATTTATTCTTACATATTTAACACCTTCACCTTTTAAGAATTAAAGGGATTAGCAAATTATAGTAAAAAAAATCATCCTATTACTTCTGCCCTCCTCCTTTATCTAATACCCTCTTCCTGTATAATATCAGCTATTATTACTCTTTTATATATACTCTCAAAAGTTTACTTAAAACACATTAAAATTATTTAAAAAAATAAAAATGATGGTGTACAATGCGGTATGTTCTGCATTTTGCCTTACTAACATCTTGGGATGTATTTTAGAAGAAAATTTAAAAGGCTTGCTCATACATTAACTGCCTCCTGGTTTTAGTTGTACAGAAAAATTCACTATAACATATTTATTTAGTCCCCTATAAATAATAATTTTGGTGTTTAAGAAATATAGATGCAAGTAATGCCAGACTGATTCATCTTATCGGTAGGTTTTTTTGTTTGTTTTTGTGTTTTACTACCACAGGAGATCAGTTAAATCCATAAGAAGGGACAAATAATACAAATAAATTTTGGATATCAATAAATAGTTAACCTAAAAGAAAATACAAATGGCTATGAAACATGAAAGATGCTCAAAATCAGTCATGATGAGAGAAATGTGAATCAAAACCAGAGTAAAATATTGTTTGCCTATTAGACTGGTGAAAAATAACAAGTTTGGTAGTAAATATTGAAGGGAAAGATGTAAGAAAACAAGATGGGAAAATAATTGCTTCCATATGTTAATGGTAGTGGGTTACAGTGAAACAACCACTATAAAGAGCAGTATTATTATGTCAAATTATTTATTATATATAATTATTGTATTCAATTGAATAAAGTCACAAAAGCATTAACCTTTTGATCTAGGTTCTCACTTTTGGAGACCTTACATGTTGGTATAATTCTGGATGAACTTATTAGCCTTAGCTCTAACAACATGCATTTGTTTTAATAAAAGATTTGGAAGAAACTGAATGGTCATCATATGAGGGATTAGTAAAATTATAGTATTATTTTTTAATGTAATATTATCCAGCTATATAGTAGACTGGGGAAACCTGAAGTAAGATTATATGAAATATCCAAAATATGTTATTAAGTGAAATGATCAGGTATATAATTTTATTATGATATCACATTTTTTGGAAAAAAGGAACAATCAGTACAGATATTTATATTTGCTTAAATTCTATAATGATTTTTGAAAATGTCCTCAAATTCTTCAATAATCATTTCATCAAAAGATGACATACATGTGATCTCCCTTTGAAACTTGGTAAGTTTGTGACTCAATTGTAAACAACAGAATGTGTCAGAGGTGATGCTATGTAATTAAGAGACAGCTTTGTGGACATGCAACCTGGAGATCACATAGAACTCCACATTCATAAGAATCTCATACTTAGTTTAATGCTATAATCATCACTGTCTTAAAATGCTTAATAATTATTGAAAAAGTGCCGGGAATCTTCATTTTGTATTATGCTCTGTGTGTAACTGTGGAGGCTACTTTTCCTTTGTTCACTGGAACATTTGTGCTTGGAACCAGCCCTGAGATACCCTGTAAAAACTTCAGTACCCTGAATATACTATGGAATTCAAGCCACAGAGAGGGGCCAGGTTCAAGGGCTCTTACTGATCTTTCAGTCATTTTAGCTTAGGGGCAAACTTTGTGAGTGAATGAGGCTTCAGTGATTCCCAAAGCTAGCTTTGGAATTACCCCAGCCTTGGAGCTGTCCTGGTTGAAACCACAGACATCATGGAGTATGGACAGATCATCCTTGCTCTGTCTTGCCAAAATTGATGACTTACAACCATTATGAGACCTCAAAAAAAAAAAAAAACAAAAAAAACAAAACAAAAAACCAAAGCTGTTTCAAGCCACCTATTTGGGGTAATTTTTTATATAGAAGCAGTAATCAGAACATTTCATTTCAGAAATTCTGCAATGAAACATAAGAAACAAGTATTTATTTGTGGAGTATTGAGGTAGAATCCAAGAAATGAGGAACAAAGCAAGGATCTTTTTACTGTGTAGCTTTTTATATGTTTGAATATCTGAAACCTTGGGTCTATCTTTCTTCAAAAATGAATAGAAAATATGGAAAAACACTAAAGCTATTATTTTAGGATGTGTGGGTTGAAGAAAAAATATTTTTGTATTCTTGCAGAGGTGGGGCTCTCTGAATATATTTTGCTGCATATTTGGGGACCTTGGATGAGAGCAAGACTTGGAGGAGTTAATTTATAACTGGATAGTGAGAGAACTTCAGAGCAATTTGCCTAACTCTAGAGGCATTATTTTTAGTTTTCAGCAGAAAGTAATGCTTATACTTTGGAGACATCTCTAGTTTGTAAAAGGTAGTGATACCAGGGCTTATCACCCTTGAAGAGGTATTTAGTTTCAGAAGGCCACAGTGAGAATGGAGGAGAAAACTGTCTTTGCCTTCTTCAAGAAGCAAAGATTTTTCTCCCTCCTTTTCCTCCTGTATACATAACAGAGATTATCTATTTTTCCCCACATCTCACTTATGGATTTTCCTATCATATTGTCTACATCTGGCTTTCATTTCATCATTCCAGTGGTAAGGACTTGGTCACAGAGGGATCTAGCACTTCTTGATTACTATAAGATAATAAGATGTCTCTGACCCTGAAACCCCATGTGCACTCTGAGAATAAAGTTAATAAAAATGAATATTAAAACCCAATAATATATATTTATATGTATACATTTGATAAAACTATATAAAAAGTTCACATAAAAAACAAATTTTAGAGTAAAAGTTGATTCAAGGAGAGAAGGTAATTTTATTTAAAATGAGAGCACATAAAGACATGCAGTGCTATTAGCACAAATTTGTTCTTGAGTGTTCAAATGAGGTGTGTTTTCTTTTCTTGTTTTGTTTCATAATTTAGGTATGTGTTTCATATTGTTTATGTATAAAAATACTCACTAGTTAAAGTACATAGTGAGAGACAAGAATATGATGTGGGAGGCCAGTTAGGAGGTAACTGTATTTCTCCTGGAAAGAAAAAATGATGGCTTGGACTAGGGACATAAAGAAAGATAGAAATGGTGAGAGATGTGTTTATATTGGAGATATTTTCTGAAGATAGAGATGATAGTATTTCTATCTATCTGTCTACCCCATCTATCCTGAGGGATGCGGAGAGGTTTGTGGGAGAAAGGGAAGCCTTAAGAAAAATTCCAATTATTTTGCTTAGCAACTCAGTGAACAGTTTTCTAATACAAAGAAATATAGGTGTAGTACTACACTGTCTAAAAAAAATTCCGATTATCATATATCTAATTTTATTTATAACAAGATAATAACACTGTGATATGATATTAACATTTTTAAACTCTCAGTTGAATATAAAGTTTTCAATTCATATTCCTGAACCTTATTGTTCTTTGAAAGAGAGGGTGATTAAAAATATAAATTTTAATGTTCAAATCAACAACCGTTTATAATTGTTTATTGCATAAATTTCCAAATTCTTTTTAAAAATAATGCTATATATGATATTAAATTTTTTTAATATTTTTTATTTATTTTTTAGAAAGAGAGACAGAGCATGAGTGGGGGAGGGTCAGAGAGAGAGGGAGACACAGAATCTGAAGCAGGCTCCAGGCTCTGAACTGTCAGCACAGAGCCTGATGCGGGGCTCCAACCCACTAACTGTGATATCATGACCTGAGCCAAAGTCGGCCGCTTAACCGACTGAGCCACCCAGGTGCCCCAATGCTATATATGATAGATTCCTCTAGCTAAACTGTAGCTGCAAATACATGAATAAATTGTTCAAGTTATGGAAATTATGGTCTGTTCCAACAAGATTTGCTTGGATAACAAAATAAAGACTTAATACGTATTTGTTATTACTTTGCTCTATTTCTTTCTAACCCAATGGGACTTCCTTTTTTTCCCCTTCCTACTTTTCTGCCCACTTTCCTCATATTGTTTTCAATGATTTTTCCTCACAGTGTAAGGGCAATAAGCAATTAAATATCATCTTCTACACTGAGACAATACTATCTCCTATCATAGGGTAATGTAAAAACAGTATTATTAAAACCCTGATAGAAAACAAATATATTTTAATTATATATTAATTATATATTAATTATATATTACTATATATTAATTAAATATATTTAATTAATATTAAATATTAATTAATATTTGCTGCAGCTAATTAAAACTTTCTAGACTTCTTAATTTTGCACCCACATATATTAAAAATATATTTTCTTAACTCAGGCCCCAGATATTATAAAGTAAATAGCAATCAAAGCAATACTTATTCACTCCTATGTCTATTTGCATATATACACATAAACACACATATCAATAAAGGATGCCTGTTTTCTTTTGTTTTTGTTTTGATCATACACATAAAATTATGTATAACATATTACCTGGGTTTTTTTTTTGTCATAAAATAATGAGAATAATATCATGATCCATTAAACTCAATTTCATTAAGAAAGTTAAGGTTTGTATATTTTTTTATTAGCAAACATTAGCATTCTATATTGGTCATTGTTTTTAGTAGAAACTGAAAATAGCTCTAACAAAATTAAGCAGAAATGTGATTTACAAAAGAATACCTAAAACTTAAGAGAATTAATACCTGCCTTGCTGAGTGGCTTTTAGGAATAGAAATAATACATTTTAAGTGGCTGATTGATAGAAGATAGTTAATAGGATTTATTAGTTGAAGTAGAACATTATAGAAATAAATTGACTTACAAATGAATTTCATAGCATAGTTCTAAAATACAACATCTGAAAACAATGTCAAAAATATTTATTTATCAAGTACAATCCTCCCAATTACATGGTATATAGTCCAGTCAATCTATAATGTCTTTATTCTAGGCCTCCTGGCAAATTGGCATTTTCTATAATGTTACAAAGAATCCATATCATCTCTATTTCTTGAATAGCTCAAGACTACAAAAAACTTAAACAAAAACTCTAAAAAAAATCACTGATGTGTACATGTGCTAATACATGTGCAATATTCTTAAAGCTTCTATAATAAAAATATATCAAGAAACCCAGTAACTTGATAACAAGTAACATGTCATTTATACATATTTAAGAAAGATAGAATGTGGGTGAGTACTGTAATAATTTGGAGTTGAATGTCCTCTTGAGAATTGAATCCAATTTTGTTTTCTTGGGGTTTATATCTATTATCTTATTAGGAATGCCCTGAATGATAGCTACAAAAGGTAAAATTGAATAGACAAATTCAATCTTGAAGCAAGGGAACCTAAATGAAGATTACTAACTCTGGCATACTAGATTTCAGAGATTATAGAGAACAAGGGGAATAAACTCCAAGTAACACACATCTCTAAACTGTTAGATTCTGAATTTTACAAATAGGTGATTTGGAAGGGTAATTATTAAAAAGGATTAATACAACAAACATACTGTAATACTCCAAAGTGAGGATTATATAAATCTGTATTGTAACAGATTATGACTAGAGACACACTGAAAGGAATTAAAATCCTTTCATAAATATTTTGGCCTTAATAATAATCAAGATTTTGATTGAGTTTGAAGATGTCTGAAATGCTGTTAAGAAAGAAGTAATAGCTTACATTACTATCCTATGGACATCTGTGCCCTAGAACTAATACAATATTGATTGGGAGAAGTCATAATGCAGTCAACTCAAGTGTATTTCTGAGAAGGTGTTTTCTTTCTTCTGGAAGTTCCACAGTTATTATTAAATGTAAATGCTATAGAATTGTGATACTTATATTCAAATTTCTATGGTGGTGTGCTATTCCTAATACAGCTTATAAATTTGCGTTAATTCCCATTTCAGGTTCTGTGTACTCCTTAAAAACTACCTAACCCGACTCATTGGGGGCAAGGTGGCAGAGAAGTAGGGAGCTCTGAATTTTTGCCTGCCCGCATCTATGAAACTGAGAAGGACTGAAGCCACAATACTCTGATCTGCAAGAGTGGGAGGAAAACACACAGAGTCCACACAGAAGACAGCCTCACAGGTGCCTGAGTGAGTACGAACTGGGGAAATAAAAATGGGCTGTGGCCCAGAGATATGGAGGGGAGGGAGCCACCCCCAGCACAGAGCTGGGGAAAGTGCGCGGAGCTCCAGAGAGACGAGGGGAAGAGAAAGAGAGACTGAAAACTCTCATAGAACTGTCTCTAGAGAAGAGAAAAACCTCGGCCTGGGATGGAGAGGGATCCTATCATCCCATATATAACCTCTGGGCGCAGGGAGAAAAATTCATCCCCTTTAGCTGGCACATTTTTCCTTGGGCTCGGCAGCGGCTCTCCAATTCCATGTGGAGCCAGGAGAAAACTGCTCCCTGACTCCCTCTACTCAATCCCAGCTAGGAAGACGCCCACCTTCGGGAGTACATCTCATCTTGGGCGATAGCATTAAAGTGCATGGACTAGGATTTGGAAACAAGGCGGGGCTTTGAAAATACAACATGGACTGCCCATGGCACAGGGAGATCGGACTCAAAAGAGTAGCTTGCAATGCTTGATTCAAGAAGGGATTGTGGCGCTGCCATTCTTCCCCCCACAAACACCAAGGCGGGGCCTCGGAGAGAAGCCCCCAACCCAAGACCTACCTACACCAAACCACGCCCATCCGTGCGGGAGAGCTGCACTTTTTTTTCCCCCTTCTTATCTCCTTTCCCCCACTGGAGTCCAGGAAAGACCTACATTGATGCACTGCCATGATTAGATCAATTCTTGAAATCCAGATATATTTTCCCTTATCTCATTCTTATCTCTCCCCTCCACTGGTTTTAAGCTTTTAGATTTTCCTTTGTCTTTTGTTGTTTCTGCCCCCCCTTTTTTTCTTTTCTTTCCTTTTCTTTTCTTTTCTTTTTTTTTCTTTCCCCGTTTGGTTTGCTTGTTTGCTTGACTTGTCTGTGCGTTTGCGTGCTTTTGTTCTCTGTGTGTTTGTCTGTCTGTTTTCCTTTTCAGGGCTACCTCAAGAAATAAGCCAAAGTACACATGGTGGAGAGTCCCAAATATCACTGAGTAAGGAAATAAAATAACCAAAGGCACAACAAGAGAAACTGAGAGACACCATTAAAAGAACACTTCCTGAACAGACAAGTCCTGGACAGTCAATGAGCCTCTTTTAATAGAGCAATACTCACAGGTGCACAGTGCATAACGAACTTTTAAAACTGACAAGAGACAGAAAGCTAGCCAAAATGACGAAAGAAAAGAACTCTCCCATAAAGAAATTCCAGGAAGAAGTCACAGCCACAGAACTACTCAAAACAGATATAACCAACAAAACTGAGAAAGAATTTAGAACAATTGTCATAATTAATTGCTGGGCTTGAAAAAAGCATAGAAAACATCAAAGAAGCTATTGATACAAAGACTAGGGGCCTTCAAAATAGCTGTGATGAGTTAAAAAATTCTATAAATGAGGTTCATAATAAAATGGAGGCGGCCACTGAACGGATTGAAGAGGCAGAGAGGAGAATAGGTGAATTAGAAGACACAATTATAGAAAAAGAGGAATCTGAGGAAAAGAAAGAGAAATTGATCCAGGAGCACGAAAGGAGAATTCGAGACATGAGTGATACAATCAAACAGAACATATCTGTATCATAGGAATTCCTGAAGAAGAAGAAAGAGAAAAAGGTCCTGAAGGGGTGCTTGATCAAATTATAGCCAAGAACTTCCCCAATTTGGGGAAGGAAATAGACACTGAAATTCAAGAGGCACAGAGAACTCCCCTCAGACGTAACTTGAATCTACTTTCAGCATGACATATCATAGTGAAACTGGTTAAATATAAAGGTAAACAGAGAATTCTGAAAGCAACTAGGGATAAAAGGGCCCTAACATACAAAAGGAAACCTATCAGAGTAGTTACAGACCCAGCTACTGATACTTGGCAGGCCAGAAAGGAATGGCAGGAAATCTTCAATATGATGAAAAGAAAAAATATGTAGCCAAGGATCCTTTATCCCGCAAACCTGTCATTCAGAATAGAAGGAGAGATAAAGATTTTCCCAAATAAACAAAAATTGAGAGAATTCATCACCACCAAACCAGCCCTACAAGAAATCCTATGAGGGACTCTATGAGGGAAATATTGCAAGGAATACAAGGTACCAGAGACACTATTACACCATGAACGCTACAGAGAACACAGTGAATTTAAACCCATATTTTACTGAATGTAAATGGACTGAGTGATCCAATCAAATGACACAGGGTAGCAGAATGGATAAAAAACCAAAATCCATCTATTTGCTGTATACAAGAGACTCATGTTAGACCTGAAGACACATTCAGATTGAAAGTAAGTGGATGGAGAAATATCTATCATGC
>CM053567.1:100339341-100406634 GCA_028646485.1 Cryptoprocta ferox
ACACTATGATTTGCTAAAATTTTGTAGGATTTTTTTTTTCAACTTTGTTCATGAGTGATTTTGGTAGGAAGTTTAATTTATCTTCATTTAATTTTGAAATGAGGGTAATGCTGACCTCTAGATGGAGTTGTGAAATATTCCTTTTTTATCTTCAAATTTTTAAGGAAAGTTTGTTTAAAATTAGAATTATTTCTCATTTAAATATTGGCAGAATTCTCCGATAAAGTCATCTCATCCTGGAGTTGTATTCTTCACAGAATATATCTATTTTACCTAAGCTGTTGAATTCACTGTCATAAGTTTATTCATAATATTTTCTTACTACCCTTTTATAATATAGAGAGAATATAGTAAAACCACATCTATCATATCTAGCATTAGTAACTTTATCTCTTTCCTTTTTTTTCCTGCTCAGTTTGGCTAAATATATAACTTTTATTTTGTAATCTTCTCAAGGAACAAAGGTTTAGATCATTGTTCTCTATTTTTCTCTTTTATATTTTATTGATTTTTTGTCTGATATTTTTTATTCCCATTATTAGACTTACTTTATTTTGCTCTCCTTTTTCTATTTTCTTAAAGGTAAAGGTGAAGTAATTTTTGAGACCTTTTTTCTGTTCTACTATTGAAGTTTAGTATTATAAAATTTCCCTGAAGCACTGTAATATTTGCACACATAAATTTTGATATGCTGTTTTCATCTTCATGCAATTCAAAATATGCTTAAGTATTCTCTTGATATTTTGGCCAACTTTTATTTTGAAATGCATTAATTAGTCTCCAAATATATTAGTTTCTTGAAATACTTTCAAGTCAACTGTTTATTGTTACAATTTAAAGGAGTTCCTTTTATTTAAGTGAAATGTGTTTTTTCCCTCCATGGCCCAGATTATGGCATATTTTAAATAGTCTGTATGGGCATTAAAAGATATGTCTTCTGCTGGTCGAGTGCCCTAAGAATGTCATTTGTGTAATGTTAGTTGATTGAATGTTGTCTATACCCTGAGAATGTCTATACTCTTAGAAATTTAGTGTCTACTTGTTCTATAAGTTTTTAGGAGAGGGAAATTGAATCTTCAACTATAATTTAAAATTATTCTGTTTTTTTTTTCCAGTTCTGTCAGTGTTTTCTTCATGTATTTGGAAACACTCCTCTGTTATATAAATATTTAGGATTTTTGTAGTCTCTTGTTGAATTGATTCCTATCACTATGAAATAAACTTATCATAGGTAATGTCTTTTGCTGTAACATCTACTATGATGTTAATATAGCCTTTCAAATTTTCTTCTGTTTAATATTATTATTGAAAAAAATTTCCATCTTTTTATTTAATGTATTTATTTCTTTACATTTTTAAATTAGTTTCTTTCAAGCATGATAATTTGGTTTTGTAAAGCAATTAACAACACTTGCCTCTTAATTAGGTTGCTTAGAATATTTTCATTTAATGTGGTTATTTATTTTAGTATCTGGCATAAAATCTACCATTGTGATATTTATTTTATTTTATTTTATTAAAAATTTATTTCTTAAAATTTTTTTATGTTTGTTTATTTCTGAAAGAGACAGAGAGACAGACAGAGAGATAAACAGACAGACAGAGTATGAGCAGGGAAGGTTCAGAGAGAAAGTGAGACACAGAATCTGAAGCAGGCTCCAAGGCTCTGAGCTGTCAGCACAGAGCCCAACCCAGGGCTCACACTCGGAAACCACGAAATCATGACCTGAGCTGCATTTGGACGCTTAACTGACTAAGCTATCCAGGCACCCTTTAAATTTTTTCTAATGTTTATCTATTTTTGAGAGAGAGAGAGTGCTAAAGGGCAAGTGGGGGAGGGACAGAGAGAGGGGGAGATATAGAATCTGAAGCAGACTCCAAGCTCCTCCAAGCTGTCCTCACAGAGCCTGATGCGGGGGCTCAAACTCACAAACCATGAGATCATGACCTGACCTGAAGTCATCCACTTAACCGACTGAGCCACCCAGGTGCCTGTTATTTGTTTTAAATTTAACACATGTTGTCTTTGCTCCCTTCATCTTCCTTTTCTGCCATTTTCAGTATTGAGTGCTTGTGTGTGTGTGTGTGTGTGTGTGTGTGTGTGTGTGTGTTGTATATTAGCATATTAACTGTAACTCTTAATTTTGTATTTCTGTGGTTACTTTGGAGTTAACAGCATGTGTTTTTAACTTGCACAGGCTACCTCAAGATATATTTGCCATTTCATTTATATTTTAAGCATTTTACAATATCTTATTTCTATTATACCTCTCCTGGCCTTTATACAATTGTCCTACATTTTACTTTTACACAGGAACTCCATAATTCACTATTATTGTTTTTGCTTTAAATAGTTCATTATTTTAAATGTTTATGTATTTTTGAAAGAGAGAGAGAGAGAGAGAGAGCACAAACTGGGAGGGGGGGACAGAAAGAGAGGGGAACAGAGATCCCAAGTGGGCTCTGCCCTGACAGCAGCAAGCCCAATGACGGGCTTGACTCCTGAATCATGAGATCATGACCTAAGCTGAAGTTGAAGTCTGACACTCAACTGACTGAGCCATCCAGGCACCCCAAAATAGTTATTTTTAAAGACTTTGAAAGATAATTAAAGTTGAATTTACTCATATTTTTACCATTTCCAGGACTCTAAATCATTTTCAATAAATACTGATTCATATCTGGTATCATTTTCCTTTGTGTGAAGGATTTCCAATTTTGCAGGTCATGAATTCTTTCAGCTTTTTTATGTCTAACGTATTTATTTCACTTTTGTTTTTGAAAGATATTTCTTTAATGTAATTCTAGGTCAACAGCTAATCTTTTTTTAATTAATTAAAAAAATGCTATGCCACTCTATTCTGGCTTGCACTATTTATAACTTAAAGTATGCTGCCATTCTTATTTCCAGTTCTTTACATGAAATGTTTTTATTTCCTTTTTCTGCTTTACAAATTTTTATTGTGATTTTAAGAAACTTGATTAAGATTTGCAATTTTATTCGTGTTTGTAATGTTTGGGAATGGTTGAGTATCTTGGGTCTGTGAATTTATACTTTTTGTCAATATCAGGAAATATATGATTGTTATTTCATCAAATATGTTTCTTTCCCCCACACTTTTCTTGGACTACAATTATCCATATATTGAGCTGCTTAAAATTGTCCCACAGCTCAGAGCTACTTTCATTTCACTATGTATTTTATCTGTCTTTGATTTATAGAAAATGTCTATTGTTATATCTTAAAGTTATTTTTTTCTTCTGCAGTTTCTAATATGCAATTAATCCATCAACAGTGCTTTCATCTCAGACACTGTATTTCTCATTTATGGAAGCTTGATTTTGGCCTTTTTATATATATTTTCCATGTTTCAAGCTAGCTAACATGCTCAATCCTTCCTGTACCATCTTGAACATATAAAACACATATAATTACTATAAAAATACCTTTATCTTCTACCATCCTCATCATTTCTCAGTTTGTTTCTCTTGATTGATGTTTTCTTAATTATTTGTCATATTTTCCTGCTTCTCTGCACATATAATAGCTTTTTATTGCATTCTAGATATTGTGAATTTCACCTTTGTTCTGGGACAAAATTTAAGTTACTTAAATTTACTTTTAAGTTTTGTTAAGTAAGACAAAAGCATCTATAAGTGTAGGGCTATTTTTGCCCCCACTAATTAGGAAAAAACGTTGTGAATACTCTTGAATTATGAGATTTTTGTAGTATGGTTGGTGAAATAAAAACAATTTTTAGCATTGTGTCAGCTCTAGGAATTATTCCCTCTGCTTATTCCATGTGGTTCATTCCCAGTCTCAGTTCTGTTACATGCACACAGTGATCCTTAACTGGACGAATCCTCCAGGGACACTGCAGATCTCCATGGTACATTCTGTTTCTCTCTTTTTCTATATCTCTCTGCTTTCCAGTACTCTGATTTGCATATTCTAAATTTATTGTTCTCCTCAGACTCAAAACAATCTCTTCAACTCAAGGAGACAGACCACTGTATGTACTCTCCTTCCCTAGAGCTTCAAAGCTTTTCCTAGGAAGTAAGGTGGGGTTTTTATAGAGTTTGCCTCATTCATTTCCTTTCTTCTAGGAGTCAGAGTACTGGACTACCTAATACACAATATCAGAATACCAAGAAATATTTTGACCATTTTTCTAGTTGCTTCAGAAGGTAAGTCTGGTCCTTGCTATTCTATATTGACCAGAATCAAAACTCCCTGAAATTCTTTATTCCTGAAGAACAACTACAAAAAAAACTTTTCCATTACCTGAACAACTTTTAAATACACACATTAACCTAGGAGAAATGCTCTTTATATTTATCTCTATCTAGAATAAATTCTCTCTTAATATAAACACAGTAATATTTTGTAGAATTTTAATAAGCAATTTTTTTATAAAAGCAGTAATCATATTAATCAAGAAAGACTGTAATTATATTATTTATTTACTAGGATTTGCTCATCATTAGAGAAAATCACTTCTCCAATGGCAAAGGTTCCTATGTATTATTATTATTACTATTTTTATTATTTTGCCAGTATAAAACGCTTCTATCAGTCTCTATTTGTAGTTGCAACATTCATGGAATTCAAACGTATATACAGAAAAAACAAACAAACACTCATTTAATCTTCATTTTAAAAAGCCAACTAGAAATAAAAGCACAAACAATATTTCAACTAATAGTTTGAAACAGGTTTTACAGTTTTACTAACAAATGCAGTTACCAACATGCCTCCACTTATTATTATTTTTTTCTGATTGTGGGAGGGGGTGGGAATCAAGATTAAACATTACAAGGAAATATTCTTAAAAAGTTGGAAAAGGCATGAAATACTTCTAAGATTTGAAGGATAAAAATAATTTCCTTCACAATAGTAGAAAATATGAAAAATAAAAGTGGGCAATCCCACAATATGTGAAAAATTCTTTTCCCAACTGCATCAGGTTATTTTTGGATGAAAATCTAATGAAATACTTAATTTTATCTCATTAAGAAATGACAGTGTTTAGAGAAGAAATGTACAAGAGAGTGAAAGATCTAAAATGAGTGTCAAATAGTGTCAACTATGCCAACTCTATGTCAGATACGTGTCAACTGTATAATAAGCTATAGTCAAGCTGATTTTCATTACTGGTAGATGAAAGTATCCTGCTTGAAAAATGAAGCTTTACTGCCAGAATTTGTAATGTCCAGAAGGAAGTAAAAGGTCTCAGAAGAAACATTACTTTCAATATCTAAAACACTAAAATATATTTCAGAAATAGAAAAACAAGTTTTCATAACATTTTTTTTGCAGAGACCCACCATTATTTGATTTGATCAGAAACACAGGTATTAACAAACATTAAAAGCATCCACTGTTTTAGCATTCCATTGCCCTATCCATGTATGACACTTAATAACCAAGAATTTAGTGAAAGACTTCATAAATCAAAAAAAATCCATGTCATTAATATTAAGAGCAATCCTTTGAATGATAATTTTATAATCAGTGCAGAAGAATTTTAATAGGTTTTTCTACACAGAATAAAGTCTCAACTACATTTTTTAAAGAATTTTTATTATTAAATGTTATAACAATTTTATTTAATAAATAATAAATATATAAATGTAATTTAAATTGAAATATTAAAAATAATGTAACATATATGCAAAACATGTAACATATATGTAAGAAGTTTAATCAGGTTCTTCTGAAACTTCAAGGAAAATGAAGGATCATTCATATTAAACTGAAGAGAATTACCATTGTTTTGAAAGGTATGTTACTTAAAAACAATATTAAACTTTAAGAAATTTCCTGTTTCTAGCTCTAATGCTATTCTACAAGGATGTACTTACATATACTGATTTATAACTAAATTATTCCTATTTGGATCTGTTAAAATTATGCTTTGTATTTTTAAGTTTTTACAATGTTCTTATAAAAAGTTATAGTATAGAATGTTTTGATGCTCTTAATAGAAGGAATTGGAATCAAAAATGAACTTGAGGTAAAATCAAATTATTTAATCTGTCTAATTGCAAAAGATTTTATACTCAGATTAAGACTAAGAAAATATTCAGGGCACTTGGGTGGCTCAGTTGGTTGAACGTCTGGCTGCGGCTCAAGTCATGATCTCGTGGTTCATGGGTTTGAGCCCCGTGTCAGGCTCTGTGCTGACGGCTACTCAGAGCCTGGAGCCTGTGTTCAGATTCTGTGTCTCCCTCTTTCTCTGACTCTCCCCTTCTCATGCTGTCTCTCTCTCACAAAAATAAATAAAATATTAAAAAAAAGACTAAGAAAATATTCAAGACTCCTCCAAACAGACTTTAAAGAAATATTAAATTTGCAAAGATATATGCAATGAGACATTATTATTCAATATTATTAATAAAGGTAATTTTCACAATATTCCCGTTTTTGTTTCCTCTGCATATTCAAAAATTATTTGCAGCACAGTTATTAAATATTAATGTGAAAACTGGATATTAACTTTTTATATCTTTTTTCCATTTCTTACTTTTTCCCAATCATATTCTTAAACTCTTGTAAGATTTCCATACAAATGATTTATAGCCCTTCAGCCCACTGCTTCTTTTCCTAGTTAATCCTCTATTCTTTATCCTTATCAAACAATGTGGTCTTCAAGGTGTTTTTAAACTACTAGAGATTGAAATGTATATCTCAATATATTGGGGGATTTCAAAACAGAAGATAGGTTATCTGTGTTAATTCCTCATGTTTACCATCGTACAACATGCTATGGAGAATTATTTTGTCACTGCACTTATAAATAAGGTCCAAGTCATCTGTAAGAATTACATACTTCTCTTTCCTTTTCCAGCATGACTTCTCAGGTATTTTGTTTATCATGTATTAAGCAAACTTATACTCTTCTTTTTCTTCTTACATTCAAATAAATTTTTATTACTTTTATTACCTTTTATTACTTTTATTAATAAAAGTTTTATTACTTTTTTCCAGAAGCTATTTCTACTCTAATGTCCACTTGTACATATGTTTTTAAACTTCTTGTAGTCCTTGTACACAATGACTTCTAAAATCAAACAATTTCACTTACAAATTGATGTATTAACTAGTAGATGACTGTTATGTATACCAGTATAGTCATATCTGAGAATTTATACATGGTTATGCTATAAACTGTTTTTCTTTTATCTCTCCCTTACAGCATGACAGAAACTTCATTTTATTTCTTAAATAAAGTGTATAGAAAATTTTTATTAGCAATGAATTTTAATGTTAAAATAGTGAGAGTATATTAAAAATTATTTCATCAAAAGGAGTAACTGCATCTATTATAGTTAAGAAGCTTGGACTAGAATAATTCTCACTAGTATCAGAAAATTGCTATATTCTCTTCAACTGATACTATTACAAAGACTTTCTTATCAGAGGGCCTCAAAAGAAATAGGATGGAGACCTCACTGGTCATATGTCTCCTTCTATACTGCCTGCTAACTTTCTACTGGCAGTAGGATTCTGTTGGAGAGTTTATTTTGTTGTACTATATAAAGTGTTACAGATTTAATAGGAAAAAGAAACACCATTCCTGTCTTAGTCCATTTAAACTGCAATAACAAAATACAATAAACTGGGTTCCTTATAAAAAAACAGAAATTTATTTTTTACAGTTATAGAGAATGGAAGTCCAAGATCAGGGTGCCAGCATGGTCAGGTGAGGGCTCTCTTCTGGGTAGTACACTTTGTATCCTAACATGGCAGAAGGGGCTAGGGATCTCTCTGGGGTCCCATTCATGAGGAATCTATCCTCATGGCCCAAGAACCTCTCAAAAGTCCCTAGTGGGCATTAGGATTTCAACATATGGGTTATGGGAGAACACAAATGTTCAGATCATGTAGTTCCCTTCAATTTCTACTAATTTAAAGCCACCTTAGTTTTTAAGAGAACATGACAATTATTGAAAAAATTACTGAAGCCAGTTTGCAACTATTGACAACTCTATGGTGATGGGAAGTGTATAAACTAAATCATGTGTTATATGGTTCTTTATTCACACTATGTTCTTTGCAATCAAAGACCAATTTAATAACTGCATATGTTAGTAGACTTTATTACACTATTATTCCTTTTCACTAGTCTTGACTTTCTTTTCTTTCAGGGTATAAAAATGTATAAATACTTAAGTCGATAGTGCTTACATTTATCCTGTGTCCTAAAGTACTGTGAAAATTAAGGAACAACAAAAAGAATATGAATATAAAGCTAAACATCATTGATGATTTTAGTCCCTGAGGAAATGTATAAAGAAATGTATTGATGAGATACAGTTTGTGAAAAGTCCTGGTCAATTCAGGAACTACACCTACACTGTGGACTGGTATTTTCCTTCTTTTAGTAAGGAACCACCTAGAATCTCTAAGGTTAAAAGGATACATATGCAGAGGATGGATAGAAATCTACAGACTTCTTTCTTGACTTCACTCTTTTTTTTTTTAAAGAGCTGTTTACATATTTTTTAAAATTTTTAACATTTATTTATTTTTGAGAGAGAGAGACAGATCATGAGCAGGGGAGGGACAGAGAGAGAGGGACACACAGAATAGGAAACAGGCTCCAGGCTCTGAGCTGTCAGCACAGAGCCCAACACGGGGCTCGAACCCACGAACTGTGAGATCATGACCTGAGCCAAAGTAGGACGCTCAACTGACTGAGCCACCCAGGCGCCCCATTGACTTCACTCTTTGACTCAGGGTCCTATCCATATACATCCCTTAGTGGATAACATTCTGGAGGGTTATTTATTAATATTCATTGATTAAGTAATACTCTACTTTACATCTATGTTCCATGAATATTTCAAATTGTAAGGGAGAGTGAATCATGGATAGCTATCACTAACATACACCCTGAAAACATATGTTATACTGGACTTTCACATTTCCTTAAATTGTACTCATAGAGCAGTCATTTATATTTAAATCTCATAAGTGATAAAGTGATATTATTATCCCATTTTTATAGTTAAAGAAACTGAGGTACACAAAGATTAAGTAACTTATTCAAGGTCACTTAGCCCTGGTAAGAATGCTAGTCAGGCTCCAGTATTTGCTCTAAATTATTATGCCATTCTATCTTCTATCTCCTTTAACCAATGAAAACTAAATTAATTATAGTTACCAAGGAATGTTGGATTTTCCTAGCCAAATGTATGGTTTGCCCTTACCTTAGACATCTCAGTATCACTGAACAATATTTTCCAACCCCTACACCTTACAAGGCTTTCCCTAGGACACTGTCTACCAGGTTACAATCCTTTCTTGACTTTCTCTGAGTTATGATTATTCCATCTCATCTCTCTTCTCTAATTCATCCCAAACAGTTGCTTATAAAAGTTTTCAGTTTTTACTAAGGTTTTGTCCTTGATTGTCTTTACTCCTTCCTTGGCATTTTCTTCCTGGGTGAACTTGCTTAAGTTTATGATTTCATCCTTCATTTTTTAATCAATGACTCATATATGTATATATTTGGTATGTCATCACTGAGGTGTATATATATATATATATATATATATATATATATATATATAGTTTTCCTCATTTAAGAACTTTCTGGGTGAACTTGCTTAGGTTTATGGTTTCATCCTTCATTTTCAATCAATGACATACATATATATATATATGTATGTCATCACTGAGGTATATCCAATTCACATACTTTTCCTCATTTAAGACATTTCTGTCTAATAGATATGTTTAGCTCTGTGTCTTACGGGGACCTCAAATTCAATATATTCATTTAGTTACATATTATTTGTTTTCTCCAAGTGCCTTCACTGGTATTCCTCATCTGTGCTAAAGAATATAATCAACTTAATCTTCCAAGGTGTAAACCCCAGGATTGTTCTCAACTCCCAAGTTTCCTTCATTCTTACTATCACATTGGTCACAGTTATGGATCAAAATAACCTCAAACATATGTTTAAGCCCTGGGGGGAGGAGCCAAGATGGCAGAACAGCATGGAAGGTTTTTTTTTGTTGTGTGTCTTGCATCAATGAAATACAGCCAGATCAACACAAAACCATCCTGCACACTTACAAAACGAATTTGAGGATTAACATAACAATCTACACACCTAAACCACAGAACTGAGCAGGTATGCAGCATGGGGAGGTAAACTGGGGGAGAGAGAAGCCGTGAAGGGAAGGGAGCTGTTTTTGCCTGCAGAGAGAGGACAGACACAGGGGATAGTATGGGAAAAGCACTTGCCCCAAAAGCAGCTGGAGAGAAAGTGAAAAAGTGGAAGCAGCTACAGGGACTGAACTAAAAAGGGAGAAAGGAGAAAGGAGAGGGTTTAAATTCTATTAAGACTTTATAAAGAGGGGGAGTGCAATGTCTGAAACTCTGCAGTTCAATACCTGGTGGTGTTCTGGTGAGAAGGGCGAATCCCCAAGGGCAGATTGAAGTCCAGGGGTTCTCAGACCACACGGGGAGAGGCGGTTCCCCTGCTGGGAGGACATTTGGTAGAGGCTGTGCAGTCTCCCTAAAGGCAAAGGCTCCAGTAGACCCCAGAGAACAACCACATTAGTTGGTGCTGAAACAAGGTCATTAAGGGTGAGGCCTGGTGCCAGATGAGTGTTGTGATTTTCCATAATCCCTGAAACACTGCTGCTACAGGATCACGTGAACTTTTTCTGAGTTGGGCTGACACCCAGCCACAGTCTCTGGGCATCAGAAGCAGTATGGTCCCGTGAACATTCCTGGGTGTGGCTGGCACCTGGCCATTGCTCTGTGAGACCCTCCCGCAAAGCCGCAGTCCCTCAAAGGATCAAAGACACAGTCCCTCAAAAATAAGGGGGAAAAAAGTCTCATCTGAGATAAAACTCAGGAAGAAGGTGCTGCCTGGCAACCTGAAGGGTTGGTCATGGACAGTGTAAAAGTGGAGGGGGGCGGAGATGGAAGTTGGAGACAAAGGAGGGGTGCACTATTGCTGATTGGAGAAAACAGAATTTCGATACTAGAGACTGGGTAGTTGGGTGACACAATTTTCATCCGTCCTGTGCATATGCATACACACTTACAAGTGCCACAACAATCCACCCCAGTAACCTAAACAGCGTCATCTGGTGGAGAAAAGAGCCATTACACTAAGCCCTGCCCAACTGGGCCAACCTCATTTTCGGGAACACCACAAGTCTCTCTGCCTGCTTAGTTTACGGACTATAGTTTACGGACTATAAAGTGCTTCATAGTTTGACTTCTTGGGGAAAACAATGTAATTTCAATCATATTTCAGTCTGCTCATTGATCCATCTATTCAATTTTCTTTCTCTTTTTTCTTTTTTCTTGAATAGAGAAAGAGAAAAAATATTTTTATTTTTAATTTTTATTAAAAATATTTTTCTTTAATTTTTTCTAGTTTTTCTTTTTTGTAAACTTTTCAAATTCTACTTTACTTCCATCATTTCTTTTATTCTATTTCATTGTATTCATTTTTTCAAATTTTGAAACGTTTTCTTTTTTTTTTCTTTTTCCCTTTTTTTCCCTTTAATCTATCAAGCTCCTTTCAACATCCAGACCAAAACACACCTAGGATCTAGCATCATTAATTTGATTTTTGTGTGCTATTTTTAATTTTTAATTTTTTTACCTCATTAATTCATTTTCTTCCTTAAAAATGATGAAACAAAGGAATTCACCCCAAAAGACAGAGCAGGAAGAAATGACAGCCAGGGGATTATGCAACACAGGTACAAACAAGATGTCTGTACCAGAATTTACAATCACGATAATAAGTATAGTAGCTAGAGTTTAAAATAGATTAGAATCCCTTTCTGAGGAGATAAAATAAGTAAAAGCTAGTCAGGATGAAATAAAAATGCTATAACTGAGCTGCATCTCAAATGGATGCCATGGCAACAAGGATGGATGAGTCAGAGCAGCAAATCAGCAATATAGAGGACAAATTTATGGAAAATAACATAGCAGAAAAAAGGGGGAGACTAAGTCAAAAGAGTACGATTTAAGAATTAGAGAAATCAGTGACTTTTTAAAAAGGAACAACATCATAATCATAGGGGTCCCAGAAGATGAAGAGAAAGAAAAATGGGTAGAAGGATTATGTGAGCAAATCATAGAGGAAAACTTTCTTATCCTGGGGAAAGACACAGACATCAAAATCCAGGAAGCACAGAGGACTCCCATTAGATTCAACAAAAACTGACCATCAACAAGGCATATCATAGTCAAATTCACAAAATACTCAGGGAAGGAAACGATCATGAAAGCAGTAAGGGAAAAAAATCCTTAAGCTACAAAGGAACATGGATAAGGTTTTCACCAGACCTGTCCACAGAAACTTGACAGGCCAGAAAGGAGTGGCAGAATATATTCAATGTGCTGAATCAGAAAAATATGCAGCCAAGAATTCTTTACCCAGCAAGGCTGTCATTCAAATTAGAAGGAGAGATTAAAAGTTTCCCAGACAAACAAGAGCTAAAGAGTTCGTGACCACTAAACCAGCCCTGCAAGACTTTTAAGGGGGACTCTCTAAGAGGATAAAAGACTAAATAAATAAAAGAAGACCAAAGCAACAAAGACTAGAAAGGACCAGAGAAAACCACCAGACACTACCAGAAATACAATGGCAATAAATTCATATATTTCAGTATGCACTCTAAATGTCAATGGGAAAAATGCTCCAATCAAAAGACATAGGGTAATAGAGTAACAGAATGGATAAGAAAACAAGATCCATCTGTATGCTGTTTACAAGAGACCCACTTTAGACGTAAAGACACCTTCAGATTGAAAGTAAGGGGATGGAAGACAATCTATCATGCTAATCGTTGACAAAAGAAAGCTGAAGTAGCCATACTTATATCAGACAATCTAGACTTTAAAATAAAGACTATAACAAAAGATGAAAAAGGGCATTATATCATAAT
The DNA here is from genome assembly GCA_028646485.1 of Cryptoprocta ferox. Lineage (NCBI taxonomy): Eukaryota > Metazoa > Chordata > Mammalia > Carnivora > Eupleridae > Cryptoprocta > Cryptoprocta ferox. The sequence goes on from CM053567.1 coordinate 100,352,279, forward strand.
TAAGAGGTCTATTCACCAAGAAGACATAACAATTGTAAACCGTTATGCTCCAAATGTGGGACACCCAAATATATAAATTAATTAATAACAAACATAAAGAAACTCATTGATAATAATACCATAATAGTAGGGACTTCAACACCTCACTTACAGCAATGGACAGATCATCTAATCAGAAAATCAACAAGGAAACAATGGCTTTGAATGACACACTGGACCAGTTGGACTTAACAGATATATTCAGAACATTTCATATTAAGGCAGTGGAATATACATTCTTCTCCAGTGGACATGGAACATTCTCCAGTACAGATAAAATGCTGGGAAACAAATCAGCCCTCAACAAGTACAAAAAGATCGAGATCATACTGTGCATATTTTCAGACCATAACTCGATGAAACTCAAAATCAACCACAAGAAAAAAATTGGAAAGGTAACAAATACTTGGAAACAAAAGAACATCATACTAAAGAATGAATGGGCTAACCAAGAAATTAAAAAGGAATTTAAAAAATACATGGAAGTCAACAAAAATGATAACACCGCAGCCCAAAACCTCTGGGATACAGCAAAGGCGATCATAAGAGAATAGTATATAGCAATCTAGGCCTTCCTAAAGAAGAAAGAAAGGTCTCAAATACACAACCTAACCTTACACCTTAAAGAGCTGGAAAAAGAAGGGGAAATAAAACCCAAAATTAGCAGAAACAGGAAATAATAAAGAATAAAGTAGAAATCAATGCTATCAAAACCTCCCCCAAAAAATAGCAGAACAGATCAATGAAACCAGAAGCTGGTTCTTTGAAAGAATTAACATAATTGATAAACCACTACCCAGTTTGATCAAAAAGAAAAAGGAAAGAACCCAAATAAATAAAACAAAGAATGAAAGAAAAGCTACCACAACTAACATAGCATAAATAAAAGCAATAATAAGAGAATATTATGAGCAATTATACACCAATAAAATGGACATTCTGGAAGAAATGGGCAAATTCCTAGAAACATATAGTTTTCTATATGAAAACTGAAATGGGGAGAAATAGAAAATTTGAACAGACCCATAACCAGCAGAGAAATCAAATTAGTAATAAAAAATCTCCCCCCCAAAAAAAAAAGAGTCCAGGGCCAGATGGCTTTCCAGGGGAATTCTACCAAACATTTAAGAAGAGTTAACACCTATTCTCTTGAACCTGTTCCAAAAAACAGGACTAAAAATAAAACTTCCAACACTTTCTATGAAGCCAGCATTACATTGATTCCAAAACCAGACAAAGACCCTACTAAAAAGGAGATCTATAGAACAATTTCCCTGATGAACATGGATGTAAAAATCCTCAACAAGATATTAGTCAACCGGATCCAACAATACATTAAAAAAATTATTCGCCACAACAAAGTAGGATGTATACCTGGGATGCAGAGCTGGTTCAATATCTGCAAAACAATCAATATGATTCATCACATCTATAAAAGAAAGGACAAGCACAAGTTTTTCTTGATAAAAACCCTCAAGAAAGTAGGGATAGAAGGATCATACCTCGAGATCATAAAAGCCATATATGAAAGACCCAACTCTAATATCATCCTCAATGGAGAAAAACTGGCAGGAATATCCACTCTTGCCACTGTTATTCAACATAGTGTTGGAAGTCTTAGCCTCAGCCATCAGACAACACAAAGAAATAAAAGGCACCCAAATTGGCCAGGAGGAGGTCAAACTTTCACTCTTCGCAGATGGCATGATACCCTATATGGAAAACTCAACAGATTCCACTAAAAAAACTTCTAGAAAACTTCTAGAATTGATCGATGAATTCAGCAGGTGGCAGGATATAAAATCAGTCAACAGAAATCGGTTGCATTCCTATATATAGCAATAAAGAAACAGAAAGAGAAATCAAGGAATTGATCCCATTTACCATTGCATCAAAAACCATAAAATACCTAGGAATAAATCTAACCAAAGAGGTGTAGAATCTATACACTGAAAACTACAGAAAGCTTATAAAAAAATGAAGAATACACACAAAAAAGGGAAAATATTCCATGCTCCTGGATAGGAAGAACAAATATTGTTAAAATGTCAATACTACACAAAGCAATCTACATATTCAATGCAATCCCTATCGAAATAACACCAGCATTCTTCACATGACTGGAACAAACAATCCTAAAATTTGTACGGAACCAGAAAAGACCCTAAATAGCCAAAGCAATCTTGAAAAAGAAAACCAAAGCAGGAGGCATCACAATCCCAGACTTCAAGCTGTATTACAGAGTTGTAATCACCAAGACAGTACAGTAATGGCACAAAAATTAGTGGACCTCAGACACTCAGATTAGTGGACCAAAATAGAGAACCCAGAAATGGACCCACAAACGTATGGCCAAGTAATCTTCGACAAAGCAGGAAAGAATATCCAATGGAATAAAAACAGTCTATTCAAGTCATGCTGGGAAAACTGGACAGTGACATGCAGAAAACTGAACCTGGACCACTTTCTTACACCATACACAAAAATAAACTCAAAATGGATGAAAGACCTAAATGTAAGACAGGAAGCCATCAAAATCCTCAAGGAGAAAGCACAGAAAAACCTCTTTACCTTGGCTGCAGCAACTTCTTACTCAACACGTCTCCAGAGGCAAAGGAAACAAAAGCAAAAATGAACTATTGGGACCTCATCAAATTAAAAGCTTCTGCACAGCAAAGAAAACAATCAGCAAAACTAAAAGGCAACTGACGGAATGGGAGAAGATATTGGCAAAGACATATCAGATAAAGAGTTAGTATCCAAAATCTATAAAGAACTTATCAAACCCAACACCCAAAAAACAAAAAATCCAGTGAAGAAATGGGCAAAAGACATGAATAGACACTTCTCCAAAAAAGACATCCATATGGCCACTGACACATAAAAAAATGCTCAACATCACGCATTATCAGGGAAATACAAATCAAAATCACAATGAGATACCACTTCACACCCATCAGAATGGCTAACATTAAGAACTCAGGCAACAACAGATGTTGGCGAGGATGCGGAGAAAGAGGATCTCTTTTGCACTGCTGGTGGGAATGCAAACTGGTGCAGCCATTCTGGAAAACAGCGTGGAGGTTCCTCAAAAAATTAAAAATAGAACTACCCTACAACCCAGCAATTGCACTACTAGATATTTATCCAAGGGATACAGATATGCTGTTTCAAAGGGGCACATGCACCCTGATATTTATAGCAGCACTTTCAACAATAGCCAAAATATGCAAAGAGCCCAAATGTCCATTGATGGATGAATGGATAAAGAAGATGTGGTGTATACACACACACACACACACACACACACACACACACACACACACGGAGTATTACTCAATAATAAAAAAGAATAAAATCTTGCCATTTGCAACTACATGGCTGGAACTAGAGGGTATTATGCTAAGCGGAATTAGTCAGTCAGAGAAACAGATATCATATGACTTCACTCATATAAGGACTCCAATACACAGAACAGATTAACATAAAGGAAGTGAAGCAAAAATAATATAAAAAAAGTGAAGGGGACAAAACATAAGAGATTCTTACATATGGAGAATAAACAGATGGTTACTGGAGGGATTTTGGGAGGGGGGATGAGCTAAATGGGTAGAGGGTATTAAGGAATCTACCCCAGAAATCATTGTTGTATTATATGCTAACTAACTTGGATATAAATTAAAAAATAAATTAAAAAATATATTGAAGTCCTAATGCTCTGTACCTTAGGATGTGATATTTGGAAATAGGATGGTTTGTTAATATCATTATTTAAGATGAGGTCATCCTAGAGAAGGATGGGCTTTAAATCCAATATGTACTTTTAGAAGAGAAGTAGAGACAGAGACACAGAAAGAAAACATACTATTTCATTAAAGAAGGAGGCAAAGATTGGAGTTATGCAGTTGCAAGCAAAGGGAAGCCAAGGATTGCCAACAGCTCCCAGAAGCTTAAAGAAAGACATGGAAGGGGCACCTGGGTGGCTCAGTCGGTTAAGCATCCAACTTCAGCTCAGGTCATAATCTCACAGTCTGTGGGTTCGAGCCCCCTGTCAGGCTCTGTGCTGACAGCTCGGAGCCTGTGGCCTGCTTCAGATTCTATGTCTCCCTCTCTCTCTGCCCCTCCCCCATTCACTCTCTGTCTCTCTCTCTCAAAATAAAATAAAGACATAAAAAATTTTAAAAATATAAGAAAGACATGGAAATGATTCTTGCCTAGATGCTTCAGAAACTATAGCCCTGCTTTCCCCTTGACTTTGGATTTCTAGCCTCCAGAACTACAGATAATAATTCTGTTGTTTTATGCCACTTAGTTTGTGCTACTTTATTATGGCAACCCTAGGAATCTAATACAGTCTCTATATGTTGACATTTATTTTTAATGTCCAACTTTTTCCTTCCTTCACAGGTCAAGTTCTCTTGGTTTTGTTTTGTTTTGTTTTGTCTCAACTATTTATAAAGCTTCTGTCAATATTTCTCTTCCATCAAACTCAAATAATATAGCCAGAAGGATCTTCCAAACATACCAATCTGGTTCTGCCATTGTCCTGCTTAAATATTTGCTGGCTTCTCATTGCATATAGAACAAATCTAAAATTTTCTTAATATTGCCTATAGTGTATAAGCCAGCCTCATACGTCACATCAGTGCTTCTAAATTATAAAATCAGTCAATATTAAACTTTTTTTTTGTTTCCTTGAAATTCCTATTCCTTCTCAAATTTCAAAACAACTACAGTATGAAATTATTATTTCTAAGAGAATGTTCCTATTCTGCACCTGCACCTATACTCTCATCTTTCAAGACTCAGCTGAAAAGTAACTTAGTAAGTAAAGAGACCCTAAGTCCTGGGCTGGGTTAGGATGCTTGTTACAGATCCTTAAAAACCAGGAACACCTTCATATTTTGATGCCATTATTTATAAATGTGTGTTTCCTTGTAGATTTGGATCACTGTGAGGGTAGGAGCCATGCTTCTTTTGCTCAGTGCTTAGCTTAACTCTTACCATCTAGTAGGTCCTGATAAATAATATCTGTCAAGTACTTGGGGACTTCACTTCTTAAGGCCTAAATACATACTAGCTCTTCTACATTGTTGCTAGACTATCATCCTTAAAATTATTGTGAATTATTTTAAAATACATAAATCAAATCTTAATGTTAATGTTACATGAGAATTTTATTTGGAATTATCTTCACTTAAAGTTTCAGTATATCAATACCAGTGATTTAAAAAAAAAGAAAACCAAATGAAGTTCTTGTAAACTATTATAGATCAAGGTATAAAAGAATGTATGTTTTAAGGTATGTAATTTTGGATAAAATAATGTATCTTTAATTATTGTCTAAGATAATTCCAATAGGAAAAGTTCTGTAAGGAACTATTTTCTTTTCCTGTGATTTTTTTTTAAATTAGCAATAACATTATGCTTCTTAAAATAATAAATTAAACAATATGTAATTGGAGTAAAATAGTTATGTCAGCATTTACCTTGTTACTTGACATGTCTTGAGATCTAGTCTGTATTGTTATATTTAAAATTTACTTTAGAAGAATAAGTGTAGAGGGAACAGGTAACACAATGTATTGTTTTGAGTAAAATTTAGCTCCATTGTCATCAAGATTCAAGCAAGAGAGAAAAAAAAGAAAGTTATTGTAAGTTATTACCTGCATGGAATTTTTATAATTGAACAACTCTAAATTATTACTATTCTTTCAATAGGATCCCACAAAAAATAGTTAAAGTACTCAATATATGAACTACATTAAATAATATAGACAGAGAGGCATAATGCATCACTTGTATCTAATATGTACTTCTCTGTGATGCAGAAGCCAGTGTCATCTATATTCTTTACAGAAAATAGGCTTATTTCTACTTCTAATGGCAACAATGCTTCTAAGAACATTTTAAAAGGATTTTTGATGATGCTTCATTGCTATACATTGATAATTATTTTGGTCCTACTCTAAATCATAGTCATTCATGGAGGCATTGTCCAACATTCTAGAGGTTATTGTGCATCTGAAAAATATAATAATGTCTTTTAAGAGGAGATCAACATATTTAGTATTAACTAGGGTACATTATTTAATAGTTTTTCATTACTACAGCTTAATTTGATTATAATTAACACAAAAGACTACTAATAGAAGATCACGTAGTAATAAAAATGAAAAAGAATGCCAACGTGATAACATTTTTATAATGTTAAGTTGCATCAAAATGAACTTCATCCTCAATATAATAACTTTCTTGACAATGAAGTTATTTAGATTCTCCTCTACTTTTGAAGAAACTCTAGAAGTTATGAGTACAATGATTTATTCCAAATTCATCTGGCTTGTGACAAAGAACCTCTGTCCTTTCAATAATGCTCATCACCACATCACAGTGCAAAATAAACAAAACAGAAATGGACAAGATGTGTGTGTATGAATGATTCATGAAGCGTAGAAATATGAAATTGCCTACTCATACTAAGATAGAATCTTCCCACATAAAATTTGTACAATGTGACCTCCACAAATATGTGTGGTCAAAAGCCATACACATACATTTATACGTTTATGTCCACATACATGCACAAATACATACACACACACATGGCAACGTCAATGAAGTAATAGACAATTTTGTGTTGCTGGCATTGGTTTTAAAGATGTTGTCATAGCCGGTTGTTAAATGAAAAACAGGTATTAATAAATAGGACCTGATGCCTTATATGACATTTTACAATGTCAGTGCTATATGTACTACAGGATGTTTATTTTTTACCTGCATAAGCTGTCACTGGGAACTAGAATGAATTTTTAAAATGACGTTAATTTGCAATCGTGTATAAAAACCATGTATAACAAAAACAATCCTATGCAGAGCCAGCATAGTCCATTTTTAAATATACTGTAACAGGAATTGCTCAAAGGAAAAGGTTTGAAATACACAGATTTTTAAATCATTGTCATACTAGATAATTAAGGAAAATTTTATTTTAAGCACAAATCTCCAAAGAGGGCAAATATTTTAAAGTGCAAGTCACAAAGCTCAAAGTAAACGAGGCAAAGAAAGACAAATTATAGGGACATTGTCTATAGTATCACTTTTATGTGGCATGCTAAAATATTCATATGAAAATCTGTCTCTTCAGCATTCCCTTCTCTGCTTCACTGGAGGTAGAGGTTAATCCTTGTCTTTAGAGAGTTCTACTGAATTCCCTTATATCTATCACTTTTGTCCTCATCTCTAGAGCCGCATTGGTAAATGTATGATGACAGACTCGATAAGCCAGGCACCTCTTCATGCCACCTCAAATCAACATTCTTCTCTTAAAACCTCTGTATAAAATTACCTTACTATTCAAAGTCACATTATCTTACTTATATAACTCACTTTAATAACAGGAAAAAAGTATTCAAGAAACAATTGCTCTGATGCATGTTCTGCAAAAATAAGATTTTATTTTATTTTACTTTATTTATTTATTTATTTATTTATTTTTATTTATTTTTACTTTGAAAGAGAGAGATAGCAAACTAGGAAGGGGTAGATAGATGGAAAGAAAGGGAATCCCAAGCAGGCTCCACACTAATAGCACAGAGACTAATACAGGGCTCGCACTCACAAACCGTGAGATCATGACTGGAGCCGAAATCTAGAGGCTGGTGCTTAACCGACTGAGCCACAAAAGTGGCCTCCAAAATGAGAATAATTTTAAGTAAAATTTATTTATATCTTATCTGCCCTCTCCTGACACTTAGGCTCCCACAGTCCTCAGTTTGCCTCTGATATACTGGCTGCCTAATTTGTAACACCCAGTTACTCTCTGAAGTCTACCCTCCTAAGGCAGTGCTCTTGAAATATAATTACCTGCCCACCCCTTTTATAAAAATGCTCATCCCGTGCTCAATGCAAGCTATCAGGGGAAAAATTTGATAAGTCAATATATATTGACATCTGTTCACATAAGCACTTCAGTTAGGCCACATTTTTATGGTAGAATTTCAGATGCTTAGGAGAAGCAGTGCCTGATGTATTTTGAGTATTAAGGGCTTGCTCAGCATATTGTGGAAACCATTCCAATTATGCAAAAGGCCAACCTTTGCAAGACATAGACATGTATGCTGAAGTGCCTTGGAATATTAGCTTACATACACAGCAGGAAATGCAATTTAGAAAATACTGACTCATGTGTTATTTATATTTTGGTTACCAAAATTATTATTTAATATGTGATCATTAAGCTTAATTGCAGGTACCCTTATCTGTTTCTAAAATTAAGAATTATGTTTAGAATGTATATGTTAAACTGGGTATGTTGCTATTGAAATCGGTAAGATATGATATTTTAAGAGTGTTTACATGAGAAGAGTAAAATATGACTAAAAATATCCTACCATGTGTTACTGGCAAAAATATCAAAGATGAAGAATGAAAAAAAATGCAGTTCTGGGAAGAAATAAAAGCACTAAATTTTAAATGACCTGATGGCCACAGATTTGGAAGATATATAGGCCAGAGCATTCAAACAACAAAATCATCCTGCTCACCAAGATAAATTCCTTCATTATAATCCTCACATCCAAGGTTTGTTTTTATGGGTCCTTTTGTCACTTTTCGTTTAAAATCATAATGGTGATTATTTAGATTATTTCCAGTTAGAGTAAAACCTTGCTTTGGAAGCATAATTCATTCCAGAAACATGCTTGTAATCTAAAGCACTTGTATAGCAAAGCAAATTTCAAGAACCATTGGCTTCACTTGTGATCATGTATCATTCGGTGTCATGTACTACTAATATTGGAAGACATGATTTGTTTATCAAGTTAAAATGTATTAGGAATGTTTGCTCATCTTGCAGAACTCTTGCAGAACAAGTTACCCACAGTCCATGGTTTTACTCTATATCCAAGGGCATAGGGGTCGAAAGAAGGAGCATCTAACTCTGTGAATTTCTGGGTCACTCATCTTGAGTCTAAGTCTTCTGAGGTTTTAATTCAATAAATCAAAAACTAAGCAAATTATTTTGACTTCCCTACATTAATAATTTTACCTCCAGCTACACTGCACTCCCTTCTCATGGCACATACCAGGTACTCTGCTACTCTAAGCATTTTATACTCCCTTTAGCTAGAATGATCTTCTCCATCTCATCCCACCACTATATCTCTTTGATTCCACTTCATAAGTCCTCTATTCTTTACACAAATGTCTCCCTCATGGATTCCCATGCTTAGACAATACCTGAGAAATTATAGAAATGTCTAAGCACTTATTGAATGAATGAAAAAGTGATTTGATGATGATAGAAAGGTGAAGATATAAGAACTAAGTGATTATCCATATTACTATCCAGATTAACAGATTAGATTGCCATTTGTTCCATTCTAATTTATATTGACTTTCCCACATTTGGCAGAGCATAAATGTTCCAATATTTTTCTCTCTTTTAGCCTTTTTGCAATAAAGTATTCATAGATCGAATGTTCCCTCCATTGCAAAATTCTTACCATTACTGACAATGTCTGTCTTATTACAACCTGAGCCTTTGTACATTGGTTTTTATTTTCTCCAGAATACACTTAACTGTGAGTACCAATAGAGGTACAATAACACTGGGAAAAAAGGTTATCAAGCAACTGTAACATTTTACACACTGTGCAAAGCTACGGGGACTAAAATTAATCTTATCCTCAAAGCTCATTATGACAATGTACATAAATGAAAAATTTGAAGCAAGAAATGATGACATGGTCATTATGCCTTTGAGAAACATCAATCTAATAGCAGAGATTAAATTTTTGTGAAGTCTATAGAGAGGAAATCCTACAGAAGTCATGAATTAAAACAAAATTAATGACATTAATGAAAGAACAGAAACCATAAGTATTTGAAAGGGGAAGTCAGACCTCATGACTAGTGGAATGTGGGAAGAGTAAGAGAAAGAATAATGTTATTGACCCCTAATACTGACTTGAGAAATGGTAAGCTATAAAAAACATAGATGGAGGGAAAATTGTGGTTAGGTTCTTCAGTTATATTTGGATTAGGTTAAATTTTTTCTATTCATAGTACTATCAACTGAAAATGTAGGTCAGACACTCACTAGTGAGGTCTGAGCTGAAGCTGTAGATTTGGAAGCATCGGTGTTGAAATGAAAAGTATAGATGTGGAATCATGAATAAAGAATATAAAAATTAAGAGGAGAGGACCATGAAACATTTTTCAGTAATTGATAATTGAATAGAAAAGAATAAAGTGAAGATCTTAAATATAAACTGATTTTCAAGATGTGTGATGAGAGAGGATGGAGGACAAATGAAAGTAGAAATATACAGTTAATGGAAGAGGGTATAATAACTGAACTTATATTGATTTTATAAATTTTATACTTTATGCCATAGATGTTTCATATATTTCATTTTCATATGAAAATATACCTATTTTATTGATGGCTTACCTAATTTGGCAATGACTCATTTTAATTTTCTCACTTAATGCTATGTATCATGGTGCACAGATTCATGACCAAAATATCTTTATTTTTTGCCACTCTCCAAAATAAAATAACCCTCTTTTTATCATTTAAAAAATGTTCACTAAGATTATACTGTGTCAGATAGTAGCATTAGACTCCCATATTCTTTTTCTTTTTCATTATTGTCTCATTTCTTTAGCACCTTGTATACACATGTTAAATGTCATGTCTGCTTTAGGTGTCTGCTTTGTAGCCATTATTCACCCCTCATGGTTAAGTTCATGAGAAGACTTAGCTAAACTTGTTTTTCTTACTTTATTGGATGTTAATAAAACTCATTTGGAATAAGCATTCCATATGGGTTTCCTTTCCATTAACTGTGTACAAAAGAGATATTATTATTGTAAGGTTACACACTTAATTACGATAATCCTTTTCACAAATTTATACTGTTGGTTACTACAAGGAAAAGATGAGGTATGTGTATATGATCCATAACAAGTTCATTACATTCTTGCTAAAAATTAATAAACTTAACAGAGCAAATATACATTGAAGTCTAATCAATAGCATTCTTCATATATGAATCATATTATTTTTTTACTTTAGAAGGAGTGGAACAATGTAATATCTCATTTTGGATTTTTTCAGATACAATATGAGATATATAAGAGTGACTTCAATGAAAACATCTCAAAAAATTGGAATATCAAGTCAATAAGACTGGAAAAAAAGATCTACTTTATACTGTAACAATAGTATTGTTCTATGATTTTTTATTATTCTATTACCTAATCTTCAGTTGATGTAAACTTGGAAGTTACACTTCATCTCAGTTTTAAAATATTGTATTGAAATTATTGATATTTGCTTATGGAATAGTCCCTACAATAATTTGGTTTTTCCATATTTCATATATTCCACCTGGCTTCAATATTTTGTTTTTTTCAATCTTAGCATACCAAAAGGGTTTATTTTTGATCCCATGTGATTTTAAAAAATAGAATTATCTCAAAGTTATCTTTTACTTGATCTCAAATCATGATTTAATTATCAACAATTATCTAAATTTAACCCCCTATAATTGTTATGTATTATTTTAATAAATATTTGTGAAATTTTAGCACTAAATTATGCCTGTTTTATAATTGGTGAGGCTGTATGATTCTAGCTGATCACGTTTGGTCAACCTTATACAGATGCAATATTATGTGGTAATGATCATATTCACAAATAGAATAGCAGGTCTGATAAATTATGAAAAACAATTATGTAAGGATGCTTTCTATATGGACTGGCAATAAATTCAGTATACTAACTTAGGCCAAAATGGTTAAAGCACTTACTGTAAATGCCAATATTAACTGCTATACTTATGTAATGAGTTACTACTGATGTAATAAAAAATAGATGACTAAATAAGATGCTACTCATAAGAAATTAGCATATGCATGACTAAGCATTTATATGTCCTAGATATAAAAATAATGTGGAGATTCTTGAAGCCATTTATGATTCAAGAACTAAAAAAATTAACATTTACATAAAAATAATAAAATGTCCAGGAAAAATGTTATATCCTATAGTGCCTTCTCTTAAAACAATTTGATAATTAAATTAATTCCAAAATACTTTCGGAGTCTCTGTTCTGATGCTGCCTAGAGCATGTACTTAGTTTCCTATTAGGACAATCCAACACAAATTAAGCAATATTAAAACAGTTGACCGTTGTACAATACAAGGGTTAGGGGTACTGACTTTGTGTAGTAGAAAATTCACCTACAACTTTTAATTCCCCAAAATCTTAACTACTAGTAGTATGCTGTTGACCTGAAGCCTTACTTACAACATAATAGTGATTAATACATATTTTGTATGTTATGTGTATTATATATTGTATTCTTACAATAACATAAGCTAGAGAAAAGAAAATGTTTTTAAGAAAATAAGGAAGAGAAAATATATTTACAGTATCTTACTGTATTTATCAAAAAAAATCCATATATAAGTGGACCTGTGCAGTGCAAACATGCGTTATTCAAAGGGTAAGTGTATATCACATTACTGTATGTTGGGAGTTGGGATACAACGATGAATTGAATTAATAGATTTTGAAGCTTGAAAGTTAGCCAAAGATCATTTTCAAATAAGGAAACTTAGGCTAAGATGTATGAATGAAATGACTGGCCCAAGTAAGAAATTAGTTGAGGGAGGTAAAAATCTGAACTCTTCAGAGGCTCAAAATGGTATATCAGATGTGAATGTAAGGGAACTCACAATATTGTACAAAAAATTTCAAAGAATATAGAGAACACTAAAGCTTATTTAGCAGATCTACTGATGCCATATGCAAAATTTTATATGTTTTGAAAAGAGGATAATTCCATTTTATTTTATTATTTTTTTAAGTTTATTTATTATTGAGAGACAGAGAGCATGAGCACGGGAAGGGCAGAGAGAAAGGGAGAGAAACAATCTGGAGCAGGCTCTGAGCTGTCAGCACAGAGCGCGACGCGGGGTTCAAACTCACAAACTGAGAGATCATGACCTGAGTCGAAGTCGGACGCTTAACCGACTAAGCCACCCAGGTCCCCCAATTACATTTGATTTTTAAAAGAAATGTTAGGATGTATGGTTTTTCTCAGGACATGTGGAAGCCTCGGGGAAGCCTGGCTGGGACTTCAAGTGGTATTAGTGAAACAGCTGTTGGGAAGGAAAACCCTTGCTTCTGCTGAAAGGACAGAACCTGCCCGGCATCCACTTGCCAGCCCCTGAGCCGTGCCCTGAAGGCCAGGGTGTTCTTCCGGCCTCTGTTGCTGCCTCTACAACCCCAAGCAGCAGGGGCAATGATGCAGTCATCTTGTAGGGCCTCACAGTTAAATGGTGTTAGGGGATTTGACACAGATGACAGCAGAGAATTTTAAAGCTTCCAAGACACAGACCAGATGTGCCTTATCAGGCCAGATGGAGAGGTGAGTATGCTCTCACTGATTGTATTCTCTCTAAACACCTTCTAGATGGTGGCAGATTGGAGTAAAGTAGTTCATTTCTCAATATCAGTGATAGTCATACTCTAAACTATATAAAAGGAATCACAAGGATAGCCTATTATTAAAAAAAATTCAAGCCCCACTCCAGGAAATTATAATTCACCTATTTTGCATGGATCCCAAGGATTTGTTCTTAAAATACACGTACAAAACACACACATACTTACAGTAGTCTGATGCAAGTGGTCAGTGAACCCCATATTTGAGAAGCAACCCTGCAGATATAAGAAACCAAGTTGTTGTTGTGCTGCTAATATGTGTTTTGGTTTGGAAGTGAATTGCAACCTCCTGACATTTTAATTTTAAAATCCACAAAGTAACTGAAGTAAATAATATATTATTTAACATATTTATTTTCATCTGGTGGAGCAGCTACAATGAGGATATCATTTATAAGCCATATTGGAAAAAATCCATATCCAAATTGGTGAAATTGACACAGAGCCAGTATTACTTAAAAATTGCAAAGAAATGATAAAATATGTAGTTCAATACAGAAAATTTTGTGAAGCATAATACCATACCTTGTAAAAATTATGAAAGTTTTCAGAACCTATTTGAACTTTCTCTTTCCATACATTACTTTAACCTATCTTTAGCAGTTTGCATATATTAATTTACTTATGTGGAAATATCATCTTGACTTAAATGGCCAAAATTCTGAAATGAGAATCAGCATATGGATTATACGTGTACCTATAAAGATTGAAAATTATCATTTGGATATCCCAGAAGATCATGAAAAACAACTCATCTAGGAGGAAACTTCTAGAAAGGAAATTCTAGTAGAAAAAGAACTATGATTTGTCTGAGAATAAAAAGAGAAAATCAAAGAAACTTTGATCAATTGTGACCAAAAAAGAAAGCCTCAATAGAAGAGATGGGGAAATGAATGAAGACTGAAGTCTTGGTATAGTACATTTTAGATATAGCACAAAGGAAAAAGAGAAGCACTATTCTCATGAAAGTCAAGATATATATTAGATGAAAGGGCTGGCTAAAGCATAAATTCATGGTAAGAATACAAGCAGATTGAGGATTGAGAATAAGCTGTTGGAACAGACTTGTGAGCTTGAAAGATTGCAGCTTTAATAAACTGAAAGTGGGGAACTCAGACTATAGGAATATGAAAAGGGATTTATTAGTTAGAATTTGATAACTGTTGTGTAGAAACTACCCTTTTTTAAAAAAAGTTTGTCTTTTTGAGAATACAATTTAAGACATTTATTACTGTCAAACAAATAACAAATCTGGACTTAAGAGAGATTTTATCCAAAAAAACTACTACAACAGGTAGAATACTTGGAACATTCCAGAATGTTCTCAAAATTAGAAAAGGATATTTCTTTTATAGGAAAGCATAAGCAGGGCTAGAAAGAACTTTGTGGTGGAGAAGGGTAAGCAGAGATAGGTGAGCAGATGGGGAAGGGTGGATAGGAATTTTTCTCCCCTGCAGTTAGCCCATTCTAGCACAAGCCTTTAATGGAGGATGTTTTCCTTGTTAGTGTTTGCCTAACCAAAAAACGAAAAAAAAACAAAAAAAAAAACAAAAAAAACAAACAAAAAAAAGTGAGGTAAAGTTCAAAAGCCTATAAAGGAGGAGAAAAGCCTGACTAAAGCTGAGTCAAGTTGAATCAAGTTAAATCAATGGGTGAGTTAATGGGCAAATGTAATCACTTGGTCATTACATACATACTATGTATATGTGGAAGTTTGGGTATGTAGACAAATAAATAGAGAGAAAAAGAAAACTAGAAGACAAATTGAGCTAATAGCATCTGGATGATTAACTTAGCTATATTTGATTTAAGGTAACTATTAAAAATAGATCTGTAATTAGTCAGAAAAAAACAAATATCATATGATTTCACTCATATGAGGACTTTAAGATACAAAACAGATGAACATAAGGGAAGGGAAATAAAAAATAATATAAAAACAGGGAGGGGGACAAAACATAAAAAACTCTTAAATATAGAAAACAGAGGGTTACTGGAGGGGATGTGGGAGGGGGGATGCGCTAAATGGGTAAGGGGCTTTAAGGAATCTACTCCTGAAATCATTGTGTATGCTAACTAACTTGGATGTAAATTTAAAAAAAAATAATTAAAAAAATAGATTCTGTGACTCTGCCCAAGACTCTTTCCCTTTCTAGCCCTAAGGTCTCTCAGTGGCATAATGAAGGGGTGCTATCATATGGTCCTTCTAGGGCTACCTACATTCAGTTGACTCTCTGAACCTCTCCTATGATAAACCAGGAAGGGCATCATATAAATAAGACCACTAAATTCAGGAAAATTATTTGTAGCCTGAGGATGTAGAAGCAATGTTGATAATGTGGAAGCCTTGGGAAGGAGATAAAGGTAGGCCCCAACTCTCTTCTTATAGGCTCTTCATGCTGTTTGTTGGCAGGATCACTGCTGCAGGTGCAATTACTTTGCTCTGAAATAAGGTTGTTTTCTCTCTCTCACTTTCTCTCTCTCTGTCTCTGTCTCCCTTTCTTTTTCTCTCCAAAATAGAATTCAGAGTGTTAGCAATTTGGAGAAAAATTCCAAAAGAAGATAAAATGGAAGTCAAGAAATTTAACCCATTAACATACTAGAACAAAATGTCAAGGACTTTAGAAAGCTAAATTATTTTCTACATATTATGCAGAGAAAGAATTTTTGCCACAACTGTCAATGGTTTGTTAAATGATTTTGCTATTTGATAAAGATTTATTTCACTTTTCCTATGAGAAATTATTTAAGATAACATAATTCTTTATACTTTGGTCATTGAAATCTGATTGTGCCAATGTGAGTAAGTATTTATTCTATCATTATATATAAGTAGGAATTAGTGCATACAATGAGTAAGATTATTTTGGAGATCTTGTGAGAATGTGTTTTATTATTTTTGTCAAATTTCTTATTTTATACTGCACATCCCGACTTCTTTCAGGTGCAGTGATATTCTAATTAACTGTGTTGGATGATTAGGACCGCTCTGTGAGAGTTTGCTAATGGACAGGGTTCACCGCAGACTCGTGATTCAGCAGAATGAAGACACATGCAGGGAATAATGGTTTCTTAACATTTGTTTTTAAATAATCAAATTTGTATAAGTTGCATATATAAGAAAACTTCCAAACATTACTTTGAAGCTTTTACGAGTTTTACTTTCTCTCTTAAGGTGAAGTAAATAATTTCCAGGAAAGGCATGCATTCATTCTGCTTTCTGTCTTACTGGTGATAGATTATGATGCATACACAAGCCCCCTTCTAGCCCTTTGGCCATTATTTCCAGTGTATTTGATCACCATCCAGATTTGCATTTGGTCAGTTTACTGCCTGCTTCTGAGAAAGCCCAGAATGACTTTCATCACAGTGGGTACAAGGAGGTTGCTTATAATCTGCTTAGCGAGAAGAGTCTTGCAAATGCCTTGCTCTCTCTACTCTCAGGGTCAGGTGTTCTCCTGTGTGGTGATCTGTCTTGGTTATGAGGGCCTGAGGGGGAGAACGGCAGTGACAGTCTTCTATTTTGTACTCTGAGTGCAAGGCAGCAGGGCGCTCTGCATATGGTACTTTTAAAGATTTAACGATTAGGATTTAGGTTCAGTCTGAGGGAAAGATTGATTTTAGCATATTGGTGAAACTTCGCTTCAGGCTAAGAATAAAAATCTTACTTCTCAAGTCTGATGTTATTACTTTTCATTTGTTTTTATTGATTAGCTGTCAGTGATAAGATCTTGCCTCTCACAATGAGACAGGTGCTGGTAGCCATTTTTCCTTTTTTAAAAGCTTTTGTAGAAACAACTTATAGAAAATAGAAATAAAAGAGATAGAAATGAAAACAGATACATCATTTTGGAAATGGTAGCTTGATATAAAATACTGAAATACTATAATTTTACTGACTCAGTGAGATAAATTTAAGAGAAAATAATGAAACATGCTTTTCATGAGTAACCCACACTTTTTATCTTACTTAAATGATTTTGTGTGTGTGTGTATGTATATATATGGGCTTACATATATTTATGTGTATATATGGGGGAGAGAAAGAAGAGACAAATATTTTAAAAACTAAAATATTTTTCAAAAATTCAGTTATCCACTCTATAGCTTGAGCTTCTTAGGGAAGGAGGAGCGGGCATATTTGACACTTTTGTTAGTAGATCGTTTTAAACCAGTCTCTCTACTAATAATCATGAAAAAAAGACAAATAATAACAATGGCCTGAAAAGGCAGAAAACATTTTTACTTTATATAATTAATCATTCAAGTAAAAATAAAATAAATACATAAATTAAGAAATATATTTTTTAATATAAAAGAAATCTTACAGTATAAGTGAGAAAGGTAAAGAGTTTTTATTATATTTATGGGCATAAATACCAAATGAAAAACTCATCTAAAAGGTGCACTTCAGGGGCATCTGGGTGGTTCAGTCAGTTAAGCAACGAACTTTGGCTCAAGTCATGATCTCATGGTTCGTGGGTTCAAGCCCTGTATTGGGCTCTGTGCTGATTGCAGAGCCTGGAGCCTGCTTCAGATCTTGTATGTCCCTTTCTCTTTGCCCCTCCCCTGCTCACACTCTGTCTCTCTTTGTCTCTCAAAAATGAATAAACATTAACATTTTTTGATAAAAAAATTAAAAGTGTACTCTACAAAGTTCAAATAATGGTATGCACATACAGTGATTCCACCAAAATAATGGGAGTTCTGGTTTTTTGTACTTACAGTCACTGTGCTGGGATATATGAATTGTACCCTAAGCAAGCTCAAATGATTCTGAACATTATGATAACTCTCCTTGGGGACTCATATGGCAAAGCCCTGGTGTGTTAGAAGATCACTATACTTTTGGGAGTTCTCCAAATAATATCTGCAAGGAATACAACTTTTACCAAAGTATAAGTAACATTAATACACTAATTAAAAGCTTAGTAATATATATAAAATCAGCAATAACTGCAGCAGTTTTCTAGAATATTGACCAACAAATTGTGTTTTTTTTTTTCAGGGAGGAATATTAAATCAGTGATATCAGTAAGATTGCCAACACAGAATGATTTTTATTTTTTAGTTTTTTTTAGGATGAAATGATTTTTAAAATAAAGTAGACCAATGTTGAATTGATTTTACTATTGTTTATAAACTTTCCATAGACAATGCACCTTTATTCTGTACCCCTGGACAAACCACTCTCACTGTCCTATTGTTGGTCCACCACTGGAAAGAATAATTAGTAAATACTTCACATAGAGTGTGGTGTAATATTTAAGTTTAAAAACATTTAAATGACACCAATGTTAAATTAAGTAGAGTCCTCTAAGTTGTGTTTGGCAGAAATTCAATTCAACTTAATATAAGAAGGAATTTATTCTTAGTGTACTATATTGAAATAAAACTTTAAAGAATCAAGAGATTGCCAGGTAACTCAGGCTCCAAAACAAGAAATTAAGTTATTGTGTTCCTTTTCTTTCTCTTGCACTTTTATACAGTATGGGAGAAACTATAGAATCTTATTTGGAATTGACAGTCTGTATTGTAAATTTTGTGTCTTAACATAACTGTTGTCTTTGGGGTTATATTCAAACTGCTGACCAAGAAATAAACAGACTATCCCTTACAACCTCCAGTTACAAATATCTAGGAAAGGAATCTAACTGGTCTGGCAGGTTTTTTTTTTTTTATGGAATTAAATGTTTTTGTCAGAATATTTACTTTTAAACTGTACTAGATTATAATTTCTGTGTGTGGGGGGGTGTTTGTGTGTATGAATCTTCCAGTTACCATGGAAATCTAGAATATTTGAGGATAACAGCTTAGGTTCACAAAAGTCATGTAGAACTCTAAGATTCATTGGACTATTCTGTGAAAATAACTAAAAGTAAACTATTAGGATGGAGAGGAAAGTTGTTACTATATAAATAGCTGCTTAACTGTATTAAATAAATGAAAACCATGGTGAAAGATATTTAGATATATGAGATGAACATTCTTAGTGCTCAGACCAAGACAAATATGTTAGAGGTTGTGAATACAGGCTATGAAGCATGCAAGATATTATAAGAGATATTTCCTGTCTTTGCAGTGTTTGAAGAGTTAAGGGACATGATAAATTCTGTAGCAATATAAAGTTGTATCTAACTGATTTAAAATGAACATTACCATCAATACACATATTATATTATATTATATTATATTATATTATATTATATTATAATTACATACAAACATTTAGAGGAAGAAAATTCATAGTACACTAGGGTGCTCAGCTCCATGGAAGACAAAGGCTTTGGGCAGGGAAACAATGGGCAATATTAGGATCTGAGTACAAAGTGAGATATGGCATAAGTCCATGTGCAAAGATATGGAAAACAGATAATCTTGAATAGATTATTCTCACAGGAACAATTTATTTATATTGGAAACTGAAGGGAAAGTAATAAAGTTATGATGCAGCCAAATTGAGGAGAGTCCCAAATACTAAAGTGTATATGACAATGCAGAGCTAATTAAGTATTTTTAACAGAACAATGAAATGATGAAAGCAGATTAATTTGACAGTAAAGCTCAGGATTGTTAAAAATATAAGAAAAGAAGAAACTGGAAATGAAAAAATGGTGAGATGGCTACCATCAAGGTGAACAGTCATGACAACATAGACTAGATGAAGAACAGGCAGAATGAAAAGATAGAGCCATGGCTAGAAGTATTAATTGAAAACTGGTAATAAAGGAAGGGGACAATAAGCAAATATTTCTGAGGGTTTTATTCTTAACTTTCTGCCCTCTTTTTAAGGAGCCTTTCTAGAATCTCTCCCACCATTGTTCTTTGGTCAGACTTAATTGCAAGGAAAGATTAGAAAATTGTTGTAGCTTGACTTTGCTGCACTGATATACTTTATATTGACATAACCGATACATTGATATAATTTATATATATAACTGACATAATTGATATATTGATATACTTAATACATTGATATAATTGGAATTCTCTTCTTACCGGAGGAAAAAACATGGATAAACATGGATACAGAAAAGGCAATATTGCATCTCTGCAACATATTACTAGCAGAGTGTTTTTAATTAACAGAAAACTAAACTTTAAGTTTTTTTTCCAAAAGAGATAGAAAATTCTGACACTGGAAGTAAAATGAGTTTCCAATTAGACCAAAAGGTCTAAGCAATTCTGACATTACTTGAAATGTTTGATTTTAACCAAGCATATTTATCATGCAATCTCTACTTCATCATATATTTGAATGAGAACGTAAATGTACATAAGATTACCTGATATTCTGAGCAAATATAGATGGTGTAAAATTAAAAAGGTATATGTATTCCTACATCAGGATCAAGTTACACATTTTGAAACATTTATGGTGAAAAAAGTAATACAAATGGGTGTGAAAGAGTTTTCCAGTTACATTAGCTTATCTATAAACACTGAAATTAAGGTAAGCTAGGGTAAGAGTTATGTAGACAGGGCTGAAAATTTTTCTTCTTACGTGTAATACACTATGTTGTTAGAAGCATTTTATAAAAATGAATTAATGCAAAGAACTATGATTGTATTTATAATAGCATAGCACATAAATAATAATGATTGCTATATATTCACTACTGCAGTAATGTGTTTGTACTGAAATACAATCACCCATTAAGTAAAGGTCAAGGAAAGACTTTCTAATGTTCTTATCTGAGTGACTTAATTTTTGCTACTGCAGTGCGTAAATCCTTATACATGCTTAGTTAGGGACTATTTATTACACTGTTATACCACTCTCTTGCTTACTGTTGCCACAGAAACCATTTCAATTTAGAACAAAGCATCAGCGTTTGACATGTGTAAACATTAGAGGCAGAAGGGGGATACTTTACCATGTGCAAGAAGCCATAAATGGGAGTAATGGGATGGAATTAAGAGAATGGCAAATATCAAGAGAAATTGCCAAAGTCATTTTTTAAGCCTTAACAAAGAACTTCCAAAAATAACCAAAACAAAACAAAACAAAAGCAGAAATGTGTTTTGAGACATTTAACCAAGACTGAAGAAAAAAACATTGGGAAATAAATAAAGTTCTACCTTGAGTGTGAAATTTAAATAAATGAACTTTAATCTCTATTCCCTTCATCAGAAATCCTGTTTCATTATCACCTAGGAAAGCACAGTAACTGAGTTTAACACTGCCATCCCAAAAAAACTCACAGTAAAAATAAACATAGAGATAAAATAATGGTATTGTACCATAGGTATAGAATAAAGAAATTATTTATCGTTATGTTTTCTTCTATTCTCAAAAAATATAATAGGTTTGATTTGTTGCTCCAGTTCAAATCAGGGAAGAATGAGTTTCTATTGTTTCCTTCTACCCAAGCTCATTTGCAATTGAAGGAACCTGAAAAAATGAGGTTAGCATTTCTCAAAAGTTACCTGTTAAAATTGCAGAATTTTTTTCTTCCCTTTGGTGTCTATTTTTCAAATTTATTTTTTCCTTTCATTTTTTAAGTTATTTACTTATTTATTTATTTTTGAGAAAGGGGGGGGAGAGAGAGAGAGAGAGTGAGCACAGGAGGGGCAGGGAATAAAAGAGAGAAAATCTCAAGCAGGTTCTGCACTGTCAGTGTGGAGCCCAATATGGGGCCTGAACTCACAAGTTCAGGATCCTGAGCTGAAATCAAGAGCTGTATGCTTAACCAATTCAGCCATCCAGGCATACCAGTGTCTATTTTTTAAATTTTTTAAATTTTTTTTAAATTTTCTTTTGAGAGAGAGAGAGAGGCAGAGAGAGAGGGAGACACAGAATCGGAAGCAGGCTACAGGCTCTGAGCTGTCAGCACAGAGCCTTATGTGGGGTTTGAACGCAGGAACCATGAGATCATGACCTGAGCCAAAGTCTGACACTTAACCAACTGAGCCACCCAGGCACCCCTATATTTTTTAATTGAAGCATAACTGGCATACAATAATACTTCAATTTTAAAAAATGACACCAAGAAAATAAAATCTGTACTTTCTGTTCCTCACCACAGACTCACAAAACCAATTTTTCTGAGAATGATTTTGTATACAGAGTAATATACTGCAGGGAAGTCCAAGACACTCTAAAATTTGAAAAGCACTGAGTTATACACTAATACAAACTTTACCCTGAAGGCTTCATAAGAATCAGAGTAAATTGATTATCAAAGTGTAAATGTATAGTGTGAAAGATTAATAGTCACACTGATGTATTATGTCCATATTCCACATTTATATATTATTAATGCATAGTAGAAATGCTAATATACAGTATGTTATGTATATATAATTTCTTATATCTATGTGCATAGATGAAATTTAGTACAAATATTTATATACAATCAAATATCATATAAAAGGAATTTCTAAACATGTGTTATAAAAAATAATTTTTGTGACACCTGGGTGGCTCAGTTAAGTGTACAACTTCGGCCTAGGTCATGATCTCACCATTCCTGAGTTCGAGCCCTGCATCTGGCTCTGTGCTGACAGCTCAGAGCCTGGAACCTGTTTCAGATTCTGTGTCTCCCTCTCTCTCTACCCTTCCCCTACTCGCACTCTGTCTCTCTGTCTCTGTCTCTCTGTCTCTCTTTCTCAAAAATAAATAAACATTTAAAAATAATAATTTCCAATTATTTAAGCACATTTATTTGTCCACTTAGTTAATATCCCTTAAACTTAACAATTACTTATATATTATATTCTATTTAGATTTTATCTTGTAAGCTAATTAACAACAATATTTCTGCCTGATAACTTTCATCACATCCCTAAACACTGTGGTTTACATTTAATATTCTAGATATGTGGGTTAAAAATGCTTTATAGGAACATAAACTCAGATGTAAGAACAAAGATTAGCAATACATTCTAACTTGTGTCTGAAATGATACTTAAATATTGGATAGGATTTGTTCTTGTGTAAATATAATTCTTCCATCATTTCTTTTGTTTCTCTGTGATCATCAGCTATTCAAACACAGGAAACCCTGAAAGTTAAATTTAAGTCTATTTAAAATCAGTCTAAATGGTCTAGTTTACTTTCTTTGAGTAGCAGAACTTAGAATAATTCCTAGGTTTTAAGGGTAAGGGGAGGTGACTCATGAATATGTAAATTTAACCAGAAAGTGATCAAATAGAAAAAACACCCATGACAATTATAGCAGAAGTCATCTCTTAGAATTTAGTGAAGAAAATCACCTTAGAAAATAACTAGTTCAACCATACGATTTAAATATTAGAAAACTCAAGCCATGGGCTGTTAAGTGATTAAGCCAAATTAACTTTGAAAGTTAATTACACATTTGAGACCAGAATCTATTTCTCGACTTCAACTTTGGTGCTTTTTTTGGTTGGTTTTTCTGTCTTCCCTTCAATAGGCCCCATGACATTTGCTCAACCACTCTTTCTTGAGGTAGATCAAAAATGTCTTTTCCCACCCTAAGTCTTCAGTCAATCTGTGTAATTTAGCATCCTGAGTTCACTCAGTTGGCTGGCTGAATACGCAGTCTGAATGCCTATGTATGACTGATAGTGTAAGAAATCCAGTGGATTATTGTAGCTGAGGCAATGGTTATAAAAGAAAATGAAAAGTGTTATAGCATTTTCCCAGTGGGGCAGAATTTTCCATCATCTCCCCAGCAGTTAAGCTCTAAGTGAGTGAGGCCGATTAGTGAGTGGCAGGTGGGGGGGGGGGTGGAGGGGACACATTAAGGACACAATGTACATGTAATGGGAGTACCACAAGGAAAGGAGAGAAAAATATTTAAAGAAATGGTATCTGGAGACTTCCACAATTTGATGAGAATTAATCTACACATCTAATAAACTCACCAAAGTCTAAGTAGGATAAATATAAGATGATCTACAAACAGACTTGTCATAGTAAAAATGCTGAAAGCTAAAGCCAGAGAAATCTGGAAAGCAGCAAGAGAAAAAATGACTACTTAAAGGGACTCCAATATGAAGAGATTTATTTCTCATCAGAAATAATCAAGGGCAGAAGGCAGTAGGATAATATATTCAAAATGTTAATAAAGGGGAAAAAATGTTAGCCAAGTACTCTGTATCTGGAAATGCTACCTTGAAAAATAAATGTGAGGGGCACCTGGATGGCTCTGTTGGTTTAAGCGTCCAACTTCTGCTCAGGTCATGATCTCATGGTTTGTGAGTTCGAGCCCCACCTTGGGCTCTGTGCTGACAGCTCAGAGCCTGGAACCTGCTTAAAATTCTGTATCCCCTCTCTCTGCCCCTCCCCAACTCCCTCCCTCTCTCTCTGTCTCTCTCTCTCTCAAAAATACACAAACAGAAAGAAATATAAAGGTGATATGAAGACATTACAAACAAAACAAACAGGGGAGCCTGGGTGACTCGGTTAAGTGTCCGACTTTGGTTCAGGTCATGATCTCACAGTTCCTGAGTTTGAGCCCCAGGTTGCGTGCTGTGCTGACAGCTCAGAAGCTGGAGTCTGCTTTGGATTCTGTGTCTCCCTCTTTCTCTGTCTCTCTCCCACTCACACTCTGTCTCTCTCTCAAAAATAAACATTAAAACAAACAAACAAACAAAATGAATACTATAAGAATTTGTAGTTAGCAGACCCAATTTACAACATAGATGAAAAGTTCTTCAGGCTTACTGTAAGTGATTCCAGACAGTCTGAAAAAGCAGAAAGCACTGGAAAGGACAACTATGCAATTATAAAAGGCAGTGCAAATGCATATCTCATTGTTTTTTCTCTCTTAGGTGATTTAAAAACCAACTATATTACACAATATGCTTATATTAATAAACCCATAGCAAATAAAAATATAACTTGTTTTTCAATATTAGCACAAAGAAGGCAGGTGAAAGCAAGGCAGAAAAGGGCTAAGTAAATAACTCCAGATTGTAACTGAAACCCACAGGAAAAAAATGAAGGAAAACAGACATGGCAATAGACAGCTAATATTACAAAAGCTATAAATACATACTTGCACTCCACTATTATCTTCTTTAAAAAGATGTAATTATAAAAATAATAATTTAAAATTGTTGAGTAACATATATCAAGGAAATATATATATATTAACCCCCCAAAAAAGGAAAAGGCAATAAAGCTAAATGGAATTCTGTTTTCACATCTCACTAAAAGAAATCTGTGTTTTGCAAAGATTTCTACTTCCCAAATAATCGCTTTAACTACTTCACTCAAGTCTTGACATTAGGATCTCCATAAACATTGGTTAAATGAACAATCAATGGTTAAAAAATGTGATAAATCTTAAATACTTGCTATATATAGATAATACCCAGTAAGATTAAAAAGGAGGAGGAAGAGGGGGAGGAGGGGGTAGGAGGAAGAGGAGAACTTTACCAAAGTAAATCAGACTGTAGGATTTTGAGACCCAAAGATAACTTAGTGTGAATGGAGACTGAGAAGTGAAACACTAGAGGAAAGAAAAAAAAAGATAAGAAGCAAACAAAATAAAACTACAGTAGCTATATTAACACCTATGCACTTAAATGTAAGATGTATTATTAGGGATAAAAGTACATTTGACAATAATAAAAAGTTCAATTCCACAGTGTTTTTATAATTTTAAATTATTATTCTAATACTAATTTAAAACTGCTTATAAACTAAAACTAAGTAAGTATGAAATAACTAGTTTATATAAGAAAAATACATAAGAAATACATTTCACATGGTGTAATAAATATACATGTGGGTATACAAGAATTCAAAGATCATGTCATATGCATATAAATATGAGGAAAACATTTTAGAACTATTAGAAATAAGCCATCAAGAAAACAATGTATAGCACTGTAAAATCGAATAAAGTAGCTTTAAATTCTTTGTAATAAAAGACTTTTTAAGTGCTTATACATTTAAAAATAATGGTTATTTTTGAGAGAGAGAAAGAGAGAGAGAGAGAGAGAGAGAGAGAGAGAGAGAATGAGAGGGGGAGG
Organism: Cryptoprocta ferox; assembly: GCA_028646485.1. Taxonomy (NCBI): domain Eukaryota; kingdom Metazoa; phylum Chordata; class Mammalia; order Carnivora; family Eupleridae; genus Cryptoprocta; species Cryptoprocta ferox. The sequence continues at coordinate 100,378,810 of CM053567.1, forward strand.
GGCAGAGAAAGAGAGTAACAGCAGATCAGACAGCTGTTAGCCTAATGTGGGGCTCAAACTTAACTAACTGAGATCATGACCTGAGCCTGTTGGATGGACATTCAACCAACTGAGCCACCCAGGTGCCCCAAGTGATTATATACATTTAAAATGATTGAGAAATTGGGGCCCCTGGGTGGATCAATCAGTTCAGCCTTTAACTTCAGCTCAGTTCAAGATCTCAAGGTTCGTGATTTCAAATGCCCACCGAGTTCTGCGCTGACAGCTCAGAGCCTGGAGCTTTGGATTCTGTGTCTCCCTCTCTCTCTGCCCCTCGCCTGCTCATGCTGTCTCTCTCTCTCTCTCTCTCTCTCTCTCTCTCTCAAAAATAAACATTAGAAGAAATAAATAAAATATAAGAAATTGTATGACAATTGGTTATAAGTGGCTATTAAAGATTCTTGAAACAGGAAAAACGTATTAGTTTAGAAATGCAAGTATTTAATTTCTGCAAAACTTTGGTGCTTAAGTGCACACACTTATTATGTTGTGGGAGGTTAAAAATAAAAGGGCAATCCAAGAGATAATAAAAACAGCAAAATAAAATAGCAGTACTGCTCTTACATTTAGAAATAAAATCAAACATATAATTGGTGTCTCTTAGAGATATTTTCAGAAAAAAAAGTCTATTACGAAGAAAACCTTTAAATACTTAAAAACAGACATTTAAAAATCCACATTCTATAAATCAATAAAATTAGTAATAAACAATAAAAATAATTGCAAATTATAAATACTTAGAAATTAAGAAACACTTTTAGATAATCCTTTTGCCAAATATGAAATTAAAAATGAAATTATAATCTCCTACACACCAATGAAAAGAGGAACACTTCATTGAATGGCTTTGGAAAAATATGTTGAGAGAAAAAAATTAGTATTTAATGATCTTATTATTTAAGAAAAGGAAAGCAAATGAAGTTTGTACTAATCTTTAAAATATTATTAAGGGGTACCTGGGTGGTTCAGTTAGTTAAGCGTCCAACTCTTGGTTTCATCTCAGGTCATGATCTCATGGCTGTGATATCAAACCCCAGGTTGGGCTCTGTGCCAACTGCTCAAAGGCTGCTTAGGATTCTCTCTCTTACCCTATCTCTGACACTCACCAGCTTGTATGTGCACGCTTTCTCTATTTCTCGCTCTCTCCCACTCTCTCTATCCCTCTTTTTATTTTTACAAAATAAAAAAAATTAGGAAAATAACAAGTTATACTTAAAACTTTCTAGAAATGTAAATTATTAAATCTAAAAGTTGAAAATAATGAAATTTTAAAGCAAGAACTAAAAATAAAAAGTTAGAAATGATAGAAATAAAAAATTAGGTTGTTTTAAAATATACAAAAATAGAGATACTTATAAATTTGTTTAGGTAATACATAAAATAACAATAGATTGCAGAAATGAAAGATGGAAGGAGAAGTTAACTAAATTAACTAATTTAGTAATAAGTAAAAGGCATATAACCATGGATATAGAAAGAATAAATTTTGATTTTGTTAAAAAAATCCTTAAATTCAATTATAAGGCAAATCAAAGCAACATTAAAGGATATTGATGGTTTTCTGGAAAAAGGCAGTAGCTAAAATTGATCAAAGAAGTAATCTGGGTGTTGGTTTTAATGTTAGTTTTGTGAAAGCTTTATTTTGGAAATTATTATTTTCTAAATCATTGATTTTGGAAGTCATCTATTAATGCATATTTTATAGAAATTTTTTTCAAATATTATGATCTGTAAAATCTCCTTAGAAGAATATGACCATGTATTAGAAACTGCATTTTGAAGCAAGACCTATTTCAAATCCCAGCAGCATGTGATCGAAAGACATAAGAGTAATGAGTTTAGATCACTTCAGTTTGGGAAAGCCATGATCGCTGAAGTCATTTTACCTTTTATGCCTTTCTAGTCTATAACTTAACCTGGTTCCTAGTAAACTTGTTCTGGATTTACATCTATCATGGAGCCAATTCAGGTAAACTACTCTAAATTTCTTGAATTATTGTTTTGTGAAAAAGTGACCTATGGTCAAATTCTCTGCTGTTCCTGAAACTAGATGGAAGGCTGTAGATGTCTACAATAGGCTACTAGTTGTCTACAATACCAGGAAGTCTGCCTGTTCAGAACTACACATCAGCTACTTTGAAGGGACATTTAGACTCTTACTTGTTACTCACAAGTGGATATACAAAGGACACATTTGATAAAAAGTTTCAACTGTCATACTTTCTGTTAGATCTCCAAAGGGGTACTGAAAGTACAGGGACAGAATAGCTTCATAACTAAGACAGCATTTCATTAACAATGTATGTCAGAAATTGGAAAATAAAATAGAAGTACCAATACTAATACAACACACTGGATGATAGATAAACTATTCAGAAGAAAATGGATATAAAATGCATGTTTCAGGAAGGGACATCAAGATATACTTAAGTAGAAGGGAAAACAAACAACTAAGAAAGAAAACCAAATTGTTTAATGACAGCTGCAACAGAAGAAAATCAGCTTGGATTGGTTTAACTAAAAAAAAATTATTAGCAATTGGCAAATTATTTTATACAAAGTGTTGTCAATTGTTTATTAGTAGTTGTGCTCAGGAAGAACATATTTTGTGTTACCAGGTTTGTTTCCAGCTCTACATACTGTGCTGAGGAGACAGATGTGCTGCCCAGGTAGGTAGTGCCTAAATGTGGTCCCTTAACCTTTTAGTGGTAGTGCTCCAGAAACTTGGTATAAACGTGAGATTTCCTCTAAATTTTAAACTGCAGAATCAAAAATAAATAAATAAATAAATAAATAAACTGCAGAATCAACTTGAAATAATATATCTAATCAGATATAAGTCAAAAGAGAAGGAATGGTTCAAGCAAGCAAAGTTTGACTAGAATATGAATGAGTAAATTTATACATCCAAGAAATAAATGTATGATGAAGTTTGAAAGTGACAGGATACAAGAATTGTAAATGGAGACAAAGAAGCATGGGCAGTGTCCACCTGTGCAGTATCAAAGAGACAGAGGGCAACTGAAAATATCAGAACTTAAATATTTATGGACCATGTCTAGAGAAGAAATAACTTTATGTAGCATAAAACCAGAAGTTCTCTCAGTAATACAAATGTTTCTATTGTGTGGTTAATCATCTATCAGACTTTGTAGATATTTAATATTTGGATCCTGCCATCTCTCTTATTCTGATATCATCCAAGGAATAGCAGCAATTTTTTTAGTAGCGATTTATAAGCATAGTATGATTCTCTGAATACTAAGCAGGTACCAGGTACCAAAATGAACACTTTACATGTATTACCCCTTTTTATTCTCACAACAAACTGATGAAATTCTATTACTGTTCCTTTTTTTGCTGATGGAAAAATTAAGACAAAGTGTGATTGCCTTGCTGAAGAATGGGGGAGCCAAGATTAAGCCTTTTTAATTAATTAAAACAAAGGCTTCCAGATTATATAGCTTTTACTTCTGCAATCTCCTGCATGATCAATTTAAGTAGATCTGACTCATGAGGAAAAATTCAAAGTCATATAAAATTTTGTTTTGTTTCATTTTAAAATGATTCTTACTATGAGATAATAAATTAAATTCTGATTTATTTTCTTCCACAGTTGCATAAAAAATAATTCCATTGGCATTATATTTTCATTGTATACTAGTAAGTGACTCTCTTGGGGTCAATTTCAAAACAAGAATATATAGCAAAATTTGTTAATATGAAGAGATTTCCTTCAGCTATTGGTGAATGAGAAAAACAGTAGCAGAAAAGATGTATAATATAATATTTTATACATCAATTTAATATAAAAATGTGTGTGTGTGCTCATAGAGTGAGAATATATACGGCATTCTTTAGATCAAGAAAAAAATCAATATGAGTGATCAGTAGACTGATAAGATGAGTTTATAAATAACTCACAAATATTACATATAAATTGGAGACGATAAGAGTTTAGCCTATTAATTAATGATTTACAGTTACACTCTGGAAAAAAATCTGAAATAGGAAGCATAAGAATTATCTTAAAATTAGACTGTGTTTAAGAAGAAATTGATAAGTAGGTGATCATGAAGTAGGGCTAATCAATACATATTATATACAATGCATAAATAATGCAGTGTATTTATATTAAGCAAACACTATATATTATATATACATGAACTATTTTAAGCAAAAACACCTATGAAATCAAGTTAAGATTATTAAATCTAATCATTTATAAGGTTTCGACGAAAGCAGAATTTAAATTTATAATTTATCTTTCATACTCTAAATTTTCTTCCAGATAATGAAGTGTAGTTAGATGTAGAACATTTTACAGAAAATCCATCAAGTTCATGAATATCAAAAGAAAAAAATGTAGTGGACTTATATTAGTAAAATTGGCAAAACTTATGAATCTGGAAAACTATCAAATAAGAGCAGAGAACAGAAACTCGTGCCAGCTAATTTTCAGAACACATTAAGAGAACAGGCACAAGATGACTCTTATAATGATTGGCAAGAATACAGCTATTATATAACTCCAGAAGATGCTGTAAATCAAATCAGTTTAAAAATTACTGGCAAGGGCCAAATTTTGGAATGAACAGCAATAACCAGATAAAGAGGACAAAAATAATGACATCAACAAGGTGGAACATGATTTATTTTCCTCTTATTAATATTAACCATAATTATAAATCAGTATTTTTACAAAATCAATTAATAAACATTTTCACTTAATATAATTGAAAAACAAACACAAGACAATGTATGATCAGTTTTTGCAATTCATTTTTATACCAGTAATTCTCAACTACCAACCTTTGAACAAGCAATCCAATGTTTATTATCACCTCCAAATCACTGTCTAACCTTCCTAAAAACTATAATTTTATTTCTCTATTCTAACTTCTCCCATCCTCCCCAACACAAAGGTCAATCAATGCTAGAGACTTTAGAAAGATGTCCAGTCTCGTGGTTTTGAATGAAATGAATATTAACAGACAATAGTAGTGAAGGTGAAGAAAAACAGCAATCCTGGTTATGTGTGGAGTCAATTGTTATGCTACATGCGAACTTCTTGATATTTTATCCTTTAACCTCCATAGAACACAACCATAACTGAGAGTCACAAAAAGGGATTTCACAGTTTTACACTTTTTAAAATTTCTGAATTTTTTAAAACATGGACACTCATTACATATAAAAACTTAAAAATAACTTTAAAGTTATCATGCTAAATTGGTGCTTTTCTGAAAAATGTACTTAAGTTCATACACCTTGTTTGCAAATTTTTTAAATGTTAACTGTAGTAATAATAATCAAAGACATTTATGCCCAGAGATCCTGTGAAAAGATTTAGGTTTATTATTGATTTAATCATAGTTCTTTTTTTTTTTAATTTTTTTTAAGTTTATTTATTTTTGAGAGAAAGAGACACAGAGTGTGAGCCAGAGAGGGTCAGAGAGAGAGAGGGAGACACAGAATCTGAAGCAGGCTCCAGGCTCTGAGCTGTCAGCACAGAGCCTGACATGGGGCTTGAACCCACAAACCATGAGATAATGACCTGAGCTGAAGTCAGCCAGTTAACCGACTGAGCCACCCAGGCGCCCCTATTTAATCATAGCTCTTGATGTAGCTATACTTATATTTCTCATTTATGAAGACATAGACTTCTCAAATGTTTACAAGGGTTGTCTATGGCTATCTCCACTTCACAGGCAGAAAAAGAGAGGCTCTTTTATGGATTTAATAGGATTTGTGGGGCATTTGGGTGGCTCAGTTCGTTAAGCAGATTGGGTCTCATGGTTCCTGAGATTGAGCCCCATATTGGGCTTCACCCTGGCAGTATAGAGCTGCTTGGGATTCTCTGTCTCCCTCTCTCTCTGCCCCTCCTCTGGTCAGGGGTGTTCGTTCTCACTCTCTCTCTATATATATAATAAATAAACTTAAAAAAAATAGGATCTGTAAATTCTGAAACACTGTATTCTTTGAGGTTTATTTCTTTACTTCAGAGACTGACCTATCCTTGAATTCTCAATGGTTTCTACAACATAAAGCAAGTTAAAGCAACTACTCTAATTGCAGATTTAAAGATGTCAGAGTTGTTTAAAAGTTGCTCCTATTTTTTGTTAGGAGACCATATAATTAGTACTCCATAGGTTAATGTCAGATAAATGTTTTTTAAAACTGTCTGGCATAATTCAAAGTATGTATTTTTGGCTTGAATGCAAAAATGGCCCAACATTGGTTAAATCAACTTGCTCATAACCACATGCAAAATTACAATCTTAATGTTAACCATTACTCAAGAGAAATATGGATATTGAAGGTCTTAAACCTCAAATGTAGCATTTTTATAATAAAGAATATACTTTCACAGTCTTTTGGTCACTAATATGATCAATTTGACAAAATTTTAAAAATTTTTCAAAAACCTCTTGGTGTGCAAAAGGAAACTGGTAAACATTTAAAAATTTCCAAAATCTAGCTCCCTGATTTAAAAAAAGTAGCCTTTGTAGAAATGAGGAAACTATAGAACTCAGTGGTATTAGCATATTCTTAGTTTGAGCTCACCCACCCAATATTTTTCTGTTCAGATATTTAAAAAAAGGAGGAGGAAAGGAGCCTTCAGAGTTATCTTAGTGTATCTTTCCTCACGGACTAAGAGAAAGTGATAAATACCCAGAAATAGGTTTAAATATCCATGGGGTTTTAGTATATGATACACAGGGCTTAGTGCTCCAGCTAGGAGAGGCTATGTTGCTGTTAATTACCTCCAGACATCAGTGGCTTAGCTATTCCATGGACATGGATTGCTGAGACTCTGACATGCATGCTTACTCAGATGTCTAGGTTGATGGAGGCTCAACCAACCTAGAACAGAACATGGGGAACTTTTAGGTAACATGAAAGGAGAAGGGAGGGATCGGTGAGGTATACCAGCTTTCAACTACCTCATACTCAAAAATAGTACCTACTACAACTGCTTTGTTTTTCTTTACACAAAAACACAAATGGCCCTGGCCAAATAGAATTCCTGGGCAAACAGGAATACATAAGAAACCATTTGGACTATTTAGAATAGAGGGACAATTAACAAAATACTACTGAGAATATAGATAGTAATGGTGGGGGGAAAAGCTGGATACAAATCTAAACATGAAAAAATGCTAGGGGGAAAGGCAGATTATTTTTTTAAGTTTATTTATTTATTTTGAGAGGGGGCAGGGAGAGAGAATGCACAAATTTGCATGAGCTAGAGAGCATAAGAAAGAGGGGGAGAAAGAGAATCCCAGTCAGGCTCCATGCTGTAACCACAGAGCCCAATGCAGAGCTGTAGCCCATGAATGGTGAGATCATGACCTGAGCTGAAATCGAGTTGGAAGCTTAACTGACTGAGCCACCCACGTACCCCCAGAAGATTATTTTTTTAATTAAAAAAGTTTGTATTAAAACTATGATTCAGCCTAGAAGCCAAAATAAAAAGTCTGAAAAAATAGACCATATCAACTCAAAATAAATTGAAAAATTTGGACTAGTCAATATACATATACACTACCGAAAAAAGACGAATAGCAACAGGAAAAAAATTTGTGCAACTGATATCACTCACACACACACACACACACACACACAAAGATTACTCTCCCTAACGTGCTAGAAACTTCTAGAGAATTAGAAAACACCAATAACCTCACAGAAAAAAACCACAAAAATATGTGTATTGTACCAAAAATATATTTAAAGTATGAGATTCTGAGAGGGAAATTGCTTTTAAAGTTTATGTCTATTTATTTTGAGAGAGAGAAAGACAGAGAGAGAGAGAGAGCACAGGAGGGGTTAGAGAGAGAGGGAGAGAGGAAATCCCAAGCAGGCTCTCCAGTAACATGGGCTCTATCCCACAGTATTTATATCTTGCTATCCACACAAAAAGATATAAGTGGTGTGTATATACATACTCTTGTGTAAGCAAAAGGAAGGAGTTGATAATCTATAATAACATTTTCTTGTACGGAAATTCAAGGAAGAGTTTGGGAGAGGCTGGAAACAGAGAAGACAAGGAACTGTGATTTTGACATCCTTATGCTTTACGATGCTTACACTAAATAAATGTAATGCCAATTCAAAAACTCAAATAAAGTGTTAAAAAATCAGATGTAATCTGACAAAAGTATAATATTTTAATGAATTAGACACAATTCTTACAGACATGTTTTTAAAACACTGATATAATTGCAATATCCACTTCACACATTTGGACTAGAGTGAGATTAAAATCACTTAAATATCTTCTACTTTTTAATAAGCACTGCTATTAAGAAATATATTTTCTATTCAGTTTTTGTGCTCTTGGTGTTTCATGTATATGTTTATATGGATTTGAGTTATTTATATTTTGTTTTGTCCTGATAGGAATTTTCTGAGTGAAAACTGGGATTTATTATGCAAGAAATAGCATGTACAAACATACAAAGCCATGTGATTTCCATTTAGCCCACCCTTGTTTATTGAATAGTATGAAACATTTTTTCCAAGGTGGTTCAGTTAGCTGCTATTTGCCTAATATTTGTGTCAGAAAGGCAGGGTGTCTGTCTCTCAATATGCTTCATCAGATAGCCTCAATTCTAGTCATGTTAGTGTTTCACTTCTTTTGTGATTCTATCAAAAAATAATGTCTTTCCTATGACTATTATCTCCTTTTGATAATCACTTATTTTTTCTTTTTAAGATTCAAAATTCTAATTACATTTTTAAGATGAAAAACTTATCCTTTTAGCAATGTACTTGATAATCTTTCTTGGGATAGACCGTTTTGTAAACTATATTTTTCACCTTTGTAGAGTAAGACCTTCATTTACTTCGTACAAACTTGTGGTACTTCCAGTTTAATAACTACTTTCCTATCTCTCAAAAGGTTATCAGACTCAACTTTAAGTACTTTCGGTATCCTAAGGTATAATTCACAGAGATCAAGAGATTTAGAATCATTTAGAGAAGCTATCTACTTTTCAAAAATCTCATTTATTTTGAGACTCAATTTTCTATTTCAAATATTTGTTCTAGTATAGGACATTTCCAAACAAATGTATTTTCAACACCTCAACTCAGCATAACAAAAATAAATCTGTCATCTTCATGTTCCTCCCCAATACACAGCCATAAAAACTGCATTTTTCCTATATATATGTAAGACATACAAATTACAATTCTTTTAATGAATAGCTTATTATATAATTATGAAATAATTATTATATATTTTTCTTTACCTATATATTTGCAAAGTCACAACTATTTTAATATCAAGCTAAATAGGTAACTTGATGTTAATATCTCATAAAAATTATTGAAATGGGTTATTTTGCTAGAAAAGCATAACGGGAAGTATTAAATATTTCTAACATTTACAAATAACACACAAATCATCCTTTAACATACACTAGAGGAAATACTTATGAAATGTAATAAAAGGCCAGAAAAAATAGTTTAATATTGGCTTGCAACATTTATTCCTTCCAACCACACATGAGTAAAATCACACTGATGTCTTTTCTCAAAGAATCTGAAGGAAGAGGATTCTAATTTCCCTGCCTAACTCTTGATACAGTAATACACAGAAGGAGGTAGAGACTTCTATTGCACGGTATGAATATATATTCTTTTACTTAGTCACACAATCTGTTTTTAGCTGAATAAAATGCCAGTAATACAGACCAGGGACAAGACTCCATTTCCCAATCTCCCTTGCAGTAAATGAGGTCATGTAGCCAAGCTCTGAACAATATGGGTAACTTAGAAGAAGAATGGAATTCCCAGAATATATCATTATGGGGTACCTGGGTGGCTCATTGGTTAAACGTCTGACTCTTGATTTTCGCTCAGGTCATAATCTCAGTTTGTGAGTTCAAGCCCTGCATCAGACTGTGTGCTGAGAGCATGGAGCCTGTTTAGGATTTTATCTCTCTCCCTCTCTGTCCCTCCCCTGCTCGCTCTCTCCCCCTCTCTCTCAAAATAAATAAATATTTTTTTAAAAGAATATATCCTTAAAGTGGGAAGCTGCAAATTCCATCTTCCTATTCATTCATCCTGTTTCTTAGGATTGGGAAACATTCCATATTCATGGTTTGGAGGACTTATTGCTACAATCTATTATCCAAATTAATCTACAGGTTTGATCTTTATAAAATCATCACTCTCCCTTCCTTGTTCCCTCCCTCCCTTCCTCCTTTCCTATTTTATTTTCGTATTTTATTGATTGATTGATTGATTGTAGTTACCAATAAGCTGACCCTTTATTTTGAAACACAGTAGATCCAGATTACTCAAAACAACCTTGAAAAAAAAAAGTTGGAGTGCTCACACTTCTTTCTTTGGCAAGGATATAGAGAAGTTGGAACCCTGACACATTACTGCTGGGATTGTAAAATGGAACAGCTACTCAGGAAAAGGGCTGGGCAGTTCCACAAAATGATAAACATAATGTTACCATATGGCTAAGCAATTCTACTTCTAGCCATATACCTATGTGAAATAAGCATATATTCTTCCCAAAACTAATACACAAATGAAGCTTTATTTATAATAGCCTGAAAGTGGAAACAGCTAAAACGACTCTTAATTGAAGAGTGAATAAAAAAGGTGTGGTGTACCCATACGATAATTTGTTTGTCATTAAAAAGGAAAGAGGTACTGATACATACTACAACATGGATGAACATTAAGTTTCTAAATTAAAGAAACCAGGTGCAAAATGCTACACATTCTATCATTCCATTCATATGAAATGCTCAGTATAGTCAAATCTGTAGATATAAAAAGTAGAGTTGTGTAGAGGGCAATGGGGAGTGACTTCTAACAGGAATAGGATTTAGCTTTGGGGCAATGAAAATGTACTAAAATTAGATTATGGTGATGTTAGCATAACTCTGCAAATACACTAAAACTATTGAATTGTGCACTTTAAATGGATAAGATTTTACAATATGTGAATTATAGCTCAATAAAGCTGTTTGAAAGTAATATTACTCAAGTATAGTTAGGGGACCATCCATTGCTTACAACTGGAGATAGGACATCAACTTCTTACTCTAATAACCGATAATTTAAGGGAAAGCTGTAAGTGGTGTTGAAATTTCATTTTACCCAGTGTTCCATACATTTTCATCTCTGATCTCCAAGTCTTAACCACCAGCCTCCTCCAGTCTTTTTCTAATGTTCACCCACACCCAATTTCAAAACCAGTGTGCCACATAATTTATATTTCTATTTATATCAGATTCCTACTTCCAGGTATCATGTTTCTGTCCCAGTTAGTTATTGATAGATAACAAATCACCTCAAAATTTAGTGATTTAAAAAATAATTATTTTATTATCTTTCAAGATTTTTGTGAATCATGGATTTATGAAATGTTCACTCTAGGCATTCAGTCTTGGGGTGTTTATATAAGTTAGTCAAACAGTGGCTGAAGCTGGAATATTGGTGGTATCTATGTGCTGGATGAGCTGGTGCCCAGTCTGTCTCTCTCTAAGAAAGGCTAGGTTGGTCTTCTTAACAGCATGATGACATCATGGAAATTGGAATATTTACTCTGACACATGATGGCTTCCCAATATATCAGTATTCCAGATAAAAAGGCAGAAGCTGCACTGTCTTTCATGACCTACGCCCAGAAATTACATAGCATAATTTCTGACACATTCTGACAATTACAAGTAATTAAAAAACCCATTCAGATTTAAGGGAAGGAGAATTATACAATACTTTGTGATGGGAAGTGACAAAATTCTAGTGAGGCATTTAAGTAAAAGATGATATTGTGGTCATCTTGGGAAAATAAAATTTGCCAAAATATTCTTTTAAAAATTAAATAAATTCATACTCAAAAGTATGCCAAGTAAAAGTTTTAAAAAATAAAATTAAAAATTAAAAAAGGATGTGAAGCAATTTTGGTAAAAATAACATACTGTAAAGTAATTCAAAGCAAACAAATGATTGATATGTGATTTGAAACAGAGCATCACATTTATACATGCCATAAAAATCACAGAAATGTGGAATCATGCTGTATTTGTCATTCTGTGACTGATTTATTTTACTTTGCGTAACTTCCTGTCCCATCCATGTTGTTACTAATGGTTGTTTTTCTTTTTTCTTTACTTTCTTTTTTTTTAAGGCTGAATAACATTCCATGGAATTTAGATTAGAGATCTAGAGACACAAAGATAGAGATCTATAAATGCTTGTCATGTTTTTTGTATCCATTTGTCTATTGATGGGCTTTTGGATTATTTCCATGTCTTGATTATTGTGAATAATACTATGATGGACATGACAGCACAGATATATTGTTGAGATCCTGATTTTTTTGAATATATATCCAGGAGTGGGATTGCAGGATTATATAATAGTTCTATTTTTGTGATAAGTTTTTTTAAGTTTATTTAATTATTTTGAGAGACAAAGAGAGAGAGAGAGAGAGGGAGGGAGGGAGAGAGAGAGAGAGAGAGAGAGCATGAGCAGGGGAGGGACAGAGAGAGAGGAAGGGAGAGAATCCCACAGATCAACACAGGGCTTGATTTGAGGAACCATGAGATCATGACCTGAGCCAAAATAAAAAATCACACGCTTAACCAACTGAGCCACCCAGGTGCCCCATGATAGTTTAATTTTAACTGGTGGAGGAACCTTGTATGGTTTTCCACAGTGATTGTACCATTACATTCTTACCTATGGATACAAGGGTTACAATTTCTCTATATCCTTGCCAACAGTTATCTTTGTCTTTTTGATTATCACCATTCCAGCAAGTATGAGGTGATAGTCAAACTTCTAGAACATGAAATATAATGGTGGGTTTCAGGAAATGAATGGAGGGAGAAAGGGGAAGTTTTGTTCAATGGGTATAAAGTTATAGTTAAACAAGATGAATAAGTTCTATACATCTGCTGTATAACATAGTGCCTATAGTTAGCAATACAGTATTGTGCACTTAATTGTTACAGTGGTAGCTTTCAGCTTAAGTGTTTGTACAACAAAAACAAAAACAAAGGGACAAACAAAACTTTGGGAGGTGACAGATATGTTCATATCACCATGACTTGGTGATAGTATCATGAGTGTATGTATATGTAAAAAATCATCAAATTGTATGCACTAAATATGTGCAATTTTTTGGCATGTCAACCTCACAATAAAGCTGTAAAAAATTCTGAAATGTGATATTGGTGTTGAAGTGATTGGATGGAAGGAAAGAATAGATACAGATATTTGAAGAAATGGATAGTGGTATGTAATGTCAACAATAGTGATGTGTATTCAGTTCATAATAATTCTATGATTTTTATAATACATATTATATACATATACATATAAGTAAGTAAGTAGATTTTCAATATACTATACATGACTGTATTACAAGTTGTGGAAAACAATAAGATTAAACTTGATTTTAATTAAATTTAAACTATAATTAAAATTAAACTATATCATAAATAGAAAAAATCAATAGACTTTGATAATAAAGTATAAACCATATAATCAAGAAAGCACTAAAACTAAAAAGATAAATTTTTACATAATATCAAAGGGGGGAGATCCTGGGACGCCTGGGTGGCTCAGTCAGTTAAGCAGCCAACTACTGATTTTGGCTTAGGTCATGATCTCACTGTTCATGAGTTCAATCCCCACATTGGGGTCTGAGCTGCAGGCGTGGAGCCTTCTTGGGATTCTCTGTCTCCCTCTCTCTTTGGCGCTCCCTGCTCACACCGTCTCTGTCTCTCTCAAAATAAATAAATAAACTTAAAAAATAGGAGGATGGAAGGTCCTAAAATTGTCCAAAAGTCAAAGACAATCAAATACATTTTGACATATTATACTATCTGAAAAATATAAACTTATGTCCACAATATAAATGCAATAACAAACAATCAACTAAGGATGATAACTTTATTATATAAAATTTTTAAAGGCTCAATAGGTTATATTTAAAAATAATGCCACCTAAAATATCAAAAAACAAAAGTCCAAAATAATTTAGGCAATTCTACCAAAATTGTATCTAGGCAAGTTAGCCTTTAATTATTATTCTCCTTGAATATTTGTTCTAACCTTTTTTAAAATTATTTTTTAATTTGAGTATAGTTTGACAGAAACTAATTTACATTAGTTTCAGGTGCATAACATACTCTGTGTGTTATGCTATTCTCACCATAAATGTACCTATACAAGTGTCACTATACAACTGTATAGTGTCATTGACTATATTCCTTATGGTGTACCTTTTATTCCTATGACTTATTCATTCCATAACTGGAAGCCTGTAGCTCCCTCACTCCTTCACCCATTTTGCACCTAACCCCACCCCTTCCCCTCTGGCAATCATCAGATTATTCTCTGTATTTATAAGTCTGATTCTGGTTTTTTTGTTGTTGTTGTTTCTCTGTTTATTCATGTTTTTTTAGATTCCACACATGAGTGAAATCATATGGCATTTGTATCAGTCTGACTTACTTCACTCAGCATAATGCACTCTAGGTCCATCCATGTTGTCACAAATGGCACAATCTCATCTGTTCTAACTTACTAACTTTCAGGTTTCGGCATTCTTAGTTATCAGATGTGTCATTTGTTTTGTTTATTTTTTTAAATTTAATGCTTATTTATTTTTGAAGGAGAGGGAGACAGAACATGAGTGGTGTAGGGGCAGAGGGAAAGGGAGACACAGAATCCAAAGTGGGCTCCAGGCTCTGAGCTGTCAGCACAGAGCCTGATGTGGGGCTCACTCTCACAAACCGTGAGATCATGACCTGAGCTGAAGTCAGACACTCAACCGACTGAGCCACTCAGTGTGCCCTACAGATGTGTCATTTAAAATAACATATTTCACGTTTGCCCAGCTTTGTATATGTTGGGTCAAAGTGCTTATTTTTCAGGTCAAAATATTCTTATTTACATAATAAACTGCAATTAGATCATTTGTATTTAATGTGATTATTGATATGACAAGGTTTATTGTTATTATTATTAGCCCCTCTCACTTAACAAGTAGGTTGCATTAATAGATGACACTAAAATATTACTAAGCTCTTATATAATACCTAAGAGTAGATACTTAAGAATAAGTAAAATGAAACTTACTCTTCAAGAAATATAAATTCAAGTTGATGAGAATTTTAATTCCCTGTCAATAATTATCAAGTTTTAAAGCCTTATACATGTATATAAAATATACATAGCTATATAAAATGTATTGTACATATATATATGCTTAATATATCAAGATGTCAGTGCCAATGAATGCCAATAGAATGCACATAAACCTTCTAGTACCGTTGATTAGAGGTTTCATTAGCCATCAAGATACATAATTGACCATTTTCATTAGTATTAAAATGCCTCCACTTGACATCCTGTCACTCACGAAGATGGAGAGAAAATGCAATTGCATTGGCAATCAACTAATGAGCAATAAAGGCCATGTAAGAAAAAAATCAACATTTACAGCTTATATAAATAGAAGACAAACATAGAGAAAACCACTAAGCCATGTACAAAATTCCAAGTATTTAAATAACTCTCACATCTTTTAAAAGTATATATTGCTTTGTCTTTGTCACTGGCAGGAGGTAATAATATGGAGGAATAATGTAAAATTTATTAGTTGTTACTATATTCCTAAGGTTATTCTAAGTGCTTTAAACATATTAAATATTTTAAATCTCATGACTCCCCTATGAGGATCATATTATTATTTCTATTTTATTGTTACAACACAGAAATGTTAAGTACTTTGCGCAATGTTACACAGTATGTGAAGTGCACAAACATTATTCCAGCCAAGATAGTCTTGTTCTGTAGACTGCACCCTTAGGCATCATGCTATACTGACTTACTTTATGTTCTGTAAGGCAGTGCTATTGAAGAGAAAAAGAAGAAAACATAATCTTGAGGAGGAGGCCTGGTGCACAGAGACAAGCAGCCTCAAAGCACAGACATTAGAAAATATAAACTAAGAAACTCTGAAAAGCAAGTTGAAGTTATAATCCACATAACAGTCAAGGGGAATCTAAAAGTCCATAGCATCTAAATTAAAAATTTGATTATTAATATGTAACAAAAATAATAATATATAACAGTAGGGCAGGACCAGGCAGAATAAATAATATGCTCCACACTTTAGTCTTTCTGTTACGATTTTCAGCTGTGTGAATCAAGTGAGGAAGTAAATAAATGTGTGCACATGTTCTAATGGAAGGAAAACATGGCACTGGAAAAAATACCCCACAAGCACTGAAAATCTTTGAAATCAGGGAATGGATATTCCTTCAAAGGTGTTATTTTATGTGTGTCTTAAAAAATAAAAAGAAAAGAAAAAAGGAAAGAAATAAAAATAAAGAAGAAAGAAGGAAAGAAGAATTAATAGAAAGAACTAAAGTAAAGAAAGATAAAAGTGAAAAAAGAGAAAGAAAAGAAAAGCAAAAAGAAGGGGAAAAAAGGAAGATATTCATTACATTAGATCTCATCTGTCAATCCTAGTGCACATTTCAGGCCATATAGCTACTGCCATCATCTCTCAAATGGGTTAGTCTATTTACTTTTTACTTGTGTGTGTTCCTTTATACATGACGTTCCTTTAATCAAAAGCTTCTCTCTTTGGTATCAACAACAACAGTATATGTACTTAATGCCAAGTTTATTCCACTTTTACATGAAAACTTGACTAATTCCAAGCCACATATCAGAAATTTAGTTATTCCTTAAATGACACTGTTAAATATCTTCCATGGTCCCGAAAGTGTGATAAGACTTAAAAATATAAATAAAGCTCAAGTTCCTAAAACTACAATGTATTCAAATATTCATGATTCAGACTATAAAATAATCAAAGAAATTAATCAAAGTGCAGTGCCAAAGTGATTTTATAGACACAAAGATTGCAAAAGGAATCATGTCAGAGATTTCTCTAATTCATCAAGAAAGGCTTAGAGAAAGCTTTCTAAAGTAAACTGTTTGACTCCAGAAAAACAAAATGAATAAATACAAAAAAATGAGAAATTGCATTATACAATTTGCATGTAGCATAGAAAGATTGTACATGCAGTTGTATATAAGTAGAAAATTAATCAAAAGAGAGAAAATGAGGCAAAGCTTTGCACGCTAAGCTGTTTGAACTTTACACTGAAAGCTTTGGGAAGGCACTGAAGGCTTTGAGCAGGGAAGTGTCCTGATCAAATTAGTTTTTTTTTTATTATTATTTTAGAAAGGTCATTGTAGAATTAGTATGGAAAATACACCACCCAGGAGCCATCTGAGTTAGGAAAAATAGTTATAAGGCTTTTCCTGATAAATACATGAGAAGTGTTAAGCGTCTAAATTATAGCTGTGGGAGAGGGCAGGCAGAAAACAGATTCATGCAATAATGAGTGATAGAAACTGCAGCATTTATTGACATGATAGAATGTGTAAATCAAGGAATATGATGACTGCAAGATTCTAACTGAAGAAAATAAATGAATGGCAAATTAATCATTAAAACAGAGAATATTGGAGAAAAATATTTTCTGAGGAAGTGGCAGAATCTAATTAGGGACATAATGAATTGAGATATTGATGGAACATTCAAACTACTTGAAAACACACTCTTGGCTCTGTGTTTCCAAAGCCAGTAATGATGCCTACTACACAATAGTACCTTCATAACAATTTATTACATGCACGAGTATTGAATGAAATAATTTTGAATGAATATGAAATAGAAATGGGTTATAGCTTGCTAAAGACATCAGAATCATTAGACAAGGCTAGAAAAATAGATGTGGTTGACCAGGGATTGGTTATTTGGTGAAAGAGTTATCAGATCAAGGATAGAGCTTCAAGAATAATATCATTAAGTTCAGTAGCAAAAAAACTAAATAAAAGAGAGGTCCTATAAAGTAGGAGAAAATCTAGCAGTGATGTCCCAAGGGCTGAGGGAAAAGTAATTCGAGAAGGGAGAAATTCCAGGAGTATCCTAAGTTTTAGAATAGTTGTTTAATAATTTTTTAGTGTTCATTTATTTTAAGGGGGGAGGGGCCGAGAAAGAGGGAGACACAATCAAAGCAAGCTCAAGGCTCTGAGCTGTCAGCACAAAGCCCTGCTCTGGGCTTGAACTCATGAGATCATGAGATCATGACCTGAGCCAAAGTCAGACCCTTAACCAACTGAACCACCCAGGTGCCCTTATTTAATAATTTAGCATCAGGACAAAAACAGAACAAAATGGCCTTTCTGTTTGCTAATATAGATAACATTTAGGAATTCAGCACTTGCTTAATTTTCTTTTGGTTTTTATCACACAATTCAATACAATATTCTACAATGTATGCTACTTAAGGAATATGTATACTTGGTCTTAAATATAATCTCTAAGGGGTGTCTGGGCGACTCAACTAGTTAAGTGTCCATCTCTTGGCTCACGGCATGATCTCACAGCGGGGAGCTGGAGCACTGCGTAGGGCTCCGTGCTGGCCATGGACTCCGCTTGAGATGCTATCCCTCTCGCTCTTCCCCGCCCCGCTCGCTCTCGCTCTCTCTCTCTCTCTCTCTCTCAAAAATAATAATAATAATCTGTAAGATACAGTAAGGCAGAGGCAATACTCAAATCTGACTTGTTGTGCATGTGTGTGCAGACATGCACGTGTGCACACGGTTAAAAAAAAAGGGGGGGGTTGGACTTAGAGAAACCTCAATTCAACCTCCATTCCAGCTGCATGAACTTGGATAACTCTGAGTAGTTTTCCTATTTAATACAATTAACAAGGTAACACATGCTTCCAGGGAAGTTTTAATAACTAAATATAAACAAAACAAATATAAAGCCCTCAAAACAATGTTTGAAACTTAGTAGATGATGAATAAAGGGAAGCTGTTTTTAATGTCAGGGTTTAACATCTTCTCAGTTAAATACATTCACTGAGAATTAAATCTGTATGCAAATCTATTCTTTCACAGATTCTGATTATCTGATTGAATATTCTGAGAAAGAGGAGGTGGAAAATGAGAAGTACTAGTTTGTATTATGAATTCATTAAAGTAGAGTACTGCCTGGCATTGTTAGCTAGAGCCTTACCCATAACATGAGCAAAGGACTCATTACATGAAAGAACATAAACTCTCTAAATAACAATTTTGAATAAATTCGGAATAAAAGATTTAGCCATGAATGAGTAGATGAATGTTGCTTCTCCTCTGATTTTTTTTCTTCTTTCATTAACCCCTCATTCCTCCCACCTCCTACCAGCATCAACTCCCCATCTTCTTACCTTCTGTGGTCAGATTCCAAAAGACAACTCTCTCCCTTTTTCCAAAAGGTGATAGATTATGGCATTCCTCCATATAAATCAGCTTGTGTCATCTCCTATCTTCAGCTTGTTTCTTCTGTAAGACAAATCCAAAAGTATTTTGTTCATATATACTGTTCAAGTATTATCCAAGTATTATTTCAAGTATTCAAGTATTATGTTGCAAGACCCTATCACACAGGGTTAGATGAAAATCAACACCATGGTCAGAGATTAGAATTGCATCACACCAATTAATAGAATTAAAGAAAATCTTACAAAGGTCATAGAAATGATTACTTTAGAAAATCTCAGTATTTACTATTACATAAAACTTAATAAATAGCATTATACAGTTAAATTAAATATAATTATACATAAAAACTATAATGGGTCACTTTTGTTAAGATTTTTAAAAAGTATTTTAATACTCAATGTGGGGCTTGAACTCACAATGCCGAGATTAGCAGCTGCACATTCTACCCACTGAGTCAGCCAGATGCCCCTATAATGGGTCTCTTAATAAACAATTCTCCCTCTCTAAAGATCTGTTAATTTTTTTTTTCAATATAGATTTCCTCTTGCTGATATTCATCTGATTATTACTGAATTACTTTAACCCTGGTACTTGGATGTGCTATTCTTAAACTGGAATCCTTATTTCTATTTGTAAAAAAGTTCTCATCTGTTATGCGGTAGATCAAAAAACATTTTAAATGTAGGCTTTTTCAACTGCCTTCTTGAAACATTTTGTTCCTACACATTCTGCAAAAGCCCTACAACCCATTGCATTATAATCTGGGAATGGCTCTTTACAGATTGCTTACTGGCTCTGTTTTCTTCCCTAAATACTGTGCCTTCATGACACAGTATTGTGTATATTCTTTTTCTCTGTATTTTTGGTTTTGGACTTGGCATTTGGGCAGAAATGTGGACACGAGATACCGCATGATACTTCAAAGTGCCTCCTTCGATTCCCTGTGATTAATGTGTTCTACTAGGTTGTCTTTACATTGATACATGAAACACAAATGACAAATTATTTTTAACACAGTCAAGCCCAGAGCAATTTAAGATGGATCGAGTATAGAAAATAACCTAAAATGTAAAAATTAAAGAATATATTTTAGGTGTTTTATGGTTTAAAATGTATTATTTTTTCTTACTCGTTTTAAAAAAAGATGCTTTGAAAGTGACTTCTGAGTTACTGTACAATACAAAGTGCATCATTTAACTCTGTTAAAATAACAGAAAAATATATACTTGATGTTAATGAATCACCATCAAGAGAAGAAAGTAACATGCAGCAACACCTTGGTGTTACTCTCCTAGTATTCTGACCTTCCAGCATGAAGTTTTAACACTGAACTTTGATGACTCTTCACTTCTTCCTTCTGTTTTCCTAGTCAGTTGGTATAGTTTATTTCTTCTGTTTTGTTTACATTTTCTTTCTGGAAGATTTTAATAGCATAGTTAGGGTTTTTTCCCCCACAGTTTGTATGCTATTCAATAGAAATAAAATCCAACTTCATTTATAATGAAACTACTAAAAATGGATGGGTTTGGATGATGTAAAATCTGACTTAAAACAAAGAAAGCTTGTTGGCAGTCACAGCAATCTGGCCTTCAATGATCCCTGCAAGTCGCACATTTAATTAGAGGGGAAACTCATTAAAGTATCTGGGAATATTAAGTGATGCTATGATTCTAAATAGCTGAGTCCAGCCCTTTAAAGAGTTGGCTGAGATTGTCAGCACCTGCCTTGTGTCTGTCTTATCCACAGACACAAATATTCAGAAAGATCCTTGTGTGATACGTAATCATTAAGAAAATTCCATGTACATTGCATGCCTTATACTCAATTTCATTCAAAACAGCATTTTAGAGAAATGGAATATATGAAGCAATGTCTATTTTTGTTCAGGTAGGTACATCTGAGGCACAACAAGTGACTAAGACTAATATTAAAAAATTGTTCTTAAATTGTCCTTGGTAGTGCAGTTAAACAAAGAAATTATTGTCAAACTGTTTAATATTTCATATGGAAAAATATAGGGTAGCATGGGAAGAGGAATTTAATTGAATAATTATATGATTTTAAAGTAAAATAAAGCAGCGACTGGATGGTTCAGTTTGTTGAGTGTCTGACTTCAGCTCAGGTCATGATCTCATGGTTCTTGGGATCAAGCCCTGTATTGTGCTCTGCACTGTCAGCGTAGAGCCTGCTTCGGATCCTCTGGCTCTCTCTCTCTCTGTCCCTCCCTGATCATGCTCACCTGTGCTCTTTCGCTCTCTCATAGATAAATAAACATTAAAAAAAAGCAAAATAAAACAACTCAAATATATAAATGAAATTATGTGTTTGCAATTATTTAATAAAACATGTTTAGCAATTATTTGAAGGATTTTTCTTTCCTGAATGCAAAAATAAATCACAAAGAAGATCCAAACATTCATGTGGAGAGCATAATAAAATTTCATTTTTATTTAAAAATAACTATTTCCTATAAGTGTAGACTCTATCGATTCACTATACTACTATGCTGAAATGCACTGAAACAAAAATATCACATATTGGCCTAAAAACTAACATATTAATGACAAATCAATTTTATAAAATTAAATATTTTTGCTATAAAAATTTGGATATGAGAGTTGGAGAGTTTTATCTTTTTTAAAAAAATTAATGTATATTTACTTTTTTGAGAGAGAGGGAAACAGAGAGCAAGATGACTAAGGGCAGAGAGAGAGGGAGACAGAGAATCCAAAGAAGGTTCCAAGCTCTGAGCTGTCAGCACAGAGCCTGACTCGGGGCTTGAACCCACAGACTGAGAAATCATGACCTGAGCCAAAGTTGTACATCCAACCAACTGAGCCACCCAGGTGTCCCTTTTATTTTGTCTTAGATTACTTTAGAGAGAGAGAAAGACAGAGAGAGAGAGAGAGAGAGAGAGAGAGAGAGAGATCATGCATTCATGCATGACTAGGGTACGGGCAGTGAGAGAAAAGGAGAGAGAGAATCTTAAGCAGGCTAGACACTAAGCATGGAGCCTGATGCGGGCTTGATCTCATGACCCTGAGATCGTGAACTCAGTTGAAATCAAGAGTCTGATGCTTAACTGACTGAGTCACTCAAATGCCCTGAGAGTTTGAGATTTTAAGAAGGCTGGCAAAAAACATAATGCATCCTTCATATAGAATTTTAATTTTTAGAAAAAAATAAAAAAAAAAAGCTGCTAAATAATTTCACCACTCATTTTGGACGTATTTCAATGAATAAAATTTTCACTATAGCAATCACAGACATATCACAGTATATAATATGATGGATGTAAACCACTTAACCTAGTGATACTCCCATAATCTCTAAACTCTAATGAGTCTTATTGCTATTAAGCAATTTACTATATCCACATTTCTCCATAGAAGTCCAAAATTGACTTGCATAAATTACTCAGTAATACATAGAATGAAATAACTTCTATTAGCAAAAGAGCACTGAACTAGGAATAAGAAATGCCTACACTAAATTCTTAATTTTACTATTTACCCATTATGACTTAGATAATGCATTAGCTTTTTAAACTGTGAATTTTTCTCTGTAAAATATAGAGAAAACAGTTTTCAAAAATATTTAACAAAGATAATGTTAATTAACATTCAATTTAAAATGGGCATAACATTCTTATGTAAACTTTATACTGCTCTACAATCTAACAGCTCTTTTCTAAAAACTTGTCATGATTATTTTATTCTCTGGAATGCACATACCATACATGGAAGAATAAAACTTTTATTTATAGTATCTCCCATTTCTATATGCCAGGCACTTAACATTCATTATATTTTTTATCTTTATCATTAAAAATCATACTATGAAACACATTTTTGCCTCCCATCTTATGTATTAAGAAAAAAAATAAAATTCAGCAATGTTAAGTTGTATGATCAATCACATATAGCTAAAAAGAGCCAGTTAGCTACAAACTTATGTCTACCTCCTTCAGCATAAGGAGATAAAATAATTGATTGATTTAAAATAATGAGGTGATATATTAGAATGAATGCCACCATTCTCTTGCAATATCTACAGTGTCCCTGGGTCTCTGTTGTCAAGTATGTCAAGTATGTTGCTGATCACTCTGGGAACGATCAATAAGGAAAATGTATCATGTTGCTACCAATTGTCCTGGATGCCAATATTTGAGAAATGCCAGTTCTTGAGGAAATTCTCTTGGAGGCACCCTGAGATTTTAAAAACTCACTTGAACAAAAAGAAACCAACTTATTTACCCTATTCCCAGCTACATGTACTTTAGAAGTAGATGTAGAGTGTTACTTTTAAATTTCAGAGAACGTTTAGATCACATCTGGGTGATCTGGTTGTGTGAACTCGGTGATCATTAAAGAGCTTAACAAGATTTTTTGGTTAACAAGATTTTCAGGTACAACTTTCAGATTCAAGACACTTGGAGATTCAGGACATAATGTTTAAATACCGGATAGTAGTCTTTCCTAGCCACTATGCTCAGTAATCTGAAATATAGCTCTAAAAAGAGCTATACCACAAGGAAAAAAAATAATTGTTCTTTAGACTCTAATGAATGTACATAGTAAGATGCTGAAGAAAGAGGTATATGTAAGTTCTCTTTCCTTACCAGAATAAAGTTATCACTAATAAATTCATTGTGCAGAAACTATAATGAATACCTGTTAATATATTCCAAGGAACTCTATTCTCTAAGTTTCTCTTTTCTCTAACTTTACTCTTTACTTTCTATCCTCTACCATTTGGCTTGATTTCAATGAGTTTCTTTTTTTTTTTTTTAAATGATTCACCTATTTTACATCACCTTGCTTAAATTGTAAGCTTTAATGTCTTATGTACTGGGAATATATTCAGAGTAGTGTAACTAATGGTAATTTTTCTAATTTTAAATAATAAACAAAGAAATTATTATTGTTAAGGGAGGACTGTAGGCAGGGATGTAATATTACAAGGTAAATTTGTCCAGATCCCAATTCCAGTTTGTCAGGGAGAAATATAGTTTCCCTACCAACAGAAAGCAATTCATGGACACCAGCAGAATACCTAAGATTTCAACTAAATTCTGATACTACCTATCCAGAGATAGTGTCAGATCCCACAGGTTAAGGGCTCAGTCCTACAAGACGGCCTCCCCTACCTCCACAACTTCAGATGCCAGTCACAAGCCCAGGTTGTTACCTGTACTTCAGACCCATTAGCTATAAATTAGAGGTTTCCATGGCTCCCTCCTTGAGTTTGTTAATTTGCTAGAGCAGCTTACAGAAGTCAGAGAAAAGATGCTACTTACTGGGTTGCCAGTTTATATAAGAGGATGTAACTCAGGAACAGCCAGATGGAGAAACATTTGCAGGGTAAGCTAAGGTGAAAGGGAATGGAGCTTCCATGTTCTCTCTGGGTGCACCACAGTCCCAGCACCTCCACGTGTTCATCCACCCATAAGCTCTTCAAACCCAATCCTTTTGGGTTTTTTAAGAAGGCTTATTACATAGGCATGATTGATTAAATCAATGGCGGTTGGCAACTGATTCGCCCTCCAGTCCCTCTTCCTTCCCCAGAAGTCAAAGGATAAGATGGAAAGTTCAAACACTCAAACCAAGGTTGATTCTCCTGGCAACCAGCCTCTATCCTTAAGTGCTTCCTAAGGGTCACTTCATTAACATGAAAAACACCTTCATTGCTCTCATTACTTCTGAAATTATAAGGGTTTAGGAGCTCTGTGCCAGCAATGGGGAGGAAGATCAAATATATATATTTCCTATTATAAATCACAATATCACAAAGGTTAGGAAATAAACCAAAGAATATCTTTAATGGGATGATGAAGTAGCAAAATAACAATAATTCAAAACCAGTTAATTTTCGAGTGTAAACAGGAGAAACCCAACAGAGGACCATGGGAGGGGAAGGAGGAAAAAGAGTTAGGGAGAGGGAGGGAGACAAAACATGAGAGACTCTTGAATACTGAAAACAAACTGAGGGCGGAAGGGGGAGGGGGGAAAGGGGAAGGGGGGTGATGGTCATGGTGGAGGTCACTTGTGGGGAAGAGCACTGGGTGTTATGTGGAAAACAACCTGACAATAAACTATAAAGTTAAAAAAAAATTTCGAGTGTATAGTTAAAACAAAACAAACAAAAACTGAGAGCTCTTTTGTGTTTGTTTGTTTCATTTTTTAATAGTTATATTCTAATAAAAATTTAAATAGTCCTTTGTAGGTCTGTTAAATAATGTCTGGGTTTGACCTCTAATGGATATGCTTCCCCACATTACATCATTTTCAAGTCTGGGATAATTCTTAATTACAAAGTAAAGAACATGGAATAAATTCTATAAAGCAAAATCTATTAGAACTGTGAGAAAGGGTACATACAATTTTAATAGGCTAGATATTTGACTTGTCCTCAAGAAATTAAGTAGATAATTAGACTAACATAATTTTAAAAGTTCAATACTTTTGGAGGACGCGGGCAAGATGGCGAAGAAGCAGGGAGCTCTGTAATCTGCGCCCGCCCGCATGGATTGAACTGAGAAGGACTGAAGGGATAAAACTCGGATTTGCAAGTGGGGGAAAGAAGAAACAGATGCCAGAAAGAAGACAACCTCAAATATGCCTGAGTGAGTGACTGTGATCTGGGAAATTAGGGGATGGGCGGGTCCCAGTGGTGCAGGGGGAAGGAGCCCCAGCCCAAGACAGAGAGAGAGCACTGTGCCCTGGGAGAGACCAGGGGAAGAGAAAGAGAGACGGAAAATGCACCTAGAACCATCTCTAAGGGAGGAAAAACTCGCCCGTCTCCCCATATATAACTGCTGGGTGCGGGGAGAGAAATCTGTCCCATCTGGCCGGCGAATTCTTCCTTGGGCGCAGCGGCAGCGGCAGCGGCATACATTCCAAGCAGCACCGCGAAAGGCGGCGGCACAGATAAAGGCAGCGGCGGTGCGAAAAGCGGCGGCGGCGGCGCCACCAAAGGCGCCTTGAAAAGCGGCAGTGGCGGTGGCAGCTCCGCGAAAAGGCAGCGCAAGCCAGGCCGGGAGGCGAACAGCCAGCAGGAACGCATCTCATCCACGGTGACGGTGTTTAACTGCATGGACTAGGATTTGTAAGTGAGGCGGAGATTGGAGAATACAGTTTGGCTCGCCCGTGGCACAGGGAGATCGGACTCAGAAGGGCGGCTTGCAACGCTTGGTTCCAGCAAAGCTTTGAAGCGGCACCATACTTCTCTCCGCAACCACAAGGAGGGGCCTCGGAGAGAGCAGCCCCAGAGACCTGACCTGATGCCAAACCACGCCCATCTGCACAGGGGAGTTGTCTTTTTTTTTTTCCTTTTTTCGTTGCTTCTCCTTCTTTTCTGCTGCCATCCAGATATATTTCCCGTAGCATATTCTTATCTCTCCTCTTGGCTGGTTATATGCTTTTAGACTGTCCACAGTTTTTTGCTGTCTCTGTCCCCACCTGTTTTTCTTTTTGATTTTGTTTTTGTTTCTTTTTCTTCTCTCTTCTCTTCTCTTCTTTCTTTTCTTTCCTATCCTTTCCTTTCTTTTTCGTTACTTCCTTTCCCCTTTTGGCTTACTTGTTTGTTTGATTTGTCTGTGTGTGTGCATGCTTTTGTTCCCTGTATGCTAGTCTGTTTCCTTTTCAGGGATACCTCAAGAAACAAGCCAAAGTACACGTGGTGGAGAGTTCCAGATATCACTGACCAGGGAAATAAAATAATCAAAGGCACAACAAGAGAAACCGAGAGACACCATTAAAAGAACACTTTCTGAAACGACAGGCCCTGAAGAGTCAATGAGCCTCCTTTAATAGAGCAATACTAACAGGTGCACCATTAATAACGAGCTTTTAAAACTGACCAGAGGCAGAAAGCTAGCCAAAATGACGAAACGAAAGAACTCTCCTCTAAAGCAACTCCATGAAGATCTCACAGCCACAGAACTGCTCAAAACAGGCTTAAACAACATAACTGAACAAGAATTTAGAACAATTGTCATAAAATTAATTGGTGGACATGAAAAAAACATCAAAGAAGCTGTTGATACACAGACTAGGGACCTTGAAAATAGCTGTGACGAGTTAAAAACGGCTATAAATGAGGTGCATAACAAAATGGAGGCAGCCACTGCACAGATCGAAGAGGGAGAGAGGAGAATAAGTGAATTAGAAGACACAGTTCTAGCAAAAGAGGAAGCCGAGAAAAAGAGAGAGAAATTGATACAGGTACATGAAAAGAGAATTCGAGAACTGAGTGATACAATCAAACGGAACAATATCCGTATCATAGGAATTCCCGAAGATGAGGAAAGAGAAAAAGGTCCTGAAGGGGTACTGGATCAAATTATAGCTGAAAACTTCCCAAATATGGGGAAAGAAATGGACATTGAAATCCAAGAGGCCCAAAGAACCCCCTTACGACGTAACTTAAATCGACCTT
>CM053567.1:100407134-100489472 GCA_028646485.1 Cryptoprocta ferox
CAAAACATGAGAGACTCTTGAATACTGAAAACAAACTGAGGGGGGAAGGGAAGGGGGAAGGGTAATGGGGGGTGATGGTCATGGTGGAGGACACTTGTGGGGAAGAGCACTGGGTGTTATATGGAAACCAACCTGACAATAAACTATAAAGTTAAAAAAAAAAGTTCAATACTTTTGTTTATATGTATGAATTAACACACCTACAAATTGAAATATATAAAAAATCAATAGTATTAATTCATTATCTATGTGTATACATATACATGCATACACACATATATATACCCTCCCCATATATTATTAACACATGATTTTTAGCCTAGACTGAAAAATAATCATCTTGTAAAAATATGTGATTTTCTTTTAAAGAGGTTCCTGGAAGTAAAGCATGTTTAGCTCATGACTGTTCTTTTCAATCCTCCAGCTTACTTAAGAATTAGAGGATATTTACTCCATTTTTGGCAATATGTTCTCTGAAGTTTTATTTTTCTAATATTGTTACAATTTAGCAATATATTGCTATTTGTGATTTTAATTTTTAAATTATATATATAATGATGGTTACAAATCTGAGTGATGAGGAAATGATTTTAATGAAAGCACTTGCCTTTACTGCACTGCTCCTTATGTATGATCAGGTTTCCCAGGATAATATCATTTTACTAATTTTGTTTTAATTCATTTGCATATCAATTAATAAAATCGTGTATTTTGTGACCACACAAACCTCTCTCCATCTCTATGTTCCTTCCCTCTGTTTCATTCATAACTTTAAATTTCATTCTCTGTCATTGTTGTGTTGTGGTGGTTGTTATTCTATTATCTATAAAGAGAATCCTTTAGCTTGATTACTAGAGGCATTAGGGATAGAGGAAAAGCTGAACATTTTTTCTTAGAATGTCTTGATTTTGTTTATCCATAGATTATTGGACTTTAGTGAATATGGGATTCTGTTTGTTGTATTTTTCCATAATCCTGCATTTGATTGCTGTGGCTGAGGACTCTGTGCAGTGAGTAGGATCTTACTGATCTCTTCAGTGGTCATTTGTAATTTGACAAGACAGTTCATTTTTCATTTGTGAGATTTTGATACTAATTTTTACACCATCCCAATATGCTGATATCTTGTCATCACACGCTGGCAGCAACAAAGACAAAAAGATTCAGGAATGACACAAATATAACAATTCCTCATGGTAAATTCTCACATAAGTCTAGGGTTATTTTTGTAAGCTGTCTTTTATATTGCTAAAGTATGGCTACTATGCCTCTCCTTTGTAACTCTTAATTGTGTTTCATGCTTCATGTATAGGTTGATTGGATAAGTTGAAATAGATTAAAGACATGTATATATCTTTAGGGGAGCCTGGGTGGCTCAGTCAGTTAAATATCCAGCTCTTGATTTTGGCTCAGTCATGATCTCACAGTTTGTGGGATTGAACCTTGCCTCGGGCTCTACACTGACAGAATGGAAACTGCTGGCAATTCTCTCTCTTCCTCTCTCTATTCTCCTCCTCTGCTCATGAATGCATATACACACACACTCTCTCTCAAAAATAAATAAAATAAACATTTAAAAAACATGTATATATATATTTTTAATTATATAAACATTATTCATTGCAGAGACAAAATGTGGCAGACAAATTCTAGGATGGCTCTTCATAATGCCTGATTACTGATGTCAACTACAATCCCCTCTCCTTGTGTGTAGGCAAAACCTGTGACTTACATCAAATTAGTAGAACACAGCAAAATTTATGGAAGTCTTCTCATGATTGTGTTTCACTACGTAACTCCATCTTGCTGGTAGAGTCTTTTTAAAAGAAATTTTTAAAGGCTTATTCATTTTTGAGTTTCAGAGAGACAGAGCATCAGCAGGGGAGGGGCAGAGAGAGAAGGAGACACAGAATCTGAAGCAGTTCCAGGCTCTGAGCTGTCAGCACAGAGCCCAATACGTGGCTTGAACTCATGAGGCATGAGATCATGAGATCATGAGATCATGAGATCATGACCTGAGCGGAAGTCAGAAGCTTAACCAACTGAGCCACTCAGGCGCACCTTGCTATTAGAGTGTTTTTAGGACTCACTTCTGCTGGATTGTTGAAGTGACCATGGCCAGAAACTGTGGGTGGCCTTTCTGAGCCAAAAAATGTCTCTAGTAATTTAGAATAATCTCCAGCCACTTGCTAGAGAATCCAGGAACCTCAGTCCTACAACTGCAAATTGTATAAAATGAAATTTTTATTCATTCATCTTGATCAGCACTGAATATAACCATTCAATTAGGAAGTGTTACATTTCCTTTGTCACTCTGGAAAATCCCGTCTGTTATTTCCACCATTTTGGAAAATTGGATCCCTCAAAAGATATCCACATTAAATCCTTAGAATAACTTAATACTATTTTAGGAAGTGGTAGTTCTTGGCCTCACAGAGCTTATATTTTGGTGCCAGCAACAAATGGATAGATATTTGAAGAATATTTAAATAACTATTTATTGGGCCGTTAATAAAAATGTCAAAAGGAAAGCAGATGAAAGGATAGAAAAGTGGTATTTTAAACAGGTGGAAAGAGAGGCCTCTATGAGTATCGGACTTGAAGGAAAGACTTGAACACAGAAAGAGAGGAAATCTTAGTAATACCTGGTATAAAACTATTCCAACTTCAAAGATTACCAGTGGAATATCCATAGTGTACCAGCTTAGTTTGTATAGTATGGAAAAGAAAGAAGCCAATTTGAGATAAAATAAGCAGGGGAGAAAGTTGTAGTAAAGAGAGAGAGCCAGAGGCAGTTTTCATTTTAGAAGTCTTGGGAAGCCATCACGCTTAGAGTAGGCTTCTGAGCAGAGGTTTGACAGAAAATCACTTTTGCTTAAAATGGATGACTGCTGTAGACTGTAATTGTGTTCCCCCAAGTCATATGTTGAAGTTTTGAAGCCTAGTACCTCAGAATGTGACTGTAGAAGAGCCTTTAGAGAGATAATTAAGGTAAAATTAGGTCATATGGATGGCCCTTAATACAACATAACTGGTGTCCTTATAAGAAGAGAAAATTTGGACATACTGAGAGAAACCTAGGATGTATGCACAAACAGAAAAGACCATGTGAGGACAGAGCGAGAAGGTGGCCATCTTCTCATGGAGAATAAGCCAAGTAGAGAAGTCTCAGATGAAAGCAATCCTGCTAACACCTTGATCTGGGGCCTCTAGCTTCCAGAATTGTGAGATATGTGAGATAATAGATGTCTCTTGCGTAAGCCACCTAGCATATGGTATTTTGTTATGGAATCCCTAGCAAACTAAAACAATGGCTCTGGTTAATATGTGGAAAACATATACTAGCAATGGATGTTAAGAAGCAGTACAGGAGTGAGATATTGGCAACATGGGCCAGAGAGGTATAGTAGAAAATGGTGAGAGATATTTAGATTATATATAAATTTAGATTATATATATATGTGGGATGTGATATATATTAACGCCTCAAGGAAAGGAGAATACAAGGGTTTTGCTCATGGCCACATTTCATTCTGATTCCAGGTTGAAAGTAAGATTATTTTTCTGGTCTAAAATATGTTTTAACAATGGTAGCTTTGTTCATTTGTTTGTTTTTAACACATATCTTTTACTAATGGTAATTTGTCTTACACATTATACATTAAAAATAGGAGCCAAATAACTTAATATTAGATTTAGTTAATCTCACCTCTCCACAGTGAAGTTATTAGACAGCCTAGCTGGAAATATAGTCACTGAGTGACAGTATGGCAAGTCTCTTTTCAGTTTTGAAAAGTTTGGATGAATTCCAGAGATCAATGTAGAAATTAATTGCTTACAGTTTCTGGCACAAGTCTTCTCATAAGCACTGATTTTTTGAACAGCCATCATAACAGGGCATTGCTTGCCAAGGTAAGGAGCCTGACAGGACTGGGGGTTGATCCATTGGTCTTAGGAAGAGATATGCACAGTGCACAAATTATATGCAAAGGCAAATTAACCAGAGTGTGTTAAAAAGGATTGTTTAACATTCTAACATTTAACTTCTCTATCATTCATTTCATCGCTCCCATAAGGGACAGACTTGAAAATAATTAGACATAGATATTTCTGAGCTATTTTTGTTGTATGTGTTCTCACAACATTGTACTTATGGTTTAATCATTCTAGAAATTATGGAAAATGGATTTTTATGAAAATTAAAGCATCTGGTGACATAAATAATGTTTGCAGAATTGAGTAACTTATAACACCTAAGGCATTGCATGTGGTGAACTTTAACTCAAAGTGATAATGGAAGGCTTCACCCTACCCTCTGAAGTTTTTAGAAAAGTGCACTGTGCTATGAAGGAACACAGATAGGTTTGTGTATTATAAAATAGACTTAAATTATTTATGAAATGTTAACTTTACCACCTCATTATTCCATGTGAATTTTCAATTTTTGTACCACTAATCCTGATTATATAAATAAATAACTTTTAGTGATATATAAATATTACTTCCCAAAGAGATGCATTTATTTAATTCTCATACACACATGCACACTCCAACTTTCATATTTACTCTGATATGTTGATCTTTACTTTTCTGTAAGTCAGGTTAATTTTTATTTTTAATTACCTATTAATGTAGAATAAAGTTAATTTTAGTTAATCTGCTACTTATCTCCTTTTCCCAGAGTTGAGTGAAAATTCTGGGAGGACATTATACTACCGAATAGTAGGAAGCATATGCAGTCCTCATATCTATACACACATCTGTGTGTGTATGACAATATACACAGCAACCAATTCATTGAGATGTATCATTTATCTATTTGTCTCTAATTTGTCAATGCTGTGACCATGTTCTATAGTATTGTCTATAAAGGTGTGTGGGTCTAGCAGCTCTCTGCTCATTTCATGCTCTAGTTAAGAGACAATCTGCTACTTTTACATCCCACTGAGATAAGAAAATCTGAGAAGCCCTTTAGCGCTTAAATTGACTAGGTTCATGATTCGCCTTTTTTTTTTTTTTTTTGTCTTGCTGAATGCTTATAGAAAGACGGGCACAGAGCTTGTCTTTTCTTCAAATAACAGGATACAGGCCTTTCTTTGGAACAGACTGTTCTATCATGTGCCCCTTCTTTTGCCTTTACTCAGGAGAATATTTTGCAGCCTTCAAAGGAAATCTACATACTTACAGATCCCTTATTACAATATCTGAATTTCTATAAAATATTCTGCCTATGAATAGAGTCTTTCAAAATCGCTTGAGTTCTTGGAGAACAAATCATTTTAAAAAATTATTATTTTAAAATTGTTTTTGGTCACATTCCTTCCCTGGAAAAATGAGCACCAAAACTCGTAAGTGTCTGAATGAGAGTTGGGGAGAAAGGTATGGAAAGTAAAATGAAAAAAAAAAAAATAACAAAAACAAACAAAGAAAGAAAAAAGACCATAAGTTACTACCAATGAAAAAATTAAAACATGCTTGCAATGCAGTATGAGGCCCAATTTGTAAAACTTTCTCTTTTTGTTAAATTTTTTAAAATTTATTTGAGAGAGAGACGGCACGAGCAGGGTCAGGACAGAGAGAGAGGAGAGAGAGAATCCCAAGCTGGCTCTACACTGTCAGCACAGAGCTCTATGTGGGGCTTGAACCCACAAACCATGGGATAATGACCTGAGCCAAAAATCAAGAGTTGGACGCTTAACCGATATAAAATTAATTTTGTATTAATATGAAAATATATATTATTTTTAATATATATAGAACATATAATATGTAAAAGGGATTCTGGTTTTCTTGATTTTGGATGTGTATCCTTAAGCTGAAAAAAAAAAAAAGGTGTCAAGTAGTTCTGCAACCTGAAGCCAGGGAAAGAATCACATCTGCAGAATAAGCTAAATGGATATTGAGGGGTACTGTCAAAAATAGTGTATCATTGCCTCTATGGCAAAGGTATGCCCAAAGAGATTTGACAAGACTGTTTATAAATATGTATACATGTATATACATATAAATATATATTATTACATATATACATGTATACCTATTCTTATACATATACATGTATTCATATATAGAGATATAGATATATATGAATTCTTTGTATAGCCAAGGAAGGTTTTAACCATAAAGAGAGCTGTAGGTGTGTTTTGTATTTTCGCTCCCTTCTTGAACCAAACTCAAGAGTATGAGAGGAAATGCTTCTGCCCACATCTAGCCAATTGAAAGGCCTCAAAATAATCATTGGGAGAGCTTGCCATTAGTCCACTGAAGTCCAAGGGACATCTGACTCCATTGGTCAACTCTAAGATAAGCAATGTTTACTAGAGTTGCTACTATTTAGCAGCAGAGCATGGATACCTGGCATTCCCAGAAACAGACTGGGTAAGGATGCTTGTAATTCTCCTATGAACCTTGCATAAGAAGTCAAACAGGACAATCTCTAAAGGATATACTGAAGGGGCTAGGAAACACAGATATTACAATAATCCAGGGGGGTATATAAAAAAAGTCCAGAGAGGAAATTACTCACTTGATAAAGTAAAATAGTGAGAGATGCCCGACAACAGAATTCTCTTGGAGAACTGAAATAAGTATCACCTAGGAGAAACAGCCAGAAATTTTGAACCTATAATACACAGATTGCTACATTTTCTAATGACATGTAAAATTCCCAGTCATATGAAATCCATCGCTGCATCTTCATTGCCCTCCTACAACTTCCTTTATCATACTGAAGTGGATAAAACAGCAAATAAGAAGGAAAGATGTACAGCATAGAAGTGAGAGAACAACCACTTGTATATGGGATTTTACCCAAAGGGAACTATTAAAAGGACAGTGGATGAAATGAAAATGCTTACCTTAAATTATGGAGCCTAGTTTATTTAAAATACATTAAATATATAAAAATAAATATTTAAATACTTTATATATAAATACTGTACTATTCCACAGACTCTTATTGAGTCTATTTTTTTCAAAACACTTCAAAATTACATAAGTACATGATACTGTTTGCTTCTACTCTTAAAAACACATTTCTTGATTTATACAATTTTATATTACAGACTTGAATAAAAACCTTAAAGTTACCTATGTATTCACCTCCTCTTTTGTCTAGAGTATTTGGGCAAAAGTGGAATTAATTATTTCCTGGGGCAGTTCTAGGATGTAACTGCTTTTTTTGTGCCTTACTCATCTCTACTGCATTCCCTCTACTGCCTATCATGGCTGGAAATGTATCAGAAATATATCAGAAAGATCAGAAATATATCACCCTTCCTAGTGCTGGCCTCACCACCATAACTTAAGCAGAAGATTAAATACTGGTTGGTCACTGCTTTGTGCTATTTTTGCTCCCAATACCATCATCCAAGGCTTTGAGGTATACCAGATTTAACTGAATATTTAAGGCAATGATTCAGTTTATTATGCAATAGGACAAACTACCTAAAGTAAATATAACATATTTCTAATAGGAATGAAAAGTTAGTTGACAACCTGTCTCAAAGAAATTTCATAATATCTAGCTTGCCTAGTCTCTCTCTCCTTTTGGTCTGTGTCCATTCTCTGTTTTCCATGTATTGCTAATTTGAAAACATTGTTCATGTATAGAGAAATTTATCTTTGTCCTTTTATCCCCTCTTACCCTTTGCAAAACTGCATCTTCAGGTCTTTATTCCCAGGCAGCTTATATTCATTTTCATGAATAAATAAAAAAAGCCCTAGGTATATATACATGCATTTATATGTTTACAACTTAAATCCAGATGCAAGTGTAAAGTAGACAATCATTTTTCATTTCTTTATATCAAAGCATTTGTCTTTTTTACATCTTAATAAATCTCTCCTTTTATCTTTATTAGCAGCAGTTATTTTATATATAGTAGAAATTATAATTAATGTAGATAAATATTTTTAAACTATATTTAGCAATCCTAACAGTATAAAATGCCCATTATAATATTGGTCAGAATGCTCACATGAAACAGATGGTGATCTCAAATGGTATAAATGCAGAGAGTTTAATGAAACACCATCTACAGAGGTGAAGACAAGGTTAAGGAAAACTTAACAAGTGATGGTGAATTGGTACAGGGCTAGCAATAGCAGTCAGCCATTCTTACCCTTATGCTGGTAGGGACTATGGAATTGGTTATAACATCTGATTGCTACAGCTATTAAAAAACAAAATAAAACAAAACAAGACCATACAAAACAACAATGGTGAGCAATCACTGCCAAAGTGCAGCCAAACAGAGATTAAAGTGGCCCGGGATAAAAAATACCCTGACCTTTTTCCAAATGTCCTTGAACCCCTTCTAGGGCTGCCCATTGGGCAATTCTCCCGGATGATGAAAATTAAGAGTCTTTTCAGTTGCTAGCACTTAGAAGCCAGTTGGTCAATGTTGGTAGCAGGATAGAGTACATGGAAGAATGGACCTGTAGGTATAAATGGAGAATAATTTGTACAATCTACCTCGTTTTCCTATTAACATCAACTCAGATATTTTGTCTGGATGTAAGACTCAGATAAGTTAGCAGAGCAAAGGAAATAATTAGACCAAATAAAAAATGGTTGCTTTTATGTAGCTGATCATTATCCCTATACCATTTATTCCATGTTCCACTTACCCTCTATAGGCATATACACTGGTTGGGAACTTTTTATGTAGAGGGTTAACTTGACACAAGTCTTCATCCCATGAGACACAAGTTCTACATGCTCCTGTCCTTACCAGGTTGACCACTATTATTGAGCACAGGGGAAATAGGGGAAACAATAGAAACTTACTTTATAATATACTGATATAGTTGTTCTTGACACTATTGGGGAGAAACAACTTAATTTTCCTTTAGTAATCAATATCATTCACCTTGGCCAACACATTACTTTAATAGTACTTGGCCTCTCTGTTACTTTAATAGGAGAAACATTAAATAAGAAGTGGACATTCTTAATTTTCAATTTGAAAGATACATAAGCCTTCCATTTAGGGTATTAGAAGACCTAAACATAATTATCCCAAGATCACAGAAATAGAATGCAAAAAACTTTTTAAGTGTGTTAACAGAGCAGTAAGTGGGGGATGGTGGGGGCCAGTATTCTTGACCACTCGCAACCATGGATCCCAGCACTTTGCTTTCTTTCTGTGGGGTAGATCACACTGAATATTGGCTCATGGATTTAAAGCCAGAGTGATTATATTTCCTAGTTTACGCCAGGCAGTGCCAGTTCAGAACTTTTGTCTTATCATCAGACTGTGTAGTTCCCCGTTCCTTCTGAAAAATGTCTCAGTTTACACAGTAAGTTTATATGATCACGTTATTAAGGGCACATAATGCACATTACAGAACAGCTCCCTATACTTGTAGGAATTTTTTTTTTTTTTTTTTTTTTTTTGTCTACTGACATCACATTTGATTCTGCAATAAGCCATTTAAAAATTTTACCAGCTCAGTTGCTCCTGGGTGATAGAGTATATTAAGACAAATGAATTCTTGTCTTTTCCCACGGCCTTACTTTTTGGTTGAGGGCTATGTTTTTCAGATACCAAGGCAATAACTAAAAAATTACTACTGAAAGCGCAGCTTGTACTTCAGTGCTGATTGCCGAACTACAAATTTACAGTCTAGGACTAGACTTAATTCAGAAACTGAGAAAAAAAGATTAGAATATTTTATAGAATTTTGGTGTGGCTGCTATAAGCTAGCACATTATCAATGGGCATATCTCTGAAAATATTATACATCCCTTAGAGTTCTACAAACTTATGCCATGAATTGAATGTCAAACCAGCTGGGTATTTATTGTATACAGTAGGCCCCACTGTAACATTTGATATTTTAAGATGTTTGCCAACTATAACCTAAAATTATATAAAAATCTGAGAATATGCAAGCATTTATAAATGTAGAATTTACAATAATTTTAATTTTTATTCAAACCCTATTTTTATGTATTATAACTTAATTAGCTAATTTGGGGAAGTAAAACCTCTATTATTTATTTTCAAACTGAATTTAAAGATGTTAAAATAAGATTCACTGGACATTTTTGCCAAGATAAGACACATACATTCTAACAGTAGTAGTAAAGCAAATGAAATGAGTGGAGTGGTTCTGAAATAAATGAAGACGAAGAAGTTCATACCAATTTTATTTATTTTGTTTATTTTTACAGCTACAATTTTTGGTGAGATGCTTAAACTTAGTGTGCCGTTGGAGAAGATATACTGGATAAGGAAACCATCAAAACTTGATCTATCTGTGGCTAACATTTTGGTGTCACCTGCCTGTAGACTACACGCATAGGCCACTCTGGGCACATTTTTGGTTGGCATAATTGTTTATTTATAAGAGAAATCAGAAGTTTTTAATGGGGAGATTTGCAAAATTAGATGAATTGGGAAGATAAGATATTTATACTCTAAAAAGAAGAAACAAAAATTGTATCCAGTAGAGACTTAAATTGTAGGTCGAATATGTCTTTAAGAATGTCTTTGGTAACTGCATCCCTCGATACATTAAGGTAAATTATAGTCTAATTTAAAGAAAGCTATGTGTCTAAGAATCTCATTGTAAAGGTAATGGGTGCCTAAACTGTTTATACAGTTCAGCAAACTAAAAGAACACAAAAATAAAAAAGAACCAAAAAAGAAATAATTAATTAAATAAAAGACAAAACCAAATGTAATCGTCATGAATCTAAGCTTTACTTTTAGAGAAAGGGGGCATTTAAAAATTTTTCTTAAATTTTGTCCTAGTTACAGGACAAGAAACAAACCTTAACTATTGTTTGATACTTTAAAACTGAATGAAATAAAAATGATTAAAATTTAAAAGTGACCGACAATTAAAGACAAAAATTTTAAAAAAATAGAAGTTTATAAATAGCATGTAAAATAGAATCCGTAGTGAAAAAAATAACTATTTATTTAAACAAATCTCTAGTGGAACATTTTTTACAAAAGTGAAGTTAAAGGTTATTATAATTAAAAAAAAAAACTGTACTGAGCAAGCATGTTTGAAGTCCTTGGGATGTCATGATAACATGCATTAGAATTGATGATTTCGATATCAAAGTAGGAAAAAACTTCCCCTATAGAAGACAAATCGTTCACGAATTAATTTAAACATGTTTGGTGTTAGAAAAATTTAAAAATACAAATAATATTTCTATGACTTGATGAATACTTTTGTTTTTTATTTTTATCTTTTATTAATTGTTATATATAAGGCTCACTTAAAACATTAGAGTTAAGAGAACCTTAAAGATTAAAGAAAAAAAACACACATTGTAGAGATTAGTAGAATGTGGCTGAAAAGATTAAGAAAGAAGCCAGTTCAAAGGCCCGGCAAGATGGCGGAGAAGTAGGGAGCTCTGTACTTTTTCACCAGCCTGCATCTCTATAACCAGGAAGGACTGAAGCCATAAGACACTGAACTGCAAGGGTCTGGGAGGAAAAGAGACAAGACTCCACTAAGAAGACAGCCTCATAGCTGCGTGATTGTGAACTGGGGAAGATAAAAACAGGCTGAAACCCGGAGGCGTGGAGGGGAGGGTGCCCCCCTTTGTGGAGAGCCACAGAGAGAGGGGAAGAGAAAGAGCGGCTGAAACTGCAATAAACTGTATCTGGAGAAGACAAAAACCTCGGCCCGGGATGGAGAGGGATCCCATCATCCCATCTGTAATCGCGGGGCATTCGGCAAAAGATTTTTTCTCTACCTGAGGCTCCTTACTTGGGCTGGACAACCCAATCTCAGGCAGCACCAGGAGAAACTGCTCCCTTACTTCCCCTATTCGATCCCTGGCTAAGAAGCCACCTGGCCTGCAGGAGTACATTTTGGACACTATCTTTAAAGTACACGGACTGAAATCTGGAAATGAGGCGGGTCTTGAGAAATACAACTCAGCCCACCTTGGCTACGCCCGCAGCACAGGGAGATCTGACCCAAAAGAGTGAATTGCAACACTTGGTTCCAGAAGGGACTGGGGTGCCACCATTTTTCTCCCCACAACCACTAAGGCGAGGCTTCAGGGAACAGCCTGTGGGACCCACAGTGGAGGTAAGACCTGCCTACACCAAACCATGCCCATCCACACTGGAGAACTGCTTTCCTTTTTTTCTTTCTTTCTTTTTTTTTTTTTTTTTTTGTACTGGAGCCTGGGACAAGACCAACACTGATGCATTGCTGTGATTAACTCTAGATTAATTCTTGTTATTCAGATATATTTTCCCTTATCTCATTCTTATCTCTCTCCTCCACTAGACTGGGTAATCTGGTCATTGGTTTGATTAAACAGTCACATTTAATCCATTCTCTTGATGCATATTCTACACCTCATTTGCTATGTTCCTTTCTCTCTCTCTCTATGGACTAATCAGACTATATATGTTCTTTGGGTAACATTATCTTCCTATTTTTCTCCTCACCTCCTACTATATTCACCTCTTTCTCTCTCTGAATTAAGCCTTTTAGTCTCTCTCAATGATCAATGTTGAACTTCCCTTCCTCCCCACCCCTGTCACTTCTCTCTTTGTATATGCTCTTCTATCAGCACTGCCTCCACCCTGCTCTTTATTTGTAGCTGGGATTTCTGGTTTTATGTTTTTAGACTGTCCTTTGTCTTTTGTTGTTTTTGTCCTCCTTCCTTTTTTTTTTATTTTTCCCTTTTGGTTTGCTTGTTTGACTTGTCTGTGCAATTGTGTGCTTTTTTTCCCCGTGTGTTAGTCTGTTTTCCTTTTCAGGGCTACATTAAGAAACAAGCCAAAGTACACATGGTGAAGAGTCCCAAATTTCAATATGAGTAGGGAAAAAAAGGCCAAAGGCACAATAAGAGAGACTAAGGGACACCATCAGAAGAACACTTCCTAAAGGGACAGGTCCTGGACATTCAATGAGCCTCCTTTAATAGAGCAATACTCACAGGTTCAGAGAGCATAACAAGCTTTTAAAACTGACAAGAGACAGAAAGCTAGCCAAAATGACGAAATGGAAAACCTCTCCTCTAAAGAAATTCCAGGAAGAAATCACAGCCACAGAATTGTTCAAAACAGATATAAGCAACATAACGGAGCAAGAATTTAGAAAAATTGTCATAAAATTAATCGCTGGGGTTGAAACAGGCATGGAAAATATCAGAGAAACCATTGCTACAAAGACTATGGACCTTAAAAATAGTTGTGACAAATTAAAAAATGTTATAAATGAGATACATAATAAAATGGAAGCGGCCAATGCACGGATTGAAGAGGCAGAGAGGAGAATAGTGAATTAGAAGACACAATTATAGAAAAAGAGGAAGCCGAGAAAGAGATAAACTGATCCAGAAGCACAAAAGGAGAATTCGAGAACTGAGTGATACAATCAAAAGGAACAATATCCATATCATAGGAATTCCTGAAGAAGAAGAAAGAGAGAAGGTGCCGAAGGGGTACTTGAACAAATTATAACCGAGAACTTCCCCAATCTGGGGAAGGAAATAGACATTGACATCCAAAGAGAACTCCCCTCAGACTTAACTTGAATCTACCTTCAGCATGACATATCATAGTGAAACTGGCAAAATGAAAGATAAAGAGAGAATTCTGAAAGCAGCGAGGGATAAAAGGGCCCTAACATACAAAGGGAAACCTATCAGAGTAGTTACAGACCTAGCTACTGAAACTTGGCAGGCCAGAAAGGAATGGCAAGAAATCTTCAATGTGATGAACGAAAAAAATGTGCAGACAAGAATCCTTTATACATCAAGCCTGTCATTCAGAATAGAAGGAGAGATAAAGGTTTTCCCAAATAAACAAAAATTGAGAGAATTCATCACCACCAAACCAGCCCTACAAGAAATCCTAAGAGGAACTTTATGAGGGAAATGTTGCAAGGAACAAAAGGTACCAGAGACACCACTACAAGCATGAACACTACAGAGAACACAATGACTCTAAACCAATATTTTTCAATAATAACACTGAATGTAAATGGACTAAATGCTCCAATCAAAAGACATAGTGTAGCAGAATGGATAAAAAAAAAAAACAAAATCCATCTATTTGCTATCTACAAGAGACTTATTTTAGACCTGAAGACACCTTCAGATTGAAAGTAAGGGGATGGAGAAATATCTATCATGCAACTGGAAGTCAAAAGAAAGCCAGAGTCGCCATACTTATATCAGACAAACTGGACTTTAAAGTAAAGACAGTAACAATAGATGAAGAAGGGCATTATATAATAATTACAGGGTCTCTCCATCAGGAAGAGCTCACAGTTATAAACATCTATGCACCGAATTCAGAAGCACCCAAATACATAAAACAGTTAATCACAAACAGAAACAATCTTATTGATAAGATTGTGCTAATTGCGGGGGATTTTAATACTTCACTTATAGCAATGGATAGATCAACTAGACAGAAAATCACTAAGGAAACAATGGACCTGGATGACACATTGGAACATTTGGATTTGACAGACATATTTAGAACTCCACATCCTGAAGCTATGGAATTCACTTTCTTCTCAAGTGCACATGGTACATTCTCCAAGATGGACCACATAATGGGTCATAAAGCAGTCCTCAATAAATATAAAATAATTGAGATCATACCATGCACACGTTCAGATCACAATGCTATGAAACTTGAAATCAATCACAGGAAAACGTCTGGAAAACTTCCAAAAACATGGAGGTTAAAGACCACCCTACTAAAGAATGATTGGACCAATCAGGCAATTAGAGAAGAAATTAGAAAACATATGGAAACAAATGAAAATGAAAATACAACAATCCAAATTCTTTGGGATTCAGCAAAGGCAGTCCTAAGAGGAAAGTATATTGCAATCCAGACCTATTACAAGAAACTAGAAAAAGCGGAAATACAACATCCAACAGTGCACCTAAAGGAACTAGAAGGAGAGCAGCAAGAGTACCCCAAACCCAGCTGAAGAAGAGAAATAATAAAGATCAGGGCAGAAAGAAACAATATAGAATAAAAAAAAAAAAAAACAGTCGAACAGATCAATGAAACCAAGACTTTGTTTTTTGAAAAAATAAATTTGATAAGCATTTAGCCAGGTTTCTCAAAAAGAAAAGAGAAAACACCCAAATAGAGAAAATCACGAATGAAAATGGAGCTATTACAACCAATCCCTCAGAAATACAAGCAATTATCAGGGAATACTATGAAAAATTATATGCCAAAAAACTGGAGAACCTGGAAGAAAAGAACAAATTCCTAAACACACATGCACTACCAAAATTCAAATGGGAAGAGATAGAAAACGTGAACAGACCCATAACCTGTGAAGAAATTGAATCAGTTATCAAAAATCTCCCAACGAATAAGAGCCCAGGGCCAGATGGCTTCCCTGGGGAATTCTATCAGACATTTGAAGAAGAGTTAATATCAATTCTTCTCAAGCTTTTCCAAAAATAGAAATAGAAGGAAAACTTCCTGACTCATTCTACGACACCAGCATCACTCTGATTCCCAAACCGGACAGAGACCCAGAAAAAAAAGAGAACTACAGGCCAATATCTTTGATGAATAAAGATGCAAAAATACTCAACAAGATACTAGCAAATCGAATTCAACAGCATATGAAAAGAATTATCCACCATGATCAAATGGGATTCATTCCTGGGTTACAGGGCTGGTTTACAATATTTGCAAATCAATCAACGTGATACATCACATTAACAAAAGAAAAGATAAGAAGCATATGATCCTGTCAATAGATGCAGAAAAAGCATTTGGCAAAATGCAGCATCCTTTCTTAATAAAAACCCTTGAGAATGTCGGGATAGAAGGGAATTACTTAAACATCATAAAAGCCATTTGTTAAAAGCTGACAGCTAATATCATCCTCAATGGGGAAAAACTGAGAGCTTTCCCCCTGAGATCAGGAACACGACTGGGATGTCCACTCTCATCACTGTTGTTTAACATAGCGCTGGAAGTCCTAGCATCAGCAATCAGACAACAAAAAGAAATAAAAGGCATCAGAATTGGCAAAGATGAAGTCAAACTTTCACTTTTCGCAGATGACATGAGACTCTACATGGAAAACCCAACACACTCCACCAGAAGCCTAGTAGGACTGATAATGAATTCAGCAAAGTCGCAGGATACAAAATCAATGTACAGAAATCGGTTGGATTTTTAT
Organism: Cryptoprocta ferox; assembly: GCA_028646485.1. Taxonomy (NCBI): domain Eukaryota; kingdom Metazoa; phylum Chordata; class Mammalia; order Carnivora; family Eupleridae; genus Cryptoprocta; species Cryptoprocta ferox. Next base: position 100,423,299 of record CM053567.1, read on the forward strand.
ACACCAATAATAAAGCAACAGAAAGAGAAATCATGAAACTGCACCCATTCACAATTGCACTAAAAACCATAAAATACCTAGGAATAAATCTAGCCAAAGATGTAAAAAATCTGTACGATGAAAACTGTAGAAAACTTATGAAGGAAATTGAAGAAGACACAAAGAAATGGAAAAACATGGATCAGAAGAGTAAACATTGTTAAAATGTCAATATTACCCAAAGCAATCTACACATTCAATGCAATCTCAATCAAAATTGCAACAGCATTCTTCTCAGAGCTAGAACAAACTATCTGAAAATTTGTATGGAACCACAAAAGACCCCAAATAGCCGTAGTAATACTGAAGAAAAAAAAAATAGGAGGCATCACAATTTCAGACTTTAGCCTCTACTACCAAGCTGTCATCATCAAGATAGTACGGTATTGGGAAAAAAAAAAAAAAAAACAGACAAATATACCAATGGAATAGAATAGAGAACCCAGAACTGGACTCACAGGTGTATGGCCAATTAATCTTTGACAAAGCAGGGAAGAGTATCCAATGGAAAAAAGACAGCCTCTTTAACAGATAGTGCTGGGAGAACTGGACAGCAACATGCAAAAGAATGAAACTAGACCACTTTCTTACACCATACACAAAAATAAACTCAAAATGTATGGAGGACCTCAATGTGAGTCAGAAAACCATCAATACCCTAGAGTAGAAAGCAGAAAACAGCCTCCTTGACGCAAACCGCAGCAATTTCCTACTCAACACATCCCCAAACTCAAGGGAATCAAGAACAAAAATGAACTATTGGGACCTCATCAAGATAAAAAGCTTCTGCACTGCAAAGAAAACAATTAATAAAACTAATAGGCAACCGACGGAATGGGAAAAGAGTTAAAATGACACATCGGATAAAGGGCTAGTATCCAAAATCTACAAGGAACTCACCAAACTCCACACCTGAAAAACAAATAATCCAGTGAAGAAATGGGCAGAAGACATGAATAGACCCTTCTCCAAAGAGGACATCCAGATAGCCAACAAGCACATGAAACAATGCTCAGCGTCACTCATCATCAGGGAAATACAAGTCAAAACCACACTGAGATACCACCTCACGCCAGTCAGAGTGGCTAAAATGAACAAATCAGGAGACTACAGATGCTGGCGAGGATGTGGAGAAACGGGCCCCCTCCTACACTGTCGGTGGGAATGTAAACTGGTACAGCCACTCTGGAAAACAGTGTGGAGGTTCCTCAAAAAATTATCAATAGAACTCCCCTATGACCCAGCAATAGCACTGCTAGGGATTTACCCAAGGGATACAGAAGTGCTGATGCATAGGGACACATGTACACCAATGTTCACAGCAGCACTTTCAACAATAACCAAATCATGGAAAGAGCCTATATGTCTATCAACTGATGAATGGATCAAGGAGATGTGGTTTATATATTCAATCGAATACTACATGGCAATGAGAAAGAATGAAATCTCACCATTCGTAGCAACGTGGATGGACCTCGAGGGTGTTATGGCTAAGCGAAATAAGTCAGGCAGAGAAGGACGGATACCATATGTTTTCTTTCATATGTGGAACACAAGAAATTAACAGAGGACCATGGGGAGGGGAAGGGGAAAATAGTTGGGGAAAATGAGGGAGGCAAATCATGAGAGACTCTTGAATACTGAGAACAAACTGAGGACTGATGGGGGAGGGGGAAAGGGAAAGGGAGGTGACCGGCATGGAGGGGGGCACTTGTCGGGATGAGCACTGGGTGTTACATGGAATCCAACTTGACAATAAATTATAAAGGAAAAAAATAAACAAACAAACAAAAAAAGCCAGTTCAAAGAGAGCTGTTTTAGGACTAAATGCAGATATCGTGTCTTCTTGCCAAACACACTTCCTATTCTTATTTTTATTCTCTTTATATGCATGTAATACATAACTTCTCAAAATGCATGAATGATAGCACATAACATTTATTTTAAATTGTTATAATTATGATATAGAAGTAAAATTTCCATATTAAATATATGACTATTGTTTATTGTGCTAGATTTTCTCAATAGCCACAGGATTTGGTCTCTTACAAATTTCTGCATATTTTATATGGAACTATATGTCAGTTTTCTGACAGAGCTTCCATATGATTAATCTTTCCTTTAGAGGAACTATAAGAGCTCCTTACAGAATACAGCTCATCATCTGTTTAAACTAGCCACATGTTTTCCAATTACTGGTCAAGAAATTTTAAATTATAATTGCTAAAGAGATAATTATTTTAATAGAAATTATGGATTGACTTATAAATGATGTCAGGCAAATGGTGATTATTCATTTATTTTCAAAACACTACAAATTTTTGCGGAAAAAGGAGAATCTCAAATGATATTTGGATTACATAAAGTCAATTGAATCAATTTGACATAAAAGAAGTGATTATGTCAAAACGAAAATAACCTTTAAAATAGAACAATAGGGAGCCATCCATTTCATTTATTATTTCATTTTTCTTCTTTTATTTAACCTTATGCTAGTTTATTTTTGTATTCTAGATAGTAATATCTTTAGTGAAAAAGTAGACTTATCTCTTATTTATTTTCTTTTGCTGCTGCTGTTGTTTTCCCAAGTTAACCCAATAAGGTATTATTAAATGTTATTACCTTTTACTCTCCAAGAAAACACTTTGTAAAGTTTAAATATTTCATTACACCCTAAAGCAATAATAATGTGGTTTACTATCACAGAAGGATTTTACTTATATCAAACACTATGAAAAAAACAAAAAGCAAAAACAAGCTTTTTTCTAATTTTTTTTATACTTTAGAGACAAAAATTACAAGGCCAAACAAGTGTTTGAATGGATACTATTAAACCAAGTCAACATCTATAGTTTTACCTATACACTTGAGGTTTTTTTTTTGCCTGATAGGATACTGTTACTACTATTTGAATTCCCAAGTATTTGAAGACCAGAGATGGAAAACACAATATGTTACAGCACTGATTGGGCTTTTGGTAACTTTTCCTTCTTACAACACAGATAGTAAAAGGAAGTTATTTTTCATGAAATAAAAAGAGCTCATTTATTCGGTTATAAAACCAGATCCCCAAATGATAAATGGTTCTGGGAATTTGGGGTTTCATCTCTTTCAATAAGAGGAAGATCCCTTCTTGGTAAGTCTGTCATATGTCTATATTAAACACTAAAAGAGACTCATTGATTTCTCAGCTCTCTGACTCATGCATTCTGAGATTTGAAAGTTCACAACAAAGATAGCCAACAGTAAGCCTATAAAATATAAAATACATTCCAAAAATATGTTCAGTTTATGGTTAAATTTCCATTTTAGGGGGATTTTTCTATATAAAAGAATCTAGTTATAAAGCACGATGATTAATGGCATATGTGAATAAGTATACCTGTAACAAAACCACATAATTATAGTATTACTTTCGGCTAGGATTTGTTTTGGAAATTCATCGTCTTGGAACATTTGTATCAAAATTTAGAAATGTACCATTTAAAAATTAAAATGTATAAGCAATTAGGTCTAATCCTTTAAGACATCAAAGAATGGCAGTAGGCCATATGACATAAGTGTTTCAAAAAATGGAAATTTTAACTGATACTATTTTTTAAGCAAATAACAGGATAAGTTTTAGAGATTATTATTTAGAAAGATAGTAATAGAGTGGCAATTTATCACTTTAATTTCGTGTTAAAATTTTTTTATAATACTGACAAAGTGCCAAATTAAAAAAAAAAGGAAAGCTTTCATAGTAATGAAACTGCTTAATACTTTGACCCTAGTGCTAATAACATGACATAAGCATATATATTTATATCTCTATTCATCTATATTTCCCATATTTAATGTTACTCTGTTAGCAATAGGAATTTTTCTGGAAAATTATTTTTACAGAAGTTTAATAAAATGACAAAATGTGTTTAATTTTTAGAATGACAAGGAAATATTTATTTTATTTAATTTTTTACAAGGAAATATTTTAATACTAAATTTTTATACAATATAATTATTAACTGGTTACTTCATTCTTTTTGAAAATAAAAATAAGCCCAATGCCTTATGACTGTTTCTCCTATATAAAAAAAAAAGAAATCCTGCAAGACACTTAACATTGTGAAGGTTAAATCTAGCATAGCCATGGCATAGAAGACTCTGTCTATAGATCTAGGGAGAACTTGACCTGGACAAGTAAATCCCTTAATTTTTTTGGCCCTGCTTTCCTCATACATGAAGCAAGGAATTAGATTAGATCACTAAGAGACCACCTCCCCACATACATTCTATGGGTAATACTCAGCACTAAACGAAGTGCCTTGGTCTGAAAGGAATTCAATAAGGTCACAAACTAGCTCAAGTTTGGATTGGGATACTGGAATTAGGTAAAGTCATGTAATTGCATCTATTCCTCCCAGGCACATTAACATAGACCTGGTTCAGTTCAATTTCCCAATTCTTAGTGTAATTATTATAAATGGTAGTACGGAATTCCCAGGAACAAGATGTGCCTGTGTCCTTACCTCTGGGCTTGCTCTGGGAACTTGACCCCAAAATTCTCTGACTAGGCATTCCTTAGCTTTCTTCTAAATCTGCAAAGACCTCTTTTCTGGGTCAGGGATTCAAGGTCAGGTGCGCATCCCTAAACCTGTCTCTGAATAATCCTCAGTCTTTTGGGCTTGAGTAGATGAATTATCGATTGAGAGCATCTACATCTACTTAGATGCTCTAAATACATGCTGTTGAGAAATGAGGTAGGGATATGGGAGTAAATAAGAGTTTAGATTTGAAAATGTTCATTAAGAGCTCCCTAGGAGGAATCTGAGTGTACCTGTAAAAGAGGTACCTAAATGCATGTGTTAAATAGAGAAGTCTAAACAGGAGACATAAATTTTAGTAGTCATGGTTTGAAGACTCTGTTTAAAACTAAAGGAGTAGTAGAGATAACAGGGAAAGAACATTGAATAAGAAGAAAAAGAGGAGCTGCCTGATGTTAGTCCAATCACACTCTGTTCTAAGTTTCATCATTTCCAAATTTAGATGATGAAAATATCTACATAATAGAATTGTGAAGTTCAAATAAAACAATCCACATAAAGTAACTTAGCAAGCTACCTTAAACAAAATAAGTGCTTGATAAGCATCTCTAATTGTTATTACTTTTGTGTTTTTTAATTTTTGACAAATAATTTAAAACATATTAAATTATTACACTTTGTTTACTATTGTTTTAAATTTAGTTTTACTTTGGGCTGAAACATGAATCTCTTCAATATATAATGTATTGTGGAAAAGAACATGCCTGTGAAAGAATCTGATAAATAGTGGGTAGAAAAGAGAAAAAAATAGAGGTTGTCTTGCCATAGAATGTGAGAGAATATGCATAAGAGAAAGCAATTATCAAGTAAGTTAATTGCTGATGAGAGATATTATAGGGTAAAGACTGTACTTTGCAATGCATATCAACTAGTGAATTTATAATGCAATTTTAGTAGTTTGATAGAAAAGGAGAGCAGATTTCAGTAAATTTAAGAATTTATGGGAGATAAAAAATAGAGCCATAATATTTGCATCATTCCTTGCAGTGAAGGTGAGCAGAGACCAGTAGCTTTAAGGAGTAGTAGGGCCAAGAGATGTAGTTCGTTTGTTTGCTTGTTTGTGTGTTTGTCTATTATATGTGTGCTTGTGTGTTTTAATAGGAGCGCCTAAATCATATTTGTATGACTAGAGGAATGGCTAATTGAGTTGATGGAGAGAGATTAAGTAATAAAATAGAAATAAGATATCAAATGATGGACTACTAAGGAAAATCTGGGTTTTGATTGGAAGGATTCTTTATTGTTATAAGAGGAGAAAAAATAGTTTTGTGCAGCCCTACATGTATGTACAATCATTGAAAGGAAAAAGGGGGACAGGATCTATTTTCTATTGTTTTAAATAAAACAGATTAGCTAGTCAATAACTCTGGAATAGAGACTAGGACATATGGAGAAGTGAGAAGTTTGAGAATAGACATTTAATTATGAAACAAACCATCAATATGAAGATCCATAGTGTGTGTTGGGGGGGGGTTGAGTTTGGTGATCTTTAAGATATAATTACCTCAATCAGCTTGGATACTTGACTTCCTCCAATTACACTTAGATTAACAGTGTTGTCATTGGAATATTATACACAAGTATACAATCGTATACATTTTCAGTGAAGAATGAGATCTTGCCAGGTTTGTGGGAAAAGAAAAGAGAGAGAAGAAAGGATACAGGTGAACTTATGATACATACAAAAAGATAAAAATAATGTTGGATGAGGAAAAATAAGGAAATTATATAGCCTGGTTGACTATCAACATCAGTGGATTGAAAGCTGTAATGAAGTTCGAAATAGTACTGTAAGAAAAGGAGTTTATGGATAAGGATGTGATTCTTGTGTTAGTACTTTGACACTTGAGAAATTTTCTACTGATCCTATTTACAAAGTTTGACCACATAAATGAATATTTTAGCAAGATAGGGAGAAAAATTCATTGGAGATTAAGAAGTCATGAACTGAATATAATTCAGAGTATATCAGAATTTTTAATGGTTTAGTCAAGTCTACTGAAAGTCTCATAAAGTTATGGCAGTATCTGTAATAATGGAAAAAATAAGGCAGTCAGGGACTAAAGCCCTCCATGATTTCTGTACAGTAATCAATTGGTACATGAAACCTAAGGTTTAGGTGGTTGGAAGAGATCATTTTTTAATTTACTCAAAGAACTAATGTTATACTACTGCCACATTAGAATGATTAAATTTATAAACTTAAAATAAGCTTCTCTTTAGGTGAATGGGAGTGAGAGATACAGCTGTTATTGGATGAATAAGTCATAGGAATAAAAGCTACAGGACAGGGAGTATAGTCAGTGGTATGTTCATAGCATTGTATGGTGACAGATGGTAGTGCACGTGTGGTGAGCATAGCATGTAGAGCTCTCGAATCACTGTGTTTTACATCTGAAACTAACATAGCATTGCATGTCCACTATACTCAAATACAAATAAATAAATAAAAATAAGTAAAATAAGCTTCTATTATATGTACTGATTTCTCTAATATCATTGAATAAAATGGTAAGTACCTGTTTTTAAAAATCCTAATAAGTTCAGAAAATTATTTGATTAGTATTTAAAATTTTACCCTGTTTACTTAAAATGATGAAGAGGACCTATCTAGTAGATCTAAACCAGAATGCCAACGGTGGACATAATTGAATTCTTTCTCAGTTTGTCTAGTATTTAAAACTCTCTGACATAAAACTAATCATCTTGAAGGAAAAAGATAAAATATTTTTCAAAAGAGGATATGAATATTTTATATAATAAAATACATTATTTAAAGCTTTCTACAGAGAGCACTTAAAGCATTTTGGAAATAAAATGGTGAATATCAATCTTGTTACCTACTGCTCTTATCTAATGGGAGATACAAGAAGATATTTTTAAAAGCCAGTGAATACAAATGCTTTAAAACACTTTTAATCAGAACAGGACTATGATGAGAAAATGAATAAGGATGACCTAATGAGTAGTAAAATAGCTATCCACCTATACATTTATTGACTTCATAGGTTGAAAGTTTAAAAATAAAGAAAAACGTGTATCACATTAAAAATTGCACACAATATGTTTTCTATAGATCTGACCCATGATAGTTGCCATAAAGTGGTCTAAAAAATAACAGATTTTAAAATTGGATTGTGCAGTTGTTTCAGCCACTAGTCATGTAGAGTCCCATCATTGGTAGGTAAACTGAGCTCAGAAAGATCTTAGCATGCAATAATAATGCAATCATTAAACTTAATTAGTGATGACATGGGATGAGTTAATTTTGAAAGGGAAAACAATGTATCAGGAGTTTGAGAAATATGGGAAAAATAGTAATTCTAATAACAAAAGTATCAGATAGCTGCTGCTTGGGGTAGCTGATATGATTGGATACATAGGAAGAAAGTCTGAGTATAAGTAATCACCAAGTGAAATCTGTGTATAAAAGCCAGAGAACCTCTCTGACAACATATAAAGAGATTCTTATGTCCTGTAGAACAAGCTGAGGACAGAAAGCCAAAGGTCATGCTTGGGACTTTATTATAGAAGGAGAACTTTAAGAAATGCTGAAATTTCAGCTATAGCAGGTCTACGATGCCAGGGTAAGGGGACACTGAAATGTGTGATGACGACATCTGCTTTGAGTCAATCCAGATTCCCCTGCAAAAGTAGCACCCTTCATACTGTTTCTCGGCTTTTGTACTGATCATGATGACGCAGAGACCGGCACTTTGCAAGACAACATATATCCTTCCCACCCCAGGATCTGGCCACAGTTCCCTTCCTGTTAATAAACCAATAAATAGGATTAAATCATTACATAACTGCACTAGGGAAATCAGAGTCTGCTCCTGTACCCCAAGGAGCTACAGAACCTACCAATAGGAGCTGGAAGGCTATGTGAAGTTAGATTCAAGAAGATTAAAATATATTTTTTAAAAAAAGAGTTTATTGATACAGGAATGTGTCCCTGTTGCATAGGATTTAGCACCTTGACATCTGCTAACACACTCCTAGTCTGGCTGTTAGAAGTTTTGAGAAAACTGTAAGTTCATAGTAATTAATGTAGCATGACCACATTGTGAAGGAAGAGAACAAAAATCTCAGATGGTTGGCATACTATGATATATAACATATGGCTGGAGAGCCCACCAAGGGCTGTGCAACACTACAGGGTCTAGCAAACACCCCATTTAACAAAGCAAAAAGTAATATGTTGATAAAAGGAGTACCATCTTCTTTGAAAGACTCCTTGATGGCTGTTGTCTTTAGGCCAAAACTATCAGTGGGAAGATATGATTATAAAGTTTGCCACTTTGAGAATAATCCACCTAAATGACCCTTAATTAATCAAAATCAGTTCTTGATGCTTAACTGTCAGAAGCCCATTGGGCAAAGTTACTGTAATGAACAGAAATGTCAGAACAGTGATCAGGAGTACTGAACCTAAAAGCTTTGGCAATGATAACAGAATATGGGGCCACTGAGGAAAAGATAGATGAGTATCCAATAAGGGTAAACGTATACAACCAAAAGTAATTAAAGAAGGATAACTAGGAGACTGAGATGGCCACCCCAATAAGATCTCATGAATCTTACCCAGTTGCCAGATCTAAGCCAATATTTACACATAGAACACATTGACTTCCCAGGTTCCACGCCTAAAAGAGAGACTTGGCCTCAGGAAACAAGAACGTTTAATAAGGATTAACCTACCCTTCCTTCAATAAGAGTTATGACCGTTTACTTATGTAACATATTTGGAAAAGGGAAATGCCCAATTCATTCAGGTTCAATGAGGGTATTAATTTTCAAATACATGACACATTTTTATGACTACACCTAGAACGTATGCAGGCCAGGTATTAAATGGGTTTCTGTTTTAAGTTCAGCTCCCAGAGAGCCCACCAGAATCAAGATCCATGCTCTGGTCTCCCCAAACCATGAATGTATAATTGGAATGGCCTTACCTGGTAGGGGATATTACTCCAGTCCCTCTGTTTTAGATAAATTATTTAATGGAGTGATTATCTTTTTTAGAAAGGTTTGGCCAAACATGAGTCTAAAATATTTTGCTTTTTTTTGTTGTTTGTTTGGTTTGGTTTTAGGCAAAGATTCTTTCAGTTTCTGTTGTCTTTTGCTTTTAATTTGATTAGTTATGTTTTCTCTAGAAAAATCATCATTTTAAGCTACATTTTTAATTCAGTGGTAAAATATAACATTCTGTCAAATTTTTATTTGGGCTTTTAAAAGTAAATTACACATAAATATTTTTAAAGAATTTATATTTCCATTTCTCTTGTAGGTTCCATGTTAGCATCTATAATCACTTGTTATGTACTATTCTTAAATGGCCAATTCACTTGCTGCATAGAGAAGGAAATCTGTGAAGTGAATAACTATAAGGCTAGACAGACCTCACCCTTAAGCCAAACTTACATACTCCCTTTCTTTCCTATCTTAAATTGTATCTATCTATATTGTCTAAAATGCTCAGAAAAAGGTATATAATAAACCTAATTATAAAAATTTGAATACTATCACATTATTACAATACCTGAGGTAAAAGTCACCACAATATTGATTTTTTCACTGCAAATTAAAAATAAGAAAAAAAAAGTAAAATATTACTTTCCTCAATATCTTGTTTATTACCATTTCAACCAGAGGGGATTAATTTAAGATAGGTTTGGTCTGAATTTCTATGGTGGTAAGAGTAGCAGCAGGAGATGGTTTTCTATGCTACATTTATCTTATCTTATCTTACCTTAAAGCCAGCAATATTGCATCTCCTTCTGATTCTCTTCTGTGGTCTGAATGTTTGTGTCCCATCAAATTCATACGTTGAAATCCTAATGCCCAGTGTGGTAGTATTAGGAGATGGGGCTTTTGTGAAGTGGTTAGGTCAAGAGAATGAGGGGCTCTCATGAATGAAATTAGTGTCCTTATAAAAGAGATGCAAATGAGCTTCCTCTTCCCTTCCACTACATGATAATACCATGAATACCATAAGTGTGCAACCCAGAAGGGCACCTTCATGCTATCATGATGGCACCCCGAATTCAGATTTCCCACCTCTAGAACTATGAGAAATAAATTTCTGTTTGTTTATAAGCTACCCAGTTTGTGCTATTTTGTTATAGTAGCCTAAATGGATTAAAACATTCCTGGTTCTGACTCTTTCACCTTTTTTAAATTTTTAAAAGTTTTTTTTGAGAGACAGAGAGAAACAGAGCATGAGGAGGGGAGGGGCGGAGAGAGACACACAGAATCAGAAACAGGCTCCAGGCTCTGAGCTGTCAGGACAGAGCCTGAAGGGGAGCTCGAACCCACGAACCGTGAGATCATGACCTGAACTGAAGTCGGATGCTCAACCAACTGAGCCACCCAGGAGCCCCAGATTTTTTCATTGCACTGGGCCCACACAAGTAGTTTAAATTAATCTCCTTGATTTAAGATTAGTAGATTAAAAAAGTAACATCTATAACCTTCATTTTTCTTTTCCCTGAAAGTAACATATCCATGGGTGTATATCACTGAGAGGGCACTATTCTGCCTACTGTTGAATCCAGCAAACATTCAGTCCCTTCTCCTACTACATGGAGGAAGTACATTTTCCTAGTGCATTGATGTTGGGTTTGGTTATGTGACTTCTTTGGCCAATGGAATGTAAACAAAAGTGACAGACTGACAATCCCAGGTCTATTCTTTGTCTCTCTGACATGTCTGAACTCCATTATGAAAACCACCATCTGCACCTAGAAGTAGAGCCACCTTATCTAATCTGGAGACCTGAAAATACTCAGTTTCAGGTTAGTTTATTATGCAGCAAAGCCCAGCTATGAAAACATTAATTGTATTTCCAAAGCATGATGCCTGCTTTGTTAAATTTTTTTAATGTTTATTTATTTTTGAGAGAGACAGACAGCATGAGCAGGGGTGAAGTGGAGAGAGAGGGAGACACAGAATCTGAAGTAGGCTCCAGGCTCCAAGCTGTCAGCACAGAGCCTGCGCCAGGTGTGAAATCATGAACTGTGAGATCATGACCTGAGCCTAAGTCAGAAGCTTAACCAACTGAGCCACCCAGGTGCTCCGCATTATGCCTGCTTATGGCACTAACAGATAACGGCTATAATAGGAATGCTATTTGCACAACTCTGTGGGTAAAGGGTCATTCATACCATATTCTGTGTGAATGAGATTGCCAAAGTTGTACACTTGGTGGCCCTGGACTATGACAGTAATTTGATATTCTGGAAGAAAGTGAATCAACAGTGAAATCTGAGGGAAATGAACATGTCTTGGAGTTCGGCTCTCCAGAATATAAATCCATCACTGTCAGCTGAGACCAACAATCTATAGACTATCTCACTTGTAGAAACCTATCATCATAGAGTCTACTGATATACTTTGGTCCTTATGGGATCCTACCTCCTCTCTAAGTAATATTTGAAGCAAACCTAACTCTTCCAAAATTTTGGAAGTTTAAGTAAAATTAAATGTACATTTTGTTTTAGTGGTTATTAGTTTCTTTGTATTCTGTTAGTCTCCCTTCTCTCCTGAACATCGCTGATTCTATTAATACTCTTCATTCAAGTCTGTGATTATTTGTGTTCTCCTCAAAATACAATTCTTGCTATCCCCTACAAATTTTCTTATCTCTTTCAGGATTCTAAGACTTCTTTGTACCAGTGTCATAATGAATGCTTCAGCTATTTATGAATCCTACTTTCTAGGAGTAATTCCTTACAGTTATCAAGAAAGAATCAACTGGGGTGCCTGGGTGGTTCAGTTGGTTAAGCGGCCGACTTCGGCTCAGGTCATGATCTCACAGGTTGTGAGTTCAAGCCCTGCATCGGGCTCTGTGCTGACAGTTCAGGGCAGGGAGCCTGCTTCAGATTCTGTGCCTCCTTCTCTCTCTGCCCTTCCCCTGCTCATGCTCTGTCTCTCTGTCTCTCAAAAACAAATAAACACTAAAAAAAAAAAAAAAAAAAAAAAAAAAAAAAAAAAAAAAAAAAAAAAAAAAAAACCTTGTTAAAAAAAAAGAAAGAATCAGCTTTAGCAGATATTAAACTGGTGTAAATATTTCCAAGCCCTGTGCCTGTATTGCCACTGGAGATGTGTGAACCTTAAGTTATGGCCTGTTCTGTAGTTCTTCTTTTAAAATTCAACATTTGAATTTTCCTGGGCTAAACTAATTTTTAAGATTACTTCTAAATGTTCCATTCCTGCTTTTTTTCTATTCCTTTAAAGCAGACCCAGCTAAACTGTTAAAGTTCTACTCAGATTCGCGAATTGATTTGGTATCTTTTCCAACAGAGAGGACCTGTGTATTTTCAGTATCTAAGAGCCATTATTCCTTGAAGTTTCTCTTTCCTGAGGCCAGACCTTTATTGTTTTTATCCCTGAACTGCTCCATTGTATTTTTTCTTGCAAATTCCCCTCTTAGTGTAAGATATAAAAAGCCAATAGTTCTGAGCCTGCCAATAAATTTATTGCTTAAATCCTGCTGGTTCTTACTTTCTTATTTATGGTTATTCATCCAATAGATATCTTAATAACATCTAATCAAGGTTTGGTAGGAATACCTGTGATTGCATCAGGTAGCTCTTTTGTTTACAAAACTAACACTTTCTTCCTAACTTCCCCCACCCTGACACCACACACACACACCTAACTCAAACACTGTATTTTTGAAACTTCCCTGACTATACATACTTTCTCCTAAGTATGTAACTCTGTCACTCTCTCTGAACTTGGAGGACTTTTCCATCAAATTGTTTCAAATAACATATAATCACCTAACTACAGCTGACCAAGTGAAATTGGAAAGCTTACTCAATTGCTCTGATAATTAACTTTCTCTCTACCAGTTTAAGAGCACATTTCTTAATTTTTTTTTTCTCAATCCAGCTTTCCTCTCGGTAAGTAATTACATTCTGATCACTAAGATCTTGACTCTGTTAAACAATGTTGGGTCCCACTGGCCTCTTTGACCTAGTAATAACTGTAGTACTCAGTGCTTCCTTCTTATAGCAACACCTAGGTATATTTATATATTCTTTTAACTTTTTTGTATATCTAGCTACTAAGTTTTTAACATCTTTCCTAAAGTAGTGTCTCTTCTTTCCTCCAGTGTTTCCTCTGTGTGTATGTGTGTGTGTGTGTGTGTGTGTTTCTTACTCTTTCAATTTCTAACAATATTTATGTTACATGGCTTTTGAGAATTTTTCTGAGCCTCCAACCAAAGTCTCCATTCAAATCTGCTGCTTTGAGACAGTTTCTAGGTACAAACCTTTATAATGGTCTTCTTTGCCTTTGCGCTTTTTGTAATCTCACTATGTCCTTTCTGTTTTGTTTTGTTTTTATATCTTCTTATAATTAATGGTGACATATGATATGTATGTATACAAAAGTCTCTATATTCCTTTAGTGTTTATTTATAAAATTTATCTCCACTCTGGGAATTGATTTGCTATCTTAATTCTAAAATATAACATCACAATCCAAGTATATATAATTAAGAATTCATATTCAATTTGAGAGCCTGAGTGGAAATAAGTAGGTAATGGATGAAGGGAATAATCCAAGAACCTGTAGTTTGACCACATTATTTTTTTTAATGTTTACTTATTTTTGAGAGAGAGAGACAGAGTGTGAGCAGGAAAAGGGGAGAGAGAGAGAGGGAGACACAATCAGAAGCAGGTTCCAGGCTCTAAACTGTCAGCACAGAGCCTAACGCAGGACTTGAACTCACGAACTGTGAGATCATGACCTGAGCCAAACTCAGACACTTAACCAACTGAGCCACCCAGACACTCCTTGACTGTATTAATTCACAAGTTTAATCCTTCCATGATTTTCTCCTTGCAGCTCAGATAAAAAAAAGAAAGAGGAATAGAGTTTAACACAGCAAACAACAAATCTTATATATCATAATTCAGCATTGATTTTGAGTCCCCAAATCTCATATATTCACATATATATGTATGTATATATATAATCACGTATATATGATAGACACCTTATATCTACACATAATGGGCTTTAGGAAGTAGTAGGAGTACTTAGGAAATAGTAGGAGTACTATTTCCCTGGTGTCAGACCAAAAGCAAAATCAACCATCCCTAGAATATGGACTTGGTCAGATTAGCTGACATCCTGGTGAAGCAAAAATCAAAGTTTTCTCTTCTCATGCTTTTCCTCTCTATTCTCTTTTCCCTAAATAACACATTGTTGGCTAAGTCCCAACTTTCCAAATTGATGTGAAAGCTTCATTTTTCCATTCAAGAAATGCTTTTGATGGGTATCATCTTTGGTTCTCCCTGGGGGTCATTCATATATATACAAAATTTTGGAATAGGTAGGAGGATAATTTCAATGCAAGTAATAAAGAGATACTCCTAGATGAATTAATCTTAAGCTACAGAAACTGCTATTGTGTGAACATATAAAGCCACCCATTTGAACACTCCTCCAGCTAAGTCAGAACAAAATAGTACATTGGAAAGTGAAGAATTTTGCAGCTTAACTTTCCTTCAACTTTAATTAATAAGAGGTAATATATTATTCATTTGGCACTCTAATTATTTCATGTAATTTAATAATGAGATCAACCTAGAAAAAATTTTATTGAATTAAATGCGATTATTATGCAACATTTCCTGGGAGCTATATGGGCCACTAAGGCATAATTTGAGATGGAAAATAGAACAAAAATTACATGTGTCCTCAAAGAACACACTATAGCTTTGAAATTAACTTCTGTCTTGATTTGATACATTTTGAAGGTTTCTATGATCAACACTTGAATTATTCATCTCTGAATCTTATAGAATACCACCCCTCAAAGTTTACTAATCATTTGTGGCTTTTTTTTTTAAATACAGATTTAGATTCATCATATCTGAGTGAGGTCTGACTTTGTGCATTTTTAATAAATTACCAGGTGATGCCAATGTTAGTGGTAGTGGCTACCCTTTGAGTAGCAAGACCACAGAATGCATAAGGATAGTAGCAGAGACTGGTATTGAGCTAACATAGTGGAGAGTGGGATATAATTGATAGGCTATTATTTCCTTCCAGACAGCAGCCTCACCCTGATTATTAAACTCCATGAAAAAAAAAAAAAAGAACAAAATACTTGGGAATAAAAGGGGATCTTGTCCAATTTTTATGATGAGGTGGTTATGAACTTATAGGTCCATGGAAAATTCCAGCTATCCTCCCCACATGAGTGGATTTTGGAGAAAGTTACAACTTCTCTATTTCTTCTCACCTCTTCTCCCAAAAACAGTTGTTTATCTGATTGTTCAGAGGATAAGACACTCGCTGGACCACATTTTTTAAAAACTGAAGTAAACAACATGAAAAGACTGATGATAGAAAGATTGCCAAACTATTTATTTGGCAAATATAAACCATAAGAAAATAAGTGACACAACACTAATATTAAGATTTTTTTAAAGAAATTATAGTTATAAAAATCAAGATGGCCAGCCTCTACTCAGCTCAGGATCATAAAGAGTAGTTTCCCAAGAAAAAATAAAATAAGTGGGAATATAAAATGGCCAGAAAAGAAATAAGATGAAATAGAATTCAACCCCTCTTCTGCCTAATATCTGTGTGCATCTTTCTTCTCCACAGACACATTTAAAAACTTGCATGGCTAATATACAGTTGTGCCATTTTCAATCAAATATGCATTCACCTTATACAAAGAAAAAAACATTGCAGAGACTTATCGATTTACTATATCCTGTTATGAGCTCAGAGTATTTGCATGACATAAGTGTCTCAGTGACAATATTTAATATTACTTAGATAGTACATAAATATAAGGCTGTAAATACACTTAGTTCAATACACCCATTATAAAATTAAGACATTAAAATAGGATAAACCAGAATTAATTTCCTATTTGCAAATGAAAGAAAGGGAAACAACCATTAGAAAGCTAGGAATCATTATAAAATACTTACTTTCCAAGTGATATTTTATCATAAAAATTAAAACAAATATCATACTCTAGTAGGACTTGATACCATTAATTACTTCTTTAATAACGTCTTTAATTCTTTAGGTATTTATTGTAGAAAGACAGTTTCCAAATTTCTATCTCCAGCCCTGACTTGTTCCTTAAATTCCAAACTACTTTATTGAACTGTTTCTTTAACATCTCTACTTGAATGTCCAATCATTTTTTCAAACATGACATGTCCCAGACTGGTTTTCCGCTCTTATTCTGCAAGGTTGTTCCTCCCACAGTCTTTTCTATCTCAATAAATAGCAAATCATCTTTCACTTTCTCAGTCTAAATATTTGTGTTTCTCTAGTTCTTTCCTATATCATAGACTACATCAACACATCATTCCATCCCTAACTTCAAAATTTATCTCAAATATGAGCGCTTCTTGCCAACTATATCACTACCATCCTGATATAAATTATTCCACCTCCATCATTATTCACATAGGTTTAACTATGCATACAGCAGGTAATATGATTTTTCTAGAATAATTTAGGCCATGTCCTGCTTTATTCCATATCTACCAGTGGCATCATACATCAGCAAGATTAGATACCAAAGTGCCTCCCAGGGCACAGAAAGACTGTTTTTTTTTTTTTTTTGTTTGTTTGTTTGGTTTGGTTTTTTGTTTTTTTGTTTTTTTGTCTGGCTTCCATTTCCTTCCCTGATGCAATATACCACTAACTCATTCTATATCTGCCTCACAGGCCTTCTTATTGTTTCTCAAAAAGTCTCATGATATTTTCTTTTGACACTGCTTAGGATACTCTTCCAGATTTCTTCATTGACTCATTCCTACATTAGGTTCCTATCTCTCTTAAAACTCAATGTCACATTATTAGAGAGGCCTTTCCTGATTTCCTTATAGATAATAGCAGTTCCTGCTACCTCAGCCCCATGATTCCCCCCTCCATTATCTTGATTTATTTTACTTGACAGTCACCACTTGCAATATATTATTTGTCTATAATAGTTATATTTCTATCAGAATATAAGTTCTTCAAAAGTAAGCACTTTATGTGTTTTGACCATTGATGTATCATCAGCATATAGAATATGTATCTATATGTAATAGGTACTTAATAAATGTGTTGAATCAATGAATGGAGACTGTTTAAAAGCAATTTAATTAAAATAAGAAATATTAACAAAGGAGATAATGCTATTATTCAACATTGTATCAAGAGTCCTAGCAAATAACTTTATCGTGAATTTATTATAAAATGAGGTATAAATATCAGGAACTATGATTTTGAGTTCCCTAGGTACAAATTTTTTATCTACTGAAAAATACAAAACCACAAACTAAAACATTATTTGAAATAATGAATGAGGTATAAAATGTAGATTATACATTTGCATTAATGGCCTTAAATCTTGATCATCCCAATATCCACACATTTCCCCATGGAGTTCTGCAGTTTTTGTAACTAGAGAGATGTAATATTTTATTCCATCTTTAACTTTGGTTTTAATAGTGTGACTTTCTTTGGCCAGTAGAATGTTATCTGACTTGACTCAAGCAGGGGCTTGAAAAGCACTTATAATATTGAGTCTGTTCTCCTGCACCCATTTCTGCCATATCCCTGAGAAGAAACATGCCAGTTCTAGCTTGTTTGTGGGAAGCTGAGAATGGCAGAAAACTGGAGATAAGCCATCCCTCGCCAAGCGAATTTGAGATGAGCTGACCACCAACCAGCCATAGATCTAGGAATGAGGCTGGACAAGACCAGCAGACATGCCCAGCTGAACCTAGTTTAGGTCAGCTGACCTATAGTCAAACTGGAGACTCATGATCTAAATAAATTCCCGTAAGTTCATTCTGTTGGTTCATGATCTCACAGTCTATGGGTTGGAGTCACGTATCCAGCTCTGTGCTGACAGCCCAGAGTCTGAAGCCAGCTTCAGATTCTGTGTGTGTGTTTCTCTCTCTCTCTGCTCTTCCCCCGCTCATGCTCTGTGTCTCTCTCTCTCTCTCAAAAAATAAATAAACATTAAAAATTTTAAATGGATACTAAAGAAAATTAATGTACAAAATAAAGCAAGTTTATTTGGGAAGAGTCAGATTCGAAGAAAGCCATCGGAATATAACAGAACTAGATAAATGTGTCGACTGTATCAAATAGTTAATCTAGGATTTTTTTCAGATATATAAGGATTTTAAAAAATGGTGATGACTGCTTTTCCGATAAGTGAAGAATGAAGAGATAATACAAACAACAATGCTGAAAAATTTTTCAGAAAATTAGATATCTTAGAACATTTATAAAAATAAGTACTATTAAAATTATCCAGAGTATTACTATTAAATGTAAGATAATATGTCTATGATTTTAAGTAAAATTTTTAAATAAGGCATGGAGAGCATGGACATCAAAAGTACAAAGACAAACATGTATGTAATTTACACTGCTAAATTAAATACTTCTGAACAGTAAAAATATCATAACCAAATTTACACATAAGAACTCCAAGAAATTTATAGGAAAAAGTCAAGTAATTCAATACAAATTTTGCAGTGTAAATAAAAATCAATGACAGAAGTAGAAATATGAATGGTCAATAAAGGCCAAAATATTTTTATTCTCACCAGTAATAACAGAAATGCAAAATAAAACAATTTAGTAGCATTCTTTAATCATCTTCCTGAGAAGACACTCAAAATGTGAAGCTATTTCACATTAAACTTGTCTCCAGGTATCCTTAGGGGGGAAAATGTAGTTGGAAACAGAAAAGTTTGGCTCTTATGATGAATAATAACAACCTTGCTGATATTCAACAATATGAAGAGAGTGTCCTACATGATTTCTATGGTTTCTCCTTCACTATAATATCATTATAATATACAGGAAAATTCAAAACCATAGGAAAAAATAAAATATATATTGTAGCAAAGTAAAAGAATAAAATAACATGTAAAGAGAGCAGAAATGAAAATTCTCATTCTGTCAATTACAAAAGATAAATTATTCAAATCAGAAATAAGTAAAACATATATATTTTAATATCATTATGTTATTCTATAAAATTAGTTCATTATTCATTTAAAATTGCTAAGAGAACCACATTAACCACATAAAAACAAGTATTTAGAAATGAAATATTCTGTTATCATAGAAGGAGATGATCTATTTTCTCCAGCTAGAGAATATTTTGGTTTTGTGAAATAGATATTAAATGAAAGAATATTCCTTAAAACTCAGATCAATGATAATGAAAGGCATATTGAGAATCTTAGAAACTATTTCAAAATTATTTGAAGCATTGATGGTACTTAGAGATGCAATTATCATTACCTTAAAAATTGTTTTTCAGCTTTTGCAATTAATCATAATAAATTGGCTAGTCTTTTAGAATCATACTCTTAAATACTCTAAAAAGCAAGACACTAAAAGTGTTTCCTGGTGTTATTAATTTACCTGGAACTGTTATTATTCTAACGTAAAAACAATCATTCCTGAAATAAAAGGAAACAAGATGAAAAGTATAATAATAAAAAGCCTGGCAAAATATGTATTTGGCAATTATAAACTATAAGAAAATAAGTGATGCAACATTGATATGAAAGTATTTTTAGGGAAATTATAGATATAAACATCAACATGAACAATTAGAAAATCTGGTCTCTCAAGTTAATAAAAAACAGTCTAAACTATGTATTTAACATGAAGGTAATTAAATGCTGTAAAGGAAGTTGCTAGAAATATATGCAAAAAAATGAAAGAAAGATAAATGTTGGGAAGGCTTACTATGTTGTCAGTTTTTGACAAATTAAATTCAACAGTGATCAGTAGATATTTAAAATCCAGTCAAATTTATGTTTTAGACAAGTTTATAATCATGTCTGCATTATTATTAAATAAGAAAATTTTACATGAATGAACACAGAATTCAATACAGAAAGGCTGACAAAATAATATAACTTCAAGGAAAGAGAAAATTAATTTAAATATAAAAAAGGTGGAAATACTGGATTATATGTTATGTATGTATGATCTTCTGTGCTATATATATTCATATAGTTTTCCAAAACAGTTTTTCATTTACACTCCCACCAACAGTATATATGAGTTCAAATTGCTTCACAGCCTCAATAACACTTGTATGATTTCCTTTTTTCTTTTTGTTTTTGAAATTTAAGTTTTTTTATTTATTTATGAAAAATAAAGAAAGAAAGAGATGAGAGAGAGAGAGAGCATGAGCAGGTGAGGAGCAGAGAGAGAGAGAGAGAGAGAGAGAGAGAGAGAGTATCCAAGCTCTGATGCAGGGCTCAAACTCACAAACTGTGAGATCATGACCTGAGCAGAAATTTAGAGTTGGTTGCTTAACCAACTGAGCCACCCAGTCACCCCAATTTTTTTTTGTTTGTTTTTGTTTTTGTTTAGCAACTCAGTTAATGTATAAAGGTGGAACACAGTGATTTCTAAGTTGCATTGCCTTGGAATCTAATGAAATTGAGCAACGTTTCTAACATTTGGTCATTTGAATCTCTTCTGTTTCTGTTCTGTATTTTGCATATTTTTCATTTTCTTTTTTTAATTATCTGAGAACAGTTTAACCTGATAACTACCTTCTTATGACATTTAAAAATGTGTAGCACAGTACTGTTAGCCAGAGACATGATTCTTCATAGCAGATCCCTAGAATGTATTCAACTTGTATAACTAAAACTTTAGTCAATGGCAACTCTCCATTTCCCTTATTTTTTTTCTTTTGGGTGTCCTGGTTTATTCTTATTTATTTTGCAGGAGTAAACATGATAAATAGATGATAGATAGATGTAGATATAGTTTTTCTCTAATACCTATTATAAATATTTTTTGCCAATATGAACATTTTATTTTCATGCTCCTAAGACTTTTTTCAAATTACCATAAATTCTTAAGTTTTATGAATCTTTTTTTCTTTCATGGTTAGTGCTTTTGTGTTCTGTTTAATAAATCTGTGCCTGCCCAAATAGGTCTTCATCTAAAGCCTTTATTGTTTCCTTTTTAGGTCTAATACCCATTTGGAATTAATTTTTGTGTAGAATGTGAGACGTGGCTCAAAACTCAGTTTTTTTTCAATATAGATACCCAATTGAACCAGCACCATTTACTTGAAACATCATCATTTCATCACTTTAAGACACAGTCCCTTTAGCCACAAATCACATGGTCATATCTGTATGAACATGTTTCTGGAATTTCTGTTCTATTAATTTGTCTGTTTATGTTTGCTATTGAATCAGTATTCAATAACTTTTTTTTTTGTTTTAGATGTATAAGCATTCTTGATCTTTGTTACTATTCATTCACCCAATGTTTTATAAGAAAAATTATTAGTATGCAGCTTGATAAATTGTCTCCAAGTGAGCACAAGCTAGCAACCAGCAATAAGTCATAGGAACAAGAGTACCAGTCCTCACTTCTCTTATGCATGCTTCCAGACCGGATTCCTGCCCAAAGTTTCACAATATCTTGACGTCCAGTATTTGAGTAATATCATATAGGATGTACTCTTTATCTCCAGCTTACTTTCTTTGATACTTTGTGACATTTATTTTGTATAAAGTAGCATTTAGTTTGTTCTCATTACTGTATTTTTTTGTGCCGACTGTTTGTGCCACAATGTTTATATTCATTCTACTTTAGATGGAAATTAGAGTTGTTTCTAGTCTGGGCTGTAATTAATAGATGTATTAGTTTTCTATTACTCCTGTAACAAAGTGACACAAACTTAGTGGATCTTACAGTTCTGGGAGTTTTAGGTCTAGGTGGGCTCCTTTATTTACATACAGTAAATAAAATAAATACACAATATATCAAGTGATAAGAAAAGCAATATAAAAATCAAGAAAGTGTAGGATAGATAAAGTGATGGGGGCATAAGAGAGTTTCCATTTTAATATCAAGTAGTTAGGAAAGAACTTTGTGTTGAAGAGGATTTGAGCCAGTCTGACTGAAAGCGTGAGAATGAATGATGTAACTCTCTCTTAAAGTGTAATGGGTATACTCTCCAATATAAGGGATATCAAGAACTACAGCCTAGGCCAGCAAGCAGGCTTCTTCGAGTGTTTGAGGAATAACCAGAAAACCAGTAATGGTTAAGTGAATTATGGGAAGAGTCCCTCATAGTGTTTTAATAATTTTTAATCTTTGTAATCGGTATTTATTATATATATGATGTGTCATTAAAATTAAGTTGTACATGCAAAATATTGGATGTTAGACAATGTCGAGCCTCGTCCATTCTTGCTGCTATCTACCTAAGTCCAGTCATTCAACTTCTCAAGGGCTTATACTTGTCTACTGTTCAGGAATGGGGCCCCATCTTTTACTTAGGACTTGCTATGAATATGTGAATAAACAAAATCATTGCATAACATTTTCCTGTATACCCAAGAAACAGTCTCTACACCTTAATAATATTTCAGTGGATCAGTTCTTTTTACATTTTTCTATGTATACATTTTAAGTTTGTTTAAGACTTCTCATTCCTTTTTGAAGACTGAGTTCAATAATAGATTTATATAAATTGTACTTTTTTCAGAATGTAAATTAATATAGAGGATTAAAAATCAAGAGTAAATTTATGAAAACTGTAATTCATATGTGAAATACGTGTATTTTAAGCAAGTCAGAATCCCGAATGATTGGCATTTTATTTTATATTTTTTTATCCATTGTATACATATTCCTTGGTCAATGCACATAGGCCACCATCAAATAATGTCAAAAAGTATTGTTTCCTTAGCGTAGATAACAAATATATTATTTATCACCTGGTGTTCTGTTTGCTACACTTTTTATAGAAAATGAAATAAATGTACTAAATATTTCATATCTTATAGTGATACAAGAAAAAAGTGTACTTTATTAAATTTTAGATTTTTTTTACCTCTTCAGGGATAATATATATTTTAGGTTTAATTTTTTGAAGTTATCTTTTAATTGTATTTATTCTGGAATAATATTTATTATACAACTAATATTTATAAATTCTCATTTGATACCCACCTGTGAAAAAGCTTTGGATGGTATGAACAGAATGTTTTTTTTTTTTTCCACTATACATGTTAAGATTA
Source organism: Cryptoprocta ferox (assembly GCA_028646485.1). Classification (NCBI taxonomy): domain Eukaryota; kingdom Metazoa; phylum Chordata; class Mammalia; order Carnivora; family Eupleridae; genus Cryptoprocta; species Cryptoprocta ferox. The sequence goes on from CM053567.1 coordinate 100,447,000, forward strand.
TCAAGTGTAGAATTCAGACACAGTAAGCCTTTACCCAATTTTCTAACCTAACTAAATCTTTTAAAACTCAGTCAAGGCCTAAACAGAGCTATCTGCCCTCTCACAAACTAATTTGAGCTAGCATTTTCAGCTCTGCTTAGTGCAGGGATTTGATAGCTAAAGACATATTTTATAGCCGGTTTCAAACTAGAAAGGCGTGACTGCTCTTGGTGAGATTGATGAAAAGTCATTCCGGTTTAGTATTCTTGATTGATAAAAATAAGTATTCCTATAGAGGGAAGTGCCATACTCTATAGCAGATGATTGAATATATCATCTGCAGTAATAGTATGGTTTTGATGTATATTTTCATTCTTTCCTAAAGCAGTAAGACCATATATTGTAATGCCTATCCAGAAGCTAAACTAATTCATAAAGTCTAATTTTTTTTTTTTTTTAGAGATCATGTTGCATATACTTTGGGAATCCCTAGGGAACATTTTTTTCATGTATAATCTAAGAAAATAACTTGTTTTGAATGACAGTATTATGAGTCCATAATATATAATTTCTACTAAAATATAACGTATCATTTATCAAAAATTATGAACTTTATAATGGTATCAGAATAAATAATAATGTAAGGTAAAACATTATTTTTTGAAATGAAATGAATAAATATGATTGAAGTAAATTTTGAAATATATATCTTCCATTTTCATCATTGATATTTTACAGTTGAAACTGGAATAGACAATTTTAATATTCATATTGGATTAAATCAATATTTAACAAGTTGGAGTGTGACATTCATTGAGCATTTAAAATATATAAAGTTTCATGCTTATACAAATATTATACATATTGCAATTCTTACCAAATTCTTATTTAAATAATTAAATGTAGTGTGGTGCTATTTATGATAATCAACATTTCTGAGTTTGCTTTGTAATAGTCATCAGCAAGAATAACTGCTTACATGTCAGAAAATAGAGTAGTGTTTATAAATAAGCCATTGATCCTTTGATAAAATCAACTCCTTCAACAAATAATTATTAAGCATAACAGGTGCACTTTAAAAAGGTACTTGAGGGGAACTTGGGTGGCTCAGTTAAGTGTCTCACTCTTGATTTCAGTTCAGGTCATGATCTCAGCGCAGGTCATGATCTCTACTGACAGCATGGAGCCTGCTTATGTTCTCTCTCTCTCCCTTTCTCGTTGCCCCTCTCTGCCTCCCTCAAAATAAATAAATAAACTTAAAGCAAACAAACCAACAAAATTGAGGGGTTTAAAGGAGGAAGGAGGGAGAATGGTTTGAAATTAATCGTGAGGAACAAGAAAATGCCTACCAATCTCCAGCCCCACGGGTTTGAAGGCCCAGAGAGGGGAAAAAAAAAAAAAGTCACTACTTGAAAGGGCTGCTGATGATGCAGTGTCTTCAGATGAGCTACAATTTTCTTTTAGAATGAGAATGTTAAGGGACAATTCAGAGTAGAGGTTGATGATATAAGTGACTTTGCTGATGATAGACTCTAAATTCAAGAGAATAGAGTAAGAGTCAGGAGGACATTTGGATAACAGTAAAATGTTATTTGTTAGTTAAACAAAATTCAGATTTAACTAGATGTACTTGTATCTTATCTGGTAACCCTGTGTATACTCCACAGAAATGCATGCACGTGTACACAAGAAGACATGTACAGGAATGTTTTTAGCATTATTACTAATAATAATAATTAAAAGCTACAAATAGCTCAATATCCATCAATAGCAGAATAGAAAAAGTACTGTTATTTAGTGGCTGCACAAAACTCCCTGGGGTTTAGGATACAGTAGTAAAAAAAAGACCTGGGAGTTCAGGGCTTTCTCATGGAGAAAAACGAAAACACAGAAAAAGTAGAATGAATGTAGTTATACTAGATTAAAGATAATATAGTGGGTTAAAAAGTTGAGGTGTTTGGGAGCCAAGGAGTTTGGGAAAGTTGTGATTTAATTTCACAGTGAGAACTCCTCTGGCATCTGGTGGAAATAATAAAGCCTACAGGAAGTATGTCTTAGACTCAGGGTGTGAATTTGCCCTGATATATGTTTTTTTTTTTAAATGCTTGTTTATTTATTTGTATTTTTTTAGAGATTGGGGAGGGGTAGAGAGAGAAGGAGAGAGAGAATCCCAAGTAGGCTCCTTGCTGTCAATGCAGAGCCCAACTTGAGGCTTGATCTCAGGAACCATGAGATGATTACCTGAGTTGAAATCAAGATGCTTAATGCTTAACTGGCTGAGCTACCCAGACACCCATGCCCTGATACATGAAAAGGGAGACGTGAGTCTACTGCCTAGTTCCTGGCTCTAATTGGAAATTTTAGGTGGGCCTTGACTTCTGAGAATCTACTTGTTACACTAAGGTCTAGGCTTCCTCTTTATCCCTAAAGAAGGAGATGGAAAGCTCAAATGAAGCATGGACTTTAGACGTAGGTCAAAAGTTAACTCTTTATCCATACTGAAAAAAGACTGAGCTTACTGTTAAAATGCTATTACCTTTGATCACTTCTAACAAGGTTGAGGGCACCTGGGGAATTCTTTAGCAATTAATCATTCATACTGGAAATAAAGTGATTTTTAAGACCTCCTTCCTTTTTGCAACAGTAGGAAAGGTTTGAGTCCTTATGCTTCTTCCTTTCTCTGGGTAACTAAGATTGATATAGTGTCACATATTAATCATAGCTCCTAACTTCAGGAGGGAACTATGTATAGTTACCACCTGCAGATCTGTAGAACTATTTCTTTCAGTTAAGTAGTCAGTATAGTCTGGATGATTTTTTAAGTTTAGTCTCACTTAAGCAACCAAATATTACCCAAACTATTTTATATTTAAATTCAATTAAGAGGGGAAAGTGAATCAGATTGTTCCATGCCTGGTGGACATATTTCTTTGACTTGAGTCAATTATTGGTTATGATATGTGGTCATAAAAATTTTAACCAACTAAAATTACCAAAATTAAGACCCAAGAATCCCCCAAAGTAATATAAAAATATACTAAATTTATATACATTTTAAGGTTATGTCATCAAGCTGATCCATCATTTTCTAAATGGACATTTCAAACAATTTTAATCTAATATTTTCTTCCATTTAGTCTCAAAATATCATACACCCAAAGCATTTGCTTTTTGAGAGTGAAGACTTTATTTCTCATTGCTGTAGTCATTTTAATACTATACTGATTTCTTTTAATGTTCCAATTATATATTTTATTAAACTACTTTAGATGTCATTAAAATATTATTCATTCATTTATTCATTTTATAGTATATTAAATATTTAGCACTGTCTCTATATGAAAACTTTCTTTAATGTATAAGGGATAAGAGGAATGGGTTTGTTCTCATGACCCTCACAATCCAGTGAGGTGAAACAGATGATAAACAAAGCAGAAGAGAGGTTAAAGAGTTCAGGGAGAAGAGTGGTGATCTGAAAGTTCATTGAGATGGTAAATGAAAACATAATGGAAAAGATGCATTTCTGGGGGAAAATCTGGATGGAGTGCAGGCAACTAGACATTTTGAGATCTGGAAGAAAAAAAAAAAGCAATGCAAAGGTCCTAAGATGGAGATATTTTGATATGGATGAGGAAAGGACAGAGGGAGCTGGAGCAGCACAACAAAGGAGAAGAGTAAAAGGAAATGAGGTCAGAAAAGTAAGCTATTTAATATTGATGCAATTGATTTGATGCAATTTGCAATTTGAGTAGTTTTGAGCAGAGGATTACAGGATATGATTTATAGCATCACAGAAGAGTTCTATTTAGCTGTATTCAATAAACTATAAGGAAAAGAGTAGAAACAGACATATAATAATAACGTCTAGAGATAATGGTAGTCTGGACTATTACTGATAGCGCAATGGAGAGATGGTGGCAAGTTGTAGAACCAAAAAGGTTTCCTGATGGATTGAATGGTCTAAAAGAAAGATAAAAGTCAAGAATGGCTCCAATATTTTTTTACTTGAGCAACCAAATGGAAGAGGTTGGCAATAACTGAGAGAGAAAGGCTCTCAGTGGAACAAATTTAAAGGAAAAACATTTGGAGTTCAGTTTTAAACATTTAAAGCTCGAGTTGCTTATTGGACATCCAGGTGGAAGTATTAAATATAGAATCAGATGTATAGTTCATGGGGAAGTTCTAGGCTGAAGACAAATATTTTGGAGTTACAAGTCTGAGCTATTCTTTGAAGTCTCATTAAAAACTCTTGTGAAGGGACTGTGTGTAGAGGACAGCATTAGTCCAAAGAGATGCTTTGTTTATAGAAGCAGACTTTTCTATATGAGAAACAGTGTTTTCATCTGAAAATTACTTTAAGAGAATTTATATAGAAAAAATCGACAAAATTTCACCATTGGAAGAGATAAAAGTACATTTTATCCACCATATTTTATTTCCTAATAAAAATAATATCTATTTATCTCTGTTAAAGCACTGCCATGTGTTGAATGTTTCATGATCCCTTCATAGGTGAAACTGGCCTATGAACAGGCTGTTCTACAGGGTCTTTTTAATGTATCTTCTTAGATGGAATCTAATACTTCTCAGCTATAAATGAAGTATTACAGTACTGTGATTTTCACTAGTGTTATAGAGTTGTCATAATTTCTGTTTGCTGCTACATAAAGGCTAATAATAAATTATTATTTTCTATTGACTGCCACTGAAAATCTATACTTTTCTAGGAAATTAATAAAAATTAAAAATTAATTATCTTTGCTAAAACTATAGTACCCCATGCTTTCACTGAAGCATCCTGAAAAATGTTAGCTAGTTCCCTGTATCTCATTTAAGGAGATATGTTTTACTTGTTTGTTTAAATTCAAATATAAGTAGTGTTATCCATATATACTAGAACAGAGTCAGCATTCTCAATGAATATACATTTTATTCAATTGACACATTTTTAATCGAGTCATAAAAGAGACATTGATGCAAATGAGGTATTGAGAACACTGTTTTTCTTTACTATTTTCAATAACATACAAATGATATTTCAAAACACTTGTAATTTATTCTAAAGTGATCACAGAGAATAGAACATATTTTCAAATGGTTTGCATTAAAAGAAAAATCTCTTTACTGCATAATTTGCTCTTATATTGAAGTTGATTTTACAGTATTAAATGTTAAAAGTGCCATACTTTACAACCATAGACAGGTTTTGTTTATATGAGGCATTCTTTTTAGTATTTGCAAAATTAAACACCTCATACTAGATAATACATAAAATACAAAAAATAAAGTACAAATATATGATATGTATATACATTCAATTATACATATAGGTTCATCTCTACTTCACCAAAACTAAAAAGTTTTAGCAGAAGTTGTACATATTTTTATATACACATTTTCCAATTTGTTTTATAAGATTTATTTTTTTTGGAATTTGATACTACGAATTCTATGTAAGGATACTTTTCTGGTACATGAATGTATTAGTTTTTAGTTGAATTTAACAAATCTTTTTGTTTAATTAAGTAATCTCTATGCTCTATGTGAGACTTGAACTCATGACCCTGAAATCAAGAGTCACATGTTCCACTGACTGCGCCAGCCAGGTGCCCCTAAGTGAATTTTTTGAAATGTCAAAAAAATCTTCAACCACTGCTTTAGAGGCACATATATTTTATAAATTATCATGTATTCCTGACTTAGTAAAGCCATATTAAATTACAAAAAAAATAAGTACAATATAAGACTAATTTTTGAGGAACTTGGGCCCCAAAACAAACCAACAGTACAAGTACACCACTACTCCCTCATACTCTCCTGATTCATGGGTGCCAGCAATGAAATCCCTCTTTCTACAGTGGAGTTTTGGCTTGCTTTGATAGGGTGATTATTGGTGGAGATACAGACTGCTTGAATGGAATACACATTTTTGTCTTTTTAACAACAGTTCATGAGACGTTTCGGATGAAGGGCTGAAATAACAGTTTGTGTTTTCTCATTTGAAACACGAGCAAAGTTAGAATAGCAGTTTAAAAAATAAGTATAATAAGTTGAAGAAGAGTATGTTCTTCAAGAAACAATTCAATACATTGCAAAGGGAAGCATGTAAAAAGGGTGAAAATCAATACTAGAAAACCAAGGGAGAGACTTGCAGCCTGGACAGGTACAGGGTCCTATCTGTCCCATAGAAACCGTAGGCCTTGTTGTCTCCAAAGAGCAGGTTAAGACTGCAGGAGGAAAAAGGAGGCTAAAAAGGGAGATAATAAATGTTTTTTTTTTTTTTTCTGTATAGAAAGCCCAATATTTTACTTGAGGGAAAAATATTCATTTCTTTTCTTTTTAAAAGAAGCGGAATCTTGGAGAATTCTTAGAGAAAACTCAGTATGCCAGAAGAGGTTGAGAAGTGAGAATATATATCTTGGTTTTGACTGTTGTCAGTTCTCCACTTAATCAATCACTTGCTTGAAAAGTAAGTGCACTAATGTCTAAGTATCTACTCATTTACCCCCTCTGGAATTTCATGGTCTATGATGTAAGCTGAGTATACAACTTCATTTTTTCCCCAAGATTATCTAAATTTCTAATGGCTATCTAAATGAATAATAATGCTTTGTGATATTTTCCTTAGTAGATATACTAAGGTAAGAATATACATACAACTTTTAGGTTATCCATTTTAATAGAAGTGCCATACATTAAAAATTTAGAAAAAAGCTTTGAAATAGTGTTTTACAATCTATTTTTCTTTATTACCTACTAAAGACACACACACACACACACACAAGCATACACACACACACACACATATATATATACATTTTTTTTTTCTAATCTCCACCTCCACTCACATCTCTGTTGTCCAAGTAGAGTTGAGCTTGGGAGGACCAAATTATTTTAATACAAACTTTTAATACTGATAGAAACTATTACAATATCTAGGAATTTTGCAGCCCCAAAACCAACATTCATCCCTTTGGGGTGATATCATTCTCATTGGTAATGCATGATTTAAATCAAATTAGTGTGAGACAATCTGGAGTCTTTACTTAGCAAATGAGTAATATAGAAAATGCAATATAAAATATTTTCCAAATGTATTTGAATACAAATTCTGTTTTTCTCTTAGTTCAAGGCAATAGTGTTAATATATAGAAATTTTTGGAAGCACTGAACCTATAGCCTTTGAGGTCCTATGTAATTCTTATGTTCTTTCAGGCTTTTTGAGAGAGCTCCAGATCTCACATACTCATTGTAGCCAGCGATAATAGGCACCGAATGAAAAAAACACGTTAACTCCTCCCTTCAAGACTACTTCTTATATGTAGGGCAATTATTTCTTCTCTCCCATAGGGGAGAGGATATGCTCTTACTAAGGAATAAGGGGTAAATGTGTAATAGGAAATTAGAAGTCACTACTATATAATGCAACCTAATATAATCTAAGTTTATTACATAATAAAATTGCTATGGAACAATGTTAGATTCATTTTTCCTATTTCTTAAGAATTACATATTATTTACCTGGTTATTTTATATCTATTTCACTGATTTTTGCTTCCAAATATATGTTAGTTTATTATTCTTACACAGTTACTAACGATTTTTGAGTTTTACTTATGGCACTGTCCACATCATTGAGTTTTCAATGCATACTTGGAAATAAGAACACAATAAATTCACTAGGGAGTCACCACCAATACTCTGAAGAAACTCATATACTTATATTCCAGAAACTTTAACAGTCCAATAAAGCATAGTATATTGCATTCAGTTCAGTTTTGTTTACCTCACTAAATTGACACATTCAACTTCACATGCAATCAAAAAGATATTGAAAATACAATCTTCTGTTCTGTTTCACAAGAAACATAATGCTGACAAAACTGTTAAAGTTATATTAAATAAAGGAATTCTGAAATATAAAGGATGGATTATCTTTATTCTAATATAATCTCTCTCTCTCTTTCTCAGTTAATATTTCAGCAAACATACAGAGAATGATGAATGATATTAGGTAGAAAGTGAAGTAAATTCCAAATTTTTAAACATAATTTCCCTAGTTGAGGAACACATTATAAACTTAAATGTATCTTGGTATTCTTTGCTATTTCCTAACTCAACAAAAGAGGTACAATATCTTTAAAAGTTGTCATTATCATCAGTAAAAAATATTTGGCATATCACTGAACAATAATGTGGGATGGTAGCAGAAGTTCTATGATAATGTGCTTTACACAAAACATAGTGCACATCTGTCCATGGTGAAACATTTTAAAATACTAGTATTAACTGAAATAGTATATGTTAGACTGTGCCATTGATTATATGGTCCTTTTAGGGTCAGGCATTTTAGGAAAAGAGGTCATGTATGTTATTATACTTTTATATGAGTTCCAAAATATAAGTTTAAAATTTAACTTAGGGCTTTTTTAAATGTTTGTTTGTTTGTTTGTTTGTTTGTTTATTTATTTATTTTGAGAGAGAGTGAGAGAGAGTGAGAGATAGCATGCAAGTGGGAGAGAGGCAGGGAGAGAGAGGAAGAGAGAGAGAATCCCAAGCAGGCTCCATACTGTCAATGCAGAACTCAACACAGGCTTACTCCCATGAACTGTGAGATCATGACTTGAAACAAAATCAAAAGTAGGACACTTAACTGACTGAGCCATCTAGGCACCCCTTAACTCAGGGTTTGAAGTGAAATTTATTAAGTACATTTAGCAACTTTGCTGAGTAAAAAGAAAACACACAAAAATCTGCTTTATACATGATACTATTTAAAATGGTCACGAATCATTGCTCATATTTTTCACCTAGGAAACAATAAATATTAAAGAAAATCTATACAAATGTAACATGGCTTTTTTATGGATAAAAGGTCAATATTAAAAAGATATCAACTATCTCCAAACTGCTTTATTGATTCAATTTAATCGCAAAGTTAATCCCAGCACATTTTTGGCAAATTGAGTTAATCATGCATATGGAAAAACAAAGCGTCAAGAATATTCAAGAAAAATTAAAGCAAAAAATGAATTTATAAGTTTCAAACTATCATATATCTAGTCTAATCATAAAACTACAGTAAATGAGATAGTTTGTTATTGGCCATAAGATAGAGAATCTAAAAACCACCATTTCATGTATATTTTTAGAATAGAAAAAAGAGAATAATATTATGCATTATGTATAGGTATCTATGTAGATATACATATAGACATAGGTACCCATTGAGAGACATCTATCTCTGGTGTCTCTTTCTCTTCTTACAAGGACACTGATCCAATGGGATTAGGATCCCCATCCTTATGATCTCATTTAACTTTAATGACCTCCTTAAAAACCCTATCTCTAAATTCATTTGGGGAATAAGCCTTCAAAATATAAGTTTGTTTTTGGGGAGATATAATTCAGACCATAGCAATCTTTACAAAAATTCTTCCTCCTTCTTGTAGGAATTATAATACTAGAGACCTTATGTTGTATATATGACTTAAGAAATGGACTCTCACTTTTTCTATAGCAAATTATTTTGGTTGCAATTCCCGTTACTCCGACTATCCATGATCACTGTGAGCATTTAAGTCAAGCAGCTCTAGTCCACTATACCAATATTGGGAAGGGGATTTTTTTTTAATTTTCCCCAAATTCTCATTAGTAAATACAACAACTCTCTCCTATCCTTTCTGTTTCTGTCTCTCAAACACACACACACACACACACACACACACACACACGCACACCCTCCATTAACCTGCCACAGGAGGTCCTGCAATTGAAGAGGTTTCTGCCAATCATGGAACTCACCCCAAACCTCAAATCTCATTATCTTGGGGACACCTTTATTAAACAAAATCTATCAACATGTATCCCTCCTCTTCTATATCCCTGATGAATTCCTATGAATGGTACAGGACTCCCACATAAAAGCCTGTATAAGAATAATCTCCAAGATGTCATTAACTTCTCTTTGACACTCTGAAACATAATATCCATTAGTATAACCTTGAGACAAATGAGGACCATACAATACCAACAATTTATCCATTCTAGTTATTTATTTATCCTAAGATTCTCATCCAGCTCCAAGAACAAAACAAATTAATACAATAAAGTGTCCCATTACCTTCATATTCCTCTGGCTGGCAGAAGCATATGCTCAGAGAATTTCAGAGCTGATAAAATTGAAAGGGTTATTGAATCCAGCCCCCTTATTTCACACATGAAGAAATAAATGCTTGGAGAAGTTTAAAAACTTCTCAAGATCCATAAGAAGTTAGTTCCAGAAACTTTCTCTCAATGAAATGCCTTCTTGTATTCATTCATTCATGTTTACAGCATATTGTTAAATGATTTATGCAAAACACCTTGCCAGTATATGATTAAATAATTAAGTTATTAGAAGCCAAACCAGAGGGAAGACTTAATAATATGAAAAAGAGTTTTTGTATTTAAATGGCTTGTTATTAGGAAAAACAACAACAGCAACAACAACAAACTATGCTTCTGTATGTGGAATGTCAAAATTCATTTCTAGGCCTTATTGTATTTTTGAAAAAATAAATTCCAAATAATTTAAATAAGTTTGGATTAGCTCTTGCTTTGTTTGTTCATTTGTTTTACTAGCTTTAAAGTGGAGTAGAACAGGATGTGAAGGCAATCTTGCGGCAACACCTTTCACCCCATTGATCTCCAGTGTTGATTCAGCTGATCTGGTTGGGTAGGCAGGTGTCCCTGTCTTCCCTCACCACTCCATGTGTGTGCTTCCTGAAGCTGTGTGTTCAAAGAGGCCGACCTTCCCTGCTAAAGGAGGGCCGTTCTTGGGTCAGGGGTTTAATTTAAAATAGATGATAGATAGATGGATGAAAAGATAGCTAGCTAGCGGATTGGAACAAAGTCCACATTTCACTTTTGTTCAATTTGCATCAATGGCATTGACATTTCAGTAACATTCAAATCACACCTGGCAACAGTGTGAAACCGAGTTTGGTTATCACACGGTCACGTTTTTTGCTTTAACAACATGTGGTTATCATTTTTAAGAAAGATGAAAAATGCTGGGTGCAATATAAGTGAACCAATGTTAATAAGAGCAAAGAGTAAACACAATAATTTTGTGGGGACTTCATATGGAATTATCAATTGAAAATGCTTAGATGGGATGTTTTATCTAGAGATATTTGTCAGTATCTTGAAAAGGAATTTCACCTGATTAGATGCAGTTAAATGTTTAATTTGCTATTAAATATTTCCTTGTTTGACCTTGGTACTCAAAAATTTTTTTTGTTTTTTCATTAAAGCAACAAACATTGTGATGTATAGCTTTTACATTTCAGAGTTTTGAGCGAAAAGGCCTGGTTTAATACTAAGACTCAACAAAACACCTAAGCTAAATGAAAAAAAGAAAGAAAAAACGATGACTGCATAATATGGCAGTACCTAATATAGTTTAAATGAGGTTAAGAGCCACTTTGACATTAAATCTTAAAGTAAGAAAAACAATATTTCATATTAATTATAAAAATGATCTAAGCTATACATATAGAAATGTCCAAATTTTCCTGCACATATGAAGCATTAGAAATAATATTAATTAACTTATTATTTGCTATGAGTTAAGCATGGGATTAAACGTTTTAGATGAACTATCTCTTAGGGTACTATGTTAGATACATTTTCTTTCTAAATGCACAGATTAAGAAACTGATTTAAATGGCTAAACAACTTGGAAATTTTCATAAAAATAAAAATCAGTAGAAATATTGTACAGTGCCTGAAATCCTGGCTGTTTGACTTCAAAGCCCCATACTTCAACTAATGTGCAATACTACATGTTCATAGAACACATACAGAATAAATATAAGCATTTATTTCTCCTCATATCTGATTATATAAATCTTAATAACACATTGTTGAGAAAATATTGACTAGAAAACAACATACTGAAATTATTTTGTCAATTTGGAAATACCATAAATCAAGAGCATATAGATGATAGATACATAGATGCATATAGATTCATAGATAGATAGCTGAATTCTACCTTGATGATAGAATTTCTACTAAATCTCCTGGATGATATTTCCTAAGGAAACAAAAGGAAATTTATGTATATATAAAGAACTTAAAACCTTAAACCATAAAAAGAGAGAGAAAAAGTGAAAGAAAAAGAAGAGAAAAGGAAGGAATATATAGAGAGAAAGAGACAGAAAAGAAGGAAGGAAGAAAAGAAGGAAGGAAGGAAGAAAAAAAGAAAATTGTCAACAATTCTGAAATATCACCTGAGAGGAATTAGACTAATAAGTTATAGATTAATAAATATTTTGAGGGAGAGGTCAGATGGCAGTGTAGTAAAGAGATCTTGAACTTGTCCCTTGGAACACAGCTAGATCAACATCAAACCATTTTGAACTCCTAGGCAATCTGAGGATTGACAGAACAATCTGCATAATTTGAGGGAGAGAACACAGCAGGTTCCTGGTGCAGAAAGGGGAATTGGGGGAAAGAAGAGACATGGAGCCCCAGAGGGGAGGGAGCCATTTTCATGGAGAAGGGAAAGACAGAGGGGGAGAGCGAGAGCAGTCCATGGGGTCTGCCCAAGAAAGCAGCTAGAGGGAAAGAGTGAAAACACACACAGGAGACTGCATATGAAAACTTTCCCAAAACCATTGACAGGAAAAGAGGATACCACCATTTTTTTTTTATAAACAGCAAAGCACAGAATCTGAAGTTGTAGAGATCAACACCTGGTGGTGCTTCAGTGAGGAAGCAGGGCAGAGTCCTGGGAGTGAGGAGCATAGTCTGAGGATCGCTGGGTTGCAAAGAGAGAAGCAGTACTCCTGCTTAGAGTGCATTCGGTAGAGGTGATATGGCTTCTCCATGGGCAAAAGACCTGGCAGGCACAACAAGCCTCCCCATTTATCATATAGAAATAAAGACACCAGATAAGGGCAGCAAACCCTGGTGCAGGCTGTGTATTGTGATTTACTATAAACTTTGAGCTGCTGCTGCTGTGAGGTGGTATGATCATTCCCTGGGACAAGCTATGGCCAGACCCTCCACCAGAAGATCACCTTGGGTTTGAACCACAGGAGTCACTGAAATGTGAGGAGTTTTTATTTTATTTTTAATAATGTTTTTATTTTTAAGAGAGATAGAGGGAGAGAGAGAGAGAGAGAGAGCGAGCGCACGAGCTGGGGAGGGGCAGAGGGAGAGGGAGACACAGAATCTGAAGCAGGCTCCAGACTCTGAGCTGTCAGCACAGAGCCTGATGTGAGCCTCGAACTTGTGAAGCATGAGATCATGACCTGGGCAAAAGTCGGACAACCAACTGAACCACCCAGGCACCCCATGAAGTGTGAGGTTTTAAACACGGCCATGCCTCAGATAAAACTCGGGAGAGAGATGCCACTTGGTAGGTGGACAGCTTGGACCCAGATGGGGCAAGGCAGAGAGCTGACAGAAAGAAGCAGGTGACACAAGAAGGGTGTCTTTGAGGGCATGAACTTTCTGCTCTGGAGACTAGAGAGTGAGGTGAAATCATTTTCACCATTAGCCCACCAATACTGATGGACCCCAGTGAGCTAAACAGTGCCACCAAATGGAAAAGAGAGCCATTACACCAAGCCCTGCCCTCCAGTGCCCTCCAGGCCCAACCTGAGAATCAGAGCAGCAGGCCTCTTACCCTGAAGACCAGCACAAATGCCTTCTATCTGCTTACTCTGCTGATTGTAGACTGCTGCAAAGTTTCAGCTCTAGGGGAAATTGGATCTAGCTTCATTTGGTTTTGTTTGTTTAATTGTTTGTTGTTGTTGCTTCCTTTTGTTGTTTTATTTTCTTGTTTCTTGGATACAGAGAGAGCACGTTAAAAAAAATTTTTTTCCTCTCTTCTTTTTTTTTCCTCTTTTTTTCTATCAGGCTTCTCTTAACAAACAGACCAAAACACACCTAGCATCTAGTTTCCTTTGATTTAAAAAAATAATTTTTATTTTATTATATTATTATTATTATTATTATTTTCTTCCTCCAAAAGCACAAGATAGAGGAATTCACCTGAAGAGAAAGAACAGGAAGAAAGAATAGCCAGGGATTTAACTAATGCAGATATAGGTAAGTTGTCTGAACTAGAATTTAAAACAATTATAAGGATACTAGCTGGGCTTGAAAGACCGCATAGAAGACACCAGAGAATCCCTTTCTGCAGAGATAAAAGAACTAAAATCTAGTTAAGTTTAAATTAAAAATGCTATAACCAAGATGCAAACCCAAATAGAGACGATAAAAATGAGGATGGGTGAGGCAGAGGAGTGAATTAATGATACAGAAGATAAAATTATGGAAAATAATGAAGCTGAAAAGAAGAGGGAAACAAAGGATAGGGATCATGAAGGCAGACTTAGGGAACTCAGTGGTCTGTTAAAATATAATAACATTTGTATCATAGGAGTCCTTGAAGATGAAGAGAGAGAAAAAGGGACAGAAAGGTTTATGTGAGTAAATTATAGCTAATAGCTGAAAACTTCTCTAATCAGGTTAGGGACACAGACATCAAAATTCAGGAAGCACAGAGAACTCCAATTAAACAAAATCTGGCCATTGCCAAGATCATAGTCAAATTCACAAAATACACAGATAAGAATCCTGAAAGCAGCAAGGGAAAAATGTCCTTTACCTATAAAGGAAGACAGATCAGGTTTGCAGCAGATTTGTCTACAAAATTTGGCAGGCCAGAAGGAGTGGCAATGTGCTGAATCTGAACAATATGCAGCCAAGAATACTCTATCCATCAAGGCTGTATTTCAAATAGAAGGAGAGATAGTTTCTCAGAAAAACAAAAAATAAAGGAGTTTGTGATCACTAAATCCAGCCCCACAAGAAATTTTTAGGGGAACTCTTTGAGTAGAGAAAAAAAAAAGGAAGAAGACCAAAAGAACAAAGACTAGAAAGGGCAAGAGATCATTACCAGTAAAGCACTAAATTCATATCTTTCAATAATCATTCTGAATGTAAATGGACTAAATGCTTCAAAGATACAGGGTATCTAAATTGATTTAAAAAAAAAAAAGATTCATCCATATACTGCCTACAAGAGACTCATTTTAGACCTAAAAACACCTGCAAATTGAAAGTGAGGGAGTGGAGAACCATCTATCATGCTAATGGATATAAAAGAAATCTGGAGTAGCCATACTTATATCAGACAAACTAGATTTAAAACAAAAACTGTAACAAAAGATGAAGAAGGTCATTATATCATAATTAAGAGGTCTTTCCATTAAAAAGATCTAATAATTGTAAATATTTATGCCCCCAACTTGAAACCACCAATATATATCAATTAATAACAAACATAAAGAAACTCATTGATAATATTACAATAATAGTAGGGGTCTTTAAAAGCCCACTTACAGCAATGGACAGATCATCTAAGCACAAAATCACCAAGGAAATAATGGCTTTGAATGACACACTAACCTGGATGGACTTAACAGATATATTCAGAACAATTCACCCTAAAACAACAGAAAACACATTCTTTTCAAGTGCACATGGAATATTCTTCAGAATAGATCACATACAAGGTCACCAATCAGCCCTCAACAAGTACAAAAAATCAAGATCATAGGATGTTTATTTTCAGATCACCATGCTATGAAACTTGGAGTCATTCGCAAGAAAAATTTGGAAACCCCCAAATATATGGAAGTTAAAGAAGATCCTATTAAAGAATGAATGGATTATGGGGCATCTGGGTGGGTCAGTCAGTTAAGCCTGTGACTTCGGCTCAAGTCATGATCTTCCAGTTCATGAGTTTAAGCCCTACATCAGGCTCTGTGCTGACAGTTCAGAGCCTGGAGCCTGCTTTGGATTCTGTGTCTCTTTCCCTCTGCCCCTCCCCTGCTTGGACTCTGTCTCTTTCTCTGTCAAGAATAAATAAATATTTAAAAAATAAAGAATGAATGAGATAAACAGGAAATTAAAGAATAAATTTAAAAAATATATATGTATGAAAGCAAATGAAAATGAAAACACAATGGCCCAAAACCTTTGGGATGCAGCAAAGGCAGTCCTAAGACGGAAGTATATTGCAATTCAGGCCTATGTCAAACAGCAAAAAAATGGTCCCAAATGCACAACCAAACCTAATGGAGCTAGAGAAGGAATAGAAAATAAAACATAAAACCAGCAGAAAAGGGAAATAATAAAGATTAGAGAGCAAATAAAAAATATAGAAACAACAACAACAACAACAACAAAAACCGGTAGAAGAGATCGAGACTAAGAGCTAGTTCTTTGAAACAATTAACAAAATTGATAAATCCCTACCCAAACTTATTAAAATTATGAAAATCATGAATGAAACAGGAGAGATCACAACCAACGCCACAAAAATACAGAGTTATAAGAGAATACTATTAAAATTATAAACTATAAAATAGGGCAATCCGGAAGAAATGGACAAATTCCTAGAAATTCACAAACTACCAAAACTGAAACAGGAAGGAATAGAAAAGTTGAACAGATCCATAATCAGCAATGAAGTTGAATCTGTACTCCTGGGTTAGATGGTTTCCCAGGGTAATTCTACCAGACATTTAAAGAAGAGTTAATACCTATTCTTCTCAACTGTTCCAAAAAATAGAAATAGAAGGAAAACTTCCAAACTCATTCTGTAAAGCCAGCATTATCTTGATTCCAAAACCAATCAAAGACCCCAATAAAAAGGAGAATTACTGGCCAACATCCCTGATGAACATGGATATAAAATTCTCAACAAGATATTAGAAAATTTAATTCAACAGTACTTTAAAATAATAATTCAAGTAGGATTTATTCCTGGGCTGCAGGGGTGGTTCAATATTTGCAAATCAATCAACATGATACACCACCTTTATAAAAGCAAGCATAAGAACCATATGATCCTTTCAAGAGATGCAGAAAAAGCATTTGACAAAATACAGCACCCTTTCTGGATAAAAAGCCATTTACAAAAGACCCACAGCCAATATCCTCCTAGGGAAAAACTGACAGCCTTTCCCTTACAGTCAAGAACAAGACTAGGAGGTCCACTCTCATCATTACTATTTAACATAATATTGGAAATCTTGGCCTCAGCAATCAGACAACAACAACAAAATAAAAAAGCATCCATATTGACCCGGAAGGAGTTAAACTTTCACTATTTGCAGATGGCAAAATACTCTATATAGAAATCCCAAAAAGACTCCACCAAAGAATTGCTAGAACTGCATGGATTCAGCAAGTCATAGGACATAAAATCACAGTGCAGAAATCTGTCGTATTTCTATACACCAATAATAAAGCAACAGGAAAAAAATCAAGGAATCGATCCCATTTACAATCGCACCAAAAATAATAAATACCTAGCAATAATCCTAACTAAAGAGGTAAAAGATCTATACTCTGAAAACTATAGAACACTTGTGAAAGAAATTTAAGAGGACATGAAGAAATGGAAAAAAAAATTACAGGCTCATGAATGAGAAGAAAAAAACATTGTTAAAACGTCTATACTAACCAAAGTAATCTACACACTTAATGCAATCATATCAAAATACCACCAGCACGTTTTACAGAGCTAAAACAAATAATCCTAAAATTTGTATGGAATCAAAAAAGACCCTGAATCTGACCTTAAAAAAGCCATTCTGAAAAAGAAAAACAAAACTGGGGGCATCCCACTTGCAGATTTCTAGCTATATTACAAAGTTGTAGTCATGAAGACAGTATGGTACTGACACAAAAACAGACAAATAGATCAGTGGAACAGAATAGAAAACCAAGAGATGGACCTACAACTATATGGGGAACTCACCTTTGAAAAAGCAGAAAAGAATATCCAGTGGAATACATGCAGTCTCTTCAACAAATGGTGTTGGGAAAACTGGATGGTGGCATGCAGAAGGAAATTGGACCACTTTGTTAAGCCACATGCAAAAATAAATTCAAAACTGATGAAAGACCTACTTGTGAGACAGGAAACCATGAAAATCCTAGAGGAGAAAATACATAGCAATATCTTTGACCTTGGCTGGAGCAAATTCTTACTAGACAAGTCACCTAAGGCAAGGGAAACAAAAGTAAACATGAACTATTGGGACTTCATCAAGATAAAAAGCTTCTGCATGGCAAAGGAAACAATCAACAAAACTAAAAGACAGCCTATGTAATGGGAGAAGATATTTGCAAACAACATATCTGATAAAGGGTTAGTATCCAAAATCTATAAAGAACTTATCAAACTCAACACCCAGAAAACAATAACCCAGTGAAGAAGCTGGTAGAAGACATGAATAGATACTTTTCCAAAGAAGACATCCAGATGGCTAACAGATACATGAAAAGATGCTTAATGTCACTCATCATGAAGTAAATACAAAACAAAACCATGATGAGATATCACTTCACACCTGTCAGAATGGCTAAAATTAACAAGACAAGGAAGAACAGGTGTTGGCAAGGATGGGGAGACAGGGGAACCCTCTTCCACTGTCGGTGTGAATGAAAACTGTGCAGCCACTCCGGAGAACGGTAGGTCAAGAAACTAAAAATTGAACTACCCTTTTATCCAGCAGTTGTACTCCTAGATATTCATCCAAAGGATACAAAAATACTGATTCTAAGGGGCACATGCACCCCAATGTTTATAGCAGTATTATCAATAATAGCCAAACTATGGAGAGAGCCCAAATGTTCAATGACTGATGAATGGCTAAAGAAAATGTGGTGTGTATATATATATATATATATATATATATATATATATATATATATATACACACACACACACACAAATGTATATGTATAAACATTTATGTATATATCTAATATATATTTATATACAATGTATATATATATACACTATATATATACATACATACACTACACACACACACACACACATACACACACACACAATGGAATATTACTCAGCCTTCAAAAAGAATGAAATCTTACCATTTGCCACAATGTGGATGGAGCTAAAATGGTTTATGCTAAGCAAAATAAGTCAATCAGAGAAAGACTGAAACCTGAAACCAATATTGCACTGTATGTTAACTAAAATGTAAATAACATAAAGATTAATACATATTTTGATAAACCTCATATAGATTTCAAAATTCAGTATTTCCCATCTATAAATGTTCTTATGGCGAACTGAGCCTCTTCCTGCCATTCTCTCCCATGTTAAATACACATATTTGGTAATTTGGTAGTTTTATATTGTCTGCAGTAACCTCTTAGAATCTTGCAGTAAGAACAATCTAACGAGATTCTGTAATTTCTTAACAAACTTAATATGAAGGAAATGAATGAACTCTAATTTGGGGAATATAACCGGCACAGGTTTTTTTTAAAGCCTTATGTAGGGACTTGGGAATATATGGTATTCCAAATTTTCTTAAACTTTTTTTTTAAATATTTATTTATTATTGGGGGGGGGAGAGAGAGAGAGAGGGAGAGAGAGAGAGAGAGAGGGGGAGGGGCAGAGAGAGGGAGACAGAATGCGAACCAGGGTCCAGGCTCTGAGCTGTCAGCACAGAGCCCGATGTGGGGCTTGAACTCACTAACTGTGAGATCATGACCTGGGCTGAAGTTGGACACTCAACCGACTGAGCCATCCAGGCGCCCCATGGTATTCCAAATTTTTAAAGAGATAATTAAAAGTCTTGCTTTTTAAATTTATAAAACTGGTTGGAGTATTTGCAAGGGTGTACCAGTACTACTATTGCTAATAACAATAATGACAAGAGTCAATAATAATTATAAGGTAATAAATTACTTGTTCCCAAAGTTTCCATTTTGGTTTTCTAGCAAATGGTTACATTTATTGTAAAATTTGCATAATGATAAGATCAGCATTATCTAAGGATACATTTTTTGTGGTCCTCTAATTTTGTTTTTATTTTTTTTTTAATTTTTATGTCTTTATTTTATTTTGATAGAGAGAGAGAGACAGAGAGAGAGAGACAGAGTGTGAGTGGGGGAGAAGCAGAGAGAGAGGGAGACACAGACTCTGAAGCAGGCTTCAGGCTCTGAGTTGTCAGCGCAGAGCCCGATGCAGGGCTCGAACCCACGGACTGTGAGATCATGACCTGAGCCAAAGTCAGTTGCCCAACCGACTGAGCCACCCAGGCACCCCTCTAATCTTGTTTTTAAATTCCATCTGTAATAGCACTAGATGCTAATGGTTTCCAGGAAAAATAGGTCACCATTATTAGATAAAATTTTCTTACCTTTTCCCCCAGAAATTATTTTTCTACTTTTATCAGAGGAAGCTGTGGCAAATATAGATAGCTAATTTTAAGCTTCGTGTAATAAATGACATACTAATGAAACAGAAATAACCTGAGTAGACTGTCATGAAGTAATTTGTAAACATTACAGTATTGGGTCAAATATAATTAATTCAAACGACAATTAAAGGTATTGGATCCTATATGTAGTTGCTCAGAATAAAATAACATTTTGAAATTTATTGGCAAAATTTAGTTAATAATATTAAAAGAAGAATCCTAATTTATTTAATGCCACTACTTTTCCTATCAGTTTTTTCTTTCTACGTACAGTTATTATATACTAAATATTACAATCGAATGCGAATACTGTCTTTGTTTAATTCGAGACCTTCTCCATATTCACCTCAGTGAAAACAAACTCAAAGTAGAAATATATATACTGACCAAACATAAAACCAGCTAATTTAACTTATTTAATCATTAGAAATGTTGTTAGAATTTGGAATATTTTATACAATAATACATGCCAGAAGGTGGCACCAAAAGACTCAACTTCAAAATCCCTTTATTAATAAATTCCTAAGGTTTTTCTATATTTGGATGTCTAAGTGTGGGAAAACAGCAATGCAAATATGGATTATTAAAATTATTAAAGTAATACATATCTCTTAAGATTCTATTTAACGCTGAAAGAAATAGTCTATTTTTGACTTCAGTTATGGCTCTGCAGAAATCTAACAGTGTGTGTTCATTCTTAACAATTTATATGTATTTTTGTTTTCTTTAAAAATAATTACATGTAGGTGCGCCTCGGTGGCTCAATCGGTTAATATCCAGCTTCGGCTGAGGTCATGTTCTCATGGTTTGTGGGCTCGAGCCCCATATCAGGCTTTCTGGTGTTAGCACAGAACCTGCTTTGGATCTTCTGTCTCCCTCTCTCTCTGCCCCTCCTCTGCTCACATGCACATGTTCACTCTTTCTCTCTCAAAAATAAACATTTAATAATAATGATAATGATAATAATAATAATAATAACTTGTAAATCATCAAATGGTAGTCCAAATACCAAAGGAAAGTATCATGTCTTCTTATCAATGAAGTATCTTTAATATCATACAATTTAAATTTGTTATGAAATTTCAGCCATTCCAGTTAGTTTAATCACTTTAAAGATATACCCAAAGACACATTAAGGGAAAATAATTTCCAAGCTCCATCATATTATCCGTAATATTTCGTTCTTTTTCATTGTTTTTCTTTTGGGGGCTAGTTAAGGTCTGTGATCAGGTGCTCAAGTTCTAGTGTCAGAATATGTGAGTTTGAATTCTTGTTTTGTCATTGAGTAGCTGTGTGATCTTGGCGAACTTAAATTCCCTTGACACCTCTCTCTTCTCTCTCTCTTATTTTTAAGCTTAATTTTTGATAAGGTTACAATGGAACTTGAATAAGATACACACTTCATGTGCTTAGACAATTCTCAGGACCTTGTAAGCCTTTAGTAAATATTAGGTATCAATTATATTTTAAATAGAATGTTCCCCTTTGAAAGTTACCTCCAAAGATGCTTTAATCTTAATTTCCCAAATAATAAAACTTCTTGACTAGAGATCATACAAGTAAACATTATCTGATTAGCTTCTCAGCACAGAAAAATACATTGATTTTTAACTTTACCCCCAAATTGTCACAAATATAAAGATACAAATATTTTAACCCACCACTACAAAGAACTCTTGAAAACATTTATGCCTGAGCACTCACCTCTCTATAAAATAGACAAACAGAAAATTATATGGAACAAATAAAATTATATGGAACAAATAAAATTTAAGGAATGACAATGTTTATGAAATAAAAAACTATGTTAATTTAGGTGGAGAAAGAGAAAATTTAGTAAGCCATATTTAATAATGAGTTTTGTATACAAGATAAGTATTTTTACTGAAATAATATATAATATATAAAAATATATAATACATATATAATATAGATTATATATGTATATAAATATGTATAATAAATATATATAATGAGTTTTGTATTCAAGGTAAGTATTTTTACTGAATTATATATATAATATAATTATATATTATATAATTATATAATATATATATTTAACTGATGTGTGGGGCTATGAATATATAGCACATTTATCTTTGGAACATGGACATCAAAAATTGAAACACTGAAACTCTAAGCGACTCTAATACATTAGGTAAATAGGTTGTAGGGAGACACAAAACTATTCCATTTTGCATGTAAAACCATATTGTTCTATAAAATGAAAAGAACACATGTACACTATTTACAAAACATATATTTGCAAAGCAAAGGTCTATTGAAGTAGCTGAAACTTAAACAAAATCTAATCTTCCAGATTGTCAGTCTCAAAGGACACAATTGTTCATTTTGTGTCATAAAAACAGATCTTAATAATAATAACAGAATGGAGACAGGAGACAAATATAACTAGAAAGAACTGAAGAACTATTTCTATAATAAGAACATGATTTATAACTTTGGCATATTATCACCTTATCAACCTTTCTCTCTGTTCTAGAAAATTCTAAATTCAACACACCTTTATTACCATAGCATAGAAAACCAAAGTTCATCGTTGATTATTACATCACTTATAAATCAAGTTTATAGTCTATTTATTTTTACCAGTAAGACAATAGGACTTGAATTAGTGTTTGGCTAATCTCAAGAGGTATAGGGATTCACCTCAAATAAATATTCCTGGTTCAAATTGGCTTTTGAAAGCTTCTTGAATAAAATATTATTCTGCCATGTTTCTTGTTATTAATTACAGAAATTTGCACATGTATACATACAAATGTTTAGAATATACTTTAATGTATGCCTCACACTTTTTTTATATATCCCTCATAATTTGCAATAAAAATCCTATTAACCTAGCCTTCCTCTATTCCTTTAACATCACTCTACACTATAAAATGAAACCGTTGAGGATTCTATCTTAAGACCTGGCATTTTTAACCTGTCATACCTGTACCTCACTTTTAATAAAGATAGTGGAAGACAGGTTTAAATATACTCAATTTCATTTCAGAGCAAAATTTTTCTTGGCTTTATGGTAAACTTGAAATGTTTTCTTTGGTGGGAGATTCCTGGGGTTGCTGGTTGGATGTTCACTTACTGTATTTTTGTTTCGTTTTAATTTAACCCAAAAAAATGCCAATCATGCTAATAAAATGTCTAGTTATCTTTGAACATTTCCAGGGTGCAGAGACATGTGATGGGTTTTATATAAGGCATATAACTGATGCCAATCTGCACAACTGTTATATGATTTAGAAATATTTAATTCCCATTTGATGGATAAAAAGTCTAAATCACAGAGAGTGTATGTGACTGACTTAAGGTCATTAAGTTAATAAGGCAAAGACAAAGCATTTATGAACAGAATTGTCTAATATCAAAGCATACCTTTAGATACATTATTGTATCTTGACCTGAAAGATATTCTCTTATCTTCTTTTCTAGATAGATTCGTTTTTAAGAATCTGCTTCATAAATAACACATATTAGAATACTGGTTCTTTATCCTGTTCTCCATTTAATACGGGGAACATAGTCATAGACACCTTCTATACATTGCTATATGCAAACCAAAAAGTGCATTAAATTATTTAAGTTAGATAATCTACTATAATATCCAATAGAATTAGTTGTAAGTCAGACTCAAAGAGTTGTTTTAATGATAGAGATGCTTTCATCCTTTCAGTATAATAACTTCCTTGCTCAGCTCAAAATAAGATCTAATTCTATGTTTCTGTATAAGAATTCCGTAATTTTAGTTATTACATTTGAGGCTTTGTTGACATTGAGTTCATTTTTCTATAAGGCGAAGTAAAGTCTGACTTCCTTATTTGGCATTCACTATTTATTGTCTCAACACCATTTATTGAAAGGTTATTCTTTCCTCATAGAATGGTCTTAAAACCCCTGTTGAAAATCAGTTGATCAAAGGTGTATGGGTTCAATTCTGGACTGTCAATTTTATTCCATTGATGTATATGTTTGTCCTTGTATCACATTCTCTTGATTACTCTTGCTTTGTAGTAAAAGTTGAAAATTTGGAAATGTGAGTTCTTCTACTTTGTTCTTTCTTCAGGATTTTTTTTTTGTTCTGGTTTTCACACTTTCTATAGAATTTTACAACAAGCTCATCGACTTGTGTTAGGGATTATGTTGAATCTATAGATCGGTTTGGGGAGTATTGATGTTTTTTACAATGTTAAGTCTTCCAATCTATGAAAACAGGATCTTTTCCATTATTTAGATCTCTTTAATTTACTTCAATCATCTTTTGTAGCTTTAAGAGTGTTAAGTTTTACATCTCTTTTATTAAACTTATTTGTAAGAATTCTATTATTTTTTATGCTCTTGTGATATAACTGTTTTCTTAATTTCATTTTCAAATTGTTCATTGCTGGTATATAGAAATACAATGGATTTTTGTGTTAATCTTGTATCTTGCAACCTTGCTAAATTCAGTTACTAGCTATAATAGTTTTCCAGTGGATTTCATAGGATACTCTACATACAAGATCATTTCATGTGTAATAGAGATTCTTCTCTCCAGTCTGGGGGTCTGTCTTTTTTTTAATTGATTTTTATTATACTCATGTCTATAAGTCCTTCTGACATTTATTAACTTTTATTATAATTTTTCTACCAGTATTTTTATTTCCTTTTGATTCCCTATTCAGCAATTTTCATCAAAAGTTTTTTTTGTTTTTGTTATTTTTTAAAATTTTGCTTAAGACATTTTTCTCCATTTTAATTATTAAGCCAGGGCCAGAATGCCGCTACTCCTGCTGCTGCTGTTGATGACGATGATGATTGCTGTTGTTGTTTTTCTAAAACAACAAGAGAGATTAAGTCTCTCTATATTTTGGTGTCAGCCAAAAAACTCTTCCTATAGTTCTGGAGCTTCTGGATACTTATAATATTTTAAAATTGCTTATGTCACTGTACCAACTTGTGGCCACACTATTTAAGAATAAAAATACAGCCACTGATTTTAGCATTACTTATTTAACTTAAACTTATTTCCCAACTTTTTCCATCAAAAACCTTTAGGTGTCTATGGAAATTTTTCTTGCATGCCAACAATTGTGTGGGAGATGGAATGTGATATAAAAATATGTACTCTAAATGGGGTACCAAAGTCATATCAATTTCACTAAGACACTCAGCATTCCATCATTCAAAGTGAATTGCTATTGCATGCTATGTGTTTAACAATTGTGACCACCCTGTTTTATGCTCTCTTCTTGACTTAACTTGTTATTTAACTCCTATAATAAACTTTTTATAAGCAGTAAATTCTCAAATAAATTTGTACACTGTTTCAGAATTATTTTAAGCCTAGAAATACTTAGTGACAAAAATTATTTTCTATCAAGATTTCTAACTAGTAACTGTAGCACAAATATATTTACCAAATTATATTCAATATAAAGAAAAGGGGTTGGCCAAAGTGAGAAGGTAGTCATTTTCCTATTCCCTTCTACATAGTGGATCCTTGAATAATATGAAATTTCCTCATTCTACAACAGACTAAAGTAGACTGTTGGACTCACAACAAGAGTACACAGTTTTACTAACTGGTACTTTAATTCTGACCCACTGCTCTGGTTCTTGACAAAGAATAGATTCTGAATATTATAGATCTTTTTAATCTACTAATTTGCTACATATTCTGACAGGATACCAATTGTGAGCTAAAAGAGTAGCCTCATAATTTTCTTAAAATATCATTCCATATTTAAGACTTCCACTGGCTATTATATTGAAATTCATTTCTATGTCCATTATCTTAGAGGGTTCTCTGGAGAGTTTCTGGCACACAGTTAGTACCCAATAAATGCAATTATTTTTTCCTGGTATTGATGATGGTGGTGGTGATGATGATGATGATGATGATGATGATGATGATTATATACCACTACTGGTTTATAAGGTGTATCAAGGATGAAATAATGGTGAATAAAATAGGGTAACTTGCTTAACATTACACAGTTAATAGCTACAAAATAAGAATTCCAAATTAGGCTATCTGATTCTATATTATGTGATGACTATTACATATATTCTGATCACAATTTTATTTTACTGTGTGCTTGTAAAATAAATAAATAAAATCAAATATTTATGTCTCTGATTTTCAAATAAGGCAATGAAGTCCAGAATGATGAATTAAGTAATGAATTAGAAATATTCACTTTGTCTAAGTACGTGTTTTGCACTCAGCATTACTAAGATTTATAAGAGATAAAAGAGAAGAAAATATATGCACATATATATACACACAAAAATATGTATAAATGTTGACTTAAGAATCAGTAAGAAAAAATTAAGGCATATGAGGTAATTGAAATAATTAAATTACAGCTTCAAAATGCTATATACCTCAGAAAGGGAAAATGTGTGGCCTTAACTGTAAAAGGTTTTGTGGAAAAGGGAGATAGTGGCCAAATAAAAACAAAGACTTTGAATAGAATAAATAAAATCCTGGGAATGTCACTGGTGAAAATATATCTAACTAAATCTTGCTTTAGATGTCTGAGAAATACTGGGAAATATCATTGCTTAATTATAGCAAAATCATATTATACTAGATTATGAAAGCTAGGAGAGATTATTAGATTTAATAAATTAAGTACTAGGGTAAAATTGTATACATAGGAAAACAAGAGGAAGAGAGCAAAGATTTATACATGTTATTATGTCAACAGACTTCAGTCTGAAATAAAAAAGAATACTGAAGATAATAATCATATATGCATTCAACAAATATTTAAAATCGATTCCAAGAAGAGAAATGTTTATTGGGGAAAGACAGTTGCTTTTATTAAGAAAGTTTAAGATCATATTAATCAGAAGAATGTGCATATTTTGACCAGCATCTGGGCAAGATGAACCTTTCTGTTAGGGTTGATATCACTGGCAGAGATAGAAGTAGAACTCATACTAGTGAGCCTGGGAAATTGTGGAGTGATGAATCTGCCCAGGGCTATTTTCCCTCCTAACCATGTTGCCCATTTTATTGTGCAACAGGAGAATGAGCAAACCATTCTATCATAGAAGTTAAAGACGAATTTCAAGGAGTACATGCTTAACAGTATATAATTCCGCAAATTTAAGGATTAGAATTTAGATGTGACATGTGGCTGATGAATTTATTGAAAAGAATCTAAATACAGGCAATCTTAGAGACACTAACGGTGGTATTAAATGTAAGAATAAAAAAAATTGATTCAGAGAACATAATCACAGGGCAGGGTGCTTAAAAAGAAATGAAGAAAAAAACATTATATAGCAGCTAGGAAGAACATCGAGATTCCGTATTTTTCATTGTGGGTGTAAACCTGTGAGAAGAATGGTATGAATTACTGTTACCCCATCTCACTCCCTCTGCTAAGGGAACATCAGGACATTGTACTTGCTATTAGCACTGCCTGTAATATGACTCTTCTGGTCTTCTTTCTTTTTAAAAAAAAAAAATTATGTTTTATTTATTATTGAGAGAGAGAGAAACAGAGCATGAGCAGGGGAGGGTCAGAGAGAGGGAGACACGGAAGCAGGCTCCAGGCTCTGAGCTGTCAGCACAGAGACTGATGCGGGGCTCGAACCCGCAAACCACGAGATCATGACCTGCCCAAGTTGGCTGCTTAACCAACTGAGCCACCCAGGCACCCCTTCTGGTCTGCTTTCGAGTCCTTCTTATAATACTCATTCTCTGGGCATCTGGGTAGCTCAGTTGGTTAAGCGACCCACTTTAGCCAGGTCATGATCTCATGGTTGTGAGTTTAATCCCCATGTAGGGCTCTGTGCTGACAGCTCGGAGCCTTAAGCCTGCTTCGGATTCTGTCTCCCTTTCTTTCTGCCCTTTCTCCGCTCATGTTCTGTGTGTGTCTCTCTCTCAAAAATAAATAAGCATTAAAAAATTGTAAATAACACTCATTCTCTAGGAAGCAGGGCTTTTACATTCACAGTGACTAAGATTGTGGAAACTTTAATTTCCCAAGTAAGTCACTGGGACTGACTCATTTCCTGAGAGCAGGGCCACTCCTACTTCATTGCTTTACTTCCAGACCCATTTATTCTATCTGTTAAAATTAAAGAACCATACAATACCCATTGATTTAAGGAATGTTCTGCATCATGAAGGATAATGTGCCAGCCTCAAAGGGTATAATCACCAAGCTGGTGCTTCTGCTACATTTTTAAGAGGCCACTCCAATATTCTTTCAGGTTGGAAACTTCTGGTTGATATAACATCAGCTGGGACCAGTAATTCATGGAATGTACACACTGTAACATCACATTTTCAATCAACTGTATTTCTAAATCTGAGACATGTTATGCAGGATCACATTTTAGTAAATGAGACTTTTGTGAGCGTCTGATAGTGATGCTTGGTGAAGTGCATGGGCAAAAGGACCAATTTATAACTTGAATATATGCTAAACACAATTAGGATGAAATGTTATTTCTGGAGTGGAAGGGATACAATGTTATCAGCTTGCCACCAAGACACTGATTGGTCTCCTTAAAGGATCATGGCATTGACCTTTGTTACTGGTAGAACCAGATGTTCAGTGTAAATATTAGTTGATGAGCTTTGATGAGAAAGGATCATTGTTGTTTTACATACTCATATATGTAGAAAATACTTTAATAGAAAAATCTTAATAAGCGAGCTTCAGGAGAATATACAGACTGTATGAATATTAAAACACAGAAAGTAATTATATATGTGTGTGTATGTACATACCTATAAGAATGTATGTGTATATACATACATATAACTATATATATATAGTTATTTAGTTATTTAGTTAGGTTAGGGTTACACAAATATGTAGTAAAATGACACAAATATGTAGTAAAATGACAATGAAATTCATGGAAGTTACATAAACCAAATGTGGTGGAGAGAGTGGAAAACACAAACAAAAGTGTTGACCAGAAACTTCCAATATGTTGGTAATAGTGTATTATATAACATGCACAATAAGTGCCTTGGTGTTTTATATGTCATTATTTATACCTATTTATTTGTAAAATATTTCATAAAAATATTGCTTAATAAGATATTGCTGCCAATTTAGGCTTTTTTTGGCAAGAGCTTTGTTCTCAGTGAACTCAGTATTTTTATGTTTTTTAATCATTGAATTTATTGGTAATATTAATGTATTGAAATTATTTATTTATTTTAATTCCAGTATAGTTAACATATAGTCTTATATTAGTTTTAGGTATATAATATAGTGACTCAAAAATTCTATACATGATTCAGTACTCATCATAAGTGTACTCTTTAACCTCCATCATTACTTCACATTCTTTCTGGTAACTATCAGTCTGTTCTCTATAATTAAGAGTCTGTTTCTTCGGTGTGTGTGTGTGTGTATGTATGTGTGTGTGTGTGTGTGTATGTCTCCCTTTTTTTTCACCTTTGCTTACCTGTTTTGTTTCTTAAATTCCACATGAGTGAGATCACGTAGTATTTGTCTTTCTCTGACTGACTTTATATATATATATATATATATATATATATATAATATTTATTCATTCATCTATCAATTGACACTTGAGTTGCTTCCATGACTTGGCTATTACAAATACTACTGCAATAAACATAGGGGTGCATATATCACTTTGAATTAGTGTTTTTGTATTTTGGGGTTAAATACCCAGTCGCCCAATTTAACTTTTTGAGAAACTTCCATACTGTTTCCCACAGTAGCTGCACCAGTTTGCATGCCTACCAACAGTCCAGGAGGATTCCTTTTCTCCACATCCTTGCCAATACTTATTTTTTCTTATATTTTTGATTTTAGCCATTCTGAAGGTGTGAGATGATATATCATTTTAGTTTTGATTTGCATTTCCCTGATGATGAGTGATGTTGAGCATCTTTTCAGGTGTCTGTTGGCCATTGGTATGTCATCTTTGGAGAAATGTCTACTCATGTCTTCTGCCCTTGTTTAATTGTATTATTTGTATTTTGGTTGTTGAGTTGCATTAGTTCTTTATATATTTTGGATACTAACCCTTTATTAGATATGTCATTTGCAAATATCTTCTCTCATTCGGTAGGTTGTCTAGTGAATTAAATTTAAGTAGAACTAGGCATACTTTATACTTTTATATAAAAAATTTAGATAAAACCATACAAGTTACATATGTCAGATTTTCAGATATGAAGAAGCTAGGAATAACAGTCAATTATGTTGATAAAATTATTAGAATAAAAAATGATCCAAACAGGTTGGAATAGGCTAACAGGCTAAATATCCCCTGTGTAAATGGAAACAAATGTGTTTAGTAGCAGAAAACCTCTATTCATTCATCCATCCATCCTTGTTATCTATCTTTATTTCTTACAGAAAATAATTAATTAAAGCATATTATGAGGTAAAGCGTATTATGAGGTACTTGCATGAGGGATGTGTCAACAATTTCTGGAAGAGGTTTTGACTTTTTTCATATACTTTTTTTAATGTTTATTTATTTATTTTAAGAGAGAGAGTGCATGTGCAAGTGGGGGAGAAGCAGAGAGAGAGAGAGGGAGAGAGAGAACCCCAAGGAGGCTCCACACTGTCAGTGCAGAGCCCCACACAGGGCTCAATATCACGAACTGTGAGATCATGACCTGAGCAGAAATCAACTGAGTAGGCCACCCAGGTGCCTCAAGTTTCAATTCTTTTAACAGGTAAAGAGAACTCTATGGTATAGAGAACAAGATGCTAATTGAATGATGTTAGGTCCTATCTGTAATGTTGGATAGAATTCTCCAAACCTTATAGTAGGAAAGATGTTAAAATTTAGAGCATCAAAAATATAGTTGTTTGGCTAATATTTGTTTTTTTAATAAAGTATCTCTAATGACCTACCAATACTTGGAATCGATCATTCTTTCCAATGCAACTTAGTTCTTTAGCTTGGGGAAATTATTTTTCTAATATGTTAAAAACTAACACAGTTTGATAAAACCCCACAAGGCTATAATCTAGATTAAGCTATTAAGAAAATTTTGTCATATTTGTTTATTCACTCCTATGTATGTAACTAATTTGAAAGTAAGCATCTCTTATGTAATGTAATTTCATGCCCATACACCTCTGTATTCATTTCTATAGAATTTGCTCATTTCCTTTCAATCAACATTTTTATTACTATAAATTACCAGAATAGTAGTAATAGATGATAATGATGCTTGGAAATATGTTTTATAGTGATTTAAATAGAGAAAAGACCTAGGGTTTAAAGGTTAAGTATCATCAATATTGCGTGATATGCCAGTTGGATGGAGAAATATGCATTTTTATATTCTCCAGACAGAAGGACCAGGACCAGTGGTTGTAGCATATAATCAGATAATCCTGTGTGTATAAGATGGAACTTTCATTAGTTTTGCATGCCTGATATAGAGTTATTGAATTCCTCAGTTTTTAATGTGTATTGGAAAGTTTAAAATGTTCCAGGGGATTATTGAATAAGCATGGGTTAAACTAGAAAGTCATATCCTCCAACACATATATATTTGAATATTCTATTTGAACTGAACATTTTGATGCATATTTGTTTTAATGTAAGAAACCTGTAATGTGAATTAAAAACAGGAAACATTTAACTTATTTTACAAACTTTAAGTTAAGATAATCTCAAAGACAAATAAAAATAGGAAACTTAACAGAAAGATATCTCTGGAATAATAATCTGTTGTCAAATACATGCTGATTTCGCATCTCATTCTGATTTCCTATCTTTTTTTCTATGTGTACAGCATATAAATACCAAGGTGTGTCCATTAAATATGCTCCCTCAAACCTAAAAAAATTGTTAAAATAGAAATAATTTTCCTTAAAACATAACATGATAAAGAAAAACATATCAAACTTTGAAGAAAAAAACTAATGGTGGACAATACTAAAATGTCCATGAAAAAGAAACAAACAAACAAACATACCCAAGGAAATAGTCCTTTAAACCTTTATAAAACTGAGTTAGTCTTAGTGTGATTATTTGTCTGAATGCTAAACTTTTTAGTCATTAATATATATTTTCATATCAAATTCAAATCAATAAATACAAAACTCTGTAACTCCTGCAGCCTCCCTTCTTCATCATTGAAATTTTCACAACCCATTACATATGCTTCCTTACTCTGGTAAGACCTACTCAGGAAGACCAGGAGTATAAGAGAGTCATCAGCATATTATAAACAGTAAAGTTTACTGAACTTCTATTCCTTGGAACACAAATGGGAAAATACACACCTAGAAGTTGGATTTGTAATGGAAATGTAGTTGGAATTGTAATGTCTGCAGTGTATCAGTGACAAATATTGCCTTGTAGGGAATGGACTCAAAATAAAAATGCCTTAAAATATAGCTAAAGTTTTATGCAAGTAATCCAGGGCTTCTTAAGTGTGTCTGAAACTGTCCCACAGGGTTAATAAGGTTGAAACTGGCAGAAAGTTTGAAGCTTGTTTTTCAGAGAATTGTTTCCCCTAATCAACTATTGTGTCTTTTCAGCACCACTAACAAATCCAATCTGTCTCTGCAGAGGTCTAGACTCAAGGTCAACTGATAAGGTTATATGAACAAGGAAAGCCCTGCATTCCTTACAGGTGACAATGAGCCCAAAGCACCATCCACTTTATACCAGCTCTTGAAAAATGCCCATAGCCACTTCTTGTCCTATGATAACCTCCTGATGTCAGGGGCTCAATTTTGCCTTGTTCTGATCTCCACTCCAAAGTGATCGTGGGATGTAGGTTACATTATGTTTGCTCAATACGATGCACCATCTGTCTTCATATATAGTCATAAGTTTCCCCGCTCTTTTCACCAATATGTATGTAATTTCCTACTCTAAATTTCCTCTCTAAAAACCCTACTCCTCAATCTGGAATCTGGGAGATAGTCTTTGGACATCAGTCCACTGTCTCCTCAGGTTCCCAGCCTCTTGAATAAGCAACTTACCTTTCCAACCACAACTTGTCTCTTGAGTATTGGCTTTAGAATGGCAAACAGACAAACCTGGGTTTCCATAGCATCTTAACAATGTCACTAAAAGATGCCAAAATCCTTCCATATGTCAGGCCCATCTTTAGTTCTTCAAGTAATCTGTCAACAAGATCAATACTAGAGCACCAACCAGTAATTCCTATCATACTCAGGAAGAACAAAAGAAGGGAAAAGGAAAGGAATCTCCTAGTTCTTCCTCAAAAACCTTCCTGATGACTTTTTAGTATATGTTTTGACGACTTGATTTTGCAAAGGGAAGCCAAGACATGAAGGGTTCTTTATATAGCTGAATATATTCCTGCCTTTATCAGTATATTCTTTTTATTGCTAAAGTAAGAGGAGAGAATGGATTGTCAATAGGTAATTAGCAATCTCTGTGACATTTCCCACATAAAAAAAAGTTTCAAATGCTCACAGATAAAACTTACTTGAAAACTTTGGGAAGTAAGATTTCAATTCATTAATATATTTGAAAAATTCTTTTCAAACTTATTCATAATTTTATATATTCCCTGAATGCAAAAATTGAGATTTTAATAATACATAATGTATCATTCTATATATGCCATAATAAGAAATGTTCATTTCAGTTCAAATCAGAATAATAGCCCTTTGAATAATGAGCAAGACCAATGTGAAATAACCTTCTATAAAATGATTTTTATGTAATCAATAGTAATTTTAGGAAAATAATGGCATTTATGCTCCTTACAAGGAAACGTTAAATTTAGCTTTTAATATTTGGGCTTAATGTTGTTACCAAGGAAATAATGTGAAAGGAGTGTATTTTTGTCTAAAATCTAGTATAATTATTCAAATTACTATAATGGTATTTATTTTCATATTTTATGTTTCATATCTAAGATTTGTGAGCTGGACCAAAGAAACATAATTACACTGCTTGTATCTGGCACAGGTATGCTAACTTAGTTGTATTAAACCTTTTATAAAACTTATTAATGAAAGCTTTCATTATCATAAAGCCTATATGTGATTTCTATCATTTTTAATTTTATTAGAACTTCCTCATTGTAAACACTAAATCCTCTTTTTAAAACATGAGAATATTCAAATCAGCATTTTCAGCATGTATAATGCTTCTACTTGTGAGGAACATGAGCAAAGGAGGCATAGGCAACCTTATCGCTGACTGTCTCGTTCCCTGACCAACCCTGGCTCACAACTGAGTGTCAGTCCTGCTCTCTGTGACCACACTCATCTTCACCACTGAGAAAAAAGGATTTGTGACGTTTGGGAGAGCAAGAAGTGAGTGATGAGAGAATAGTAGTAAAGTAAAAGAAAGAAGAGGAACAAAGAGAAAGGGAAAAACTGGAGTTTTAATAATTTTGCCTCCATTTCAGTTCTCATTAATCTATCAAATTATTTTATTGTTTTATGTTATCCTCAAGATTAATTGAATTTGGTATTGAACAAATTCAACTTTTCTTGCTGGAAATGAAATCCAAACAAGAATTACAATGTCAGAATTTTTTTTTTTCATTTCAGAATAATACCACAGCCACTATTATTCTTAAGTAAGTCAAGTACCTGGTGAGGCCACAGTTGAGTTATAGAGGATTACACAATGAGCCAGACAGTCTGAAATGCTGCTGCAAGTAGTTTGCTTATTACTTAAAGAAACAGTGAGAGAAAAGAAACAACTGAATGAATAAGAGGATGAATATTCATTCATTTGGCTGGATTCCTCTCCATGGTATATTTGTGAACTGCACATCAATTCCCAATAACATGTACAGAGAAGGTGCTCAAAGCATTGACTGGTTTCTGAACCTGCTGAGTTAATCTTAAAATGTCCATTTTGCTTCCATTTTGCTATAGCAACAAAGTATTTTACTATCTTGATCACTTGTTAGTCATACACCCAAATCTAATCTACAGTTCTACTTTTTTTTCCCCCCTCATTGTTCCTCACTTTTCAGTCATGGCTATTGCCATTTGATTTCAACTTTTAGCTGGTAATTTCAAGCATATTTTCATTTCTACTTTTTCAGTATGGATGTTATGGTTAAAAGTCTGCTGTTTAAAGTAAGTCATTTACAGAAAATTAAATTGCAAAGTTCACAGAGAACGTATGCTTTTAAAAGCCCTGAAATTTTTCATGCTGTTGGCCTGCTTCGCTTTGGTCTTTGTTTTGAATGAAATTTTTCTTTATGGTTTTTGATTATACATTCAATTGTAATTCCCCTTCAACAGAGACCCATTCATTGACTTTAAGGATCAGTCATCTGAGGAATACAGAAAAAAAAAAAAACACAGATTAATAAGGATTCTCAATATAATAGAAAAGCAAATACATAAAAATCAAAAATAACAAAAATATTTCTTAAGAAAATCAGAAGTTTAAGTAATACTTTGCTCTTAATTTTCACCAAAGAAACATAGAAATTCCTACTTAATTGAAAGCTATTTTTTATTTTAGGTGGTATTTAGAAATACAAATGTTGATCAGATTCAGATATTCAATGATATTCCATCAGGAGTTTCTGATTACTTTTATTATATAGCCTTCAGTCTACTCTATTTGATAAAAGTCTTTTTCCCTCCCTAAGATTGTTATGCTCATTGATAGGCTGGGGAGAGAATAATTACATTATTATTTATAATCAATAAAATATAATAATTTTAAATAAATTTAGGTTGTATTCTGTTGTTCTGTGATTCTGGCTTTACAAGAGAATGAATATTATTTTTAAAAAGGAATAGAAGGTGAAAATAGCTCTCATTCACCATACCTTACTTACAGGGATTTTAGAGGAAGCATTCTCTCTGAGATAAAATAAGTAACATAAGCAAAATGACCCAAGAAGTTTTAGGTGATATCTGTTCTCAGCTGTTCAGATTTCTACACCAATATCCCATCTGTGATTTTAAATGAAATTACTACTTCTACAAGAAGCATGTGGAAAATCCTCTATCCAGAGAAAACAAAAGGAACTATTGCTTCAGAGAATGTTATGCTGATAGAAATTTTGAAGTAAATCATACCTTATTTTGAGGGCATGAAAATGTCATTTTAGTAACATAAACCCATCAATTTATATTCTCTAGTAATGATAAAATATATATAAATAATTTTAATGACTCAATTATTGGATATTTAAAGAAATAAATCATTTATGTTTATTACATCCAGAAATTAGACTGAATTAAGTGCAAAGTTTAAAAAAAAGTATTAAACATACAATGTTTTTTTAAACATAAAATGTTTATGTTTAAAACATAAACATTTTTCAACATTTTAAATATTCTTTCTTCAACAAAGCAGTTTAAAACAACCATGAATTTGTTAAGTCTAAGTATTTCTTTGCCTGGACGCAGACCCTAGCATTAATTAAGTATTCTCACCTACACATAAACTATGGCAGTTGTTCTCAACCTTGACTAAACATTAGAACCACGTGAAGAACTTTTAAAGATTTTGGTGCCAATTAAATCTCTATTTTGGGAGGACTTACCCTTGGGGAAGTATTTGTAAAGCTTTTCAGGTGATTATAATGTGCAGTCAGCGTGGAGAACCACCGTATTATAAAATATTATAAATGTGTCATAACCAAATTTTCTGTTCTACCTCAGGATACTTGACATAGGCAAATTGACCTGCCAGTTAGATCATCAGAGAATTCTAAAATGAGAGTGGTGGGTAAAATGTATTAGGTTGTATTCTGTGCTGTTCTTGTGCTGTTCAAATCCACCTCCTTTATGAAGATATTGCAGAAGACTCCAACTTTTGTTGTCTTTTTAACTTCTCTGAAGTCTTAAATAACTAAATTTTTCCCAAGTATTCAATAAATTTTAATGGAAACATATTATGTAGTAAATACTCTATTTTTCTTGCAAACTCTAATTTTTTAGATCCTACGTCTGTTCTTTCAGTTTAGATATTAAACATCTCCAATAAGATCATAAACACATTTAAGGCATGGACCAGCACTTCATCTCTGTAAAGCAGTACAGTATAGTGGAATTGATAGAGTCTTCTGTGGACTAATATGGAATATGGAGTCTAATGTGTATGAACAGTTATCCCAGTTTTGCTACTGTGGTCTCAAATATAGTCATTTATAGGAACTAGGGCTATCTTGACTATAAAAATTAGTGATAACTTCATTTGAAACCTGTGAGGATTAAATGAGATTTCAAATGTAGAGTACCTACCATAGATCTAAGCATGAAAAGCATGTATATGTACATCCATCCATTTTTATAGCAAATATTTGAGTGCTTATTCTCTAACAGTCACATTTTTAGATGCTAGAAACACTGAATGAATCAAAATGCATTACATTTCTGCCCTAATAGTGCTTAACTTCTCATGAGGGATGCAGACAATAATAAAACACATATATCTTTTTTGAAGAAAGCAGGGCAAGGAAATGATAGTGACAGAGAATATTATAAACAATAGGACTTTTTGAAAACAGGACATTTGAGTAACTAAAATGAAGCAAAAGAGAATTTGATAAGTAAATCTTCTTCCTGTTTGAGAAAGACGGAAAAGATGGCATAATGTCCCTGTCATCTGAGTGAAATACATGTTTTCAAGAGACAACAAAGGGTTCATAATGGCTTAGATGCATTTAGAGAGGCACAGAATGGTAAGAAATGAAAGTGAAAAGATCACCAAGGGTAAATTACATAAAATCATAATAAAAATGTGTGGTAAGCAGAATGATTTCCAAAGATGTCCACATCCTAATGGCCAGAAACTGTGAATATTTTATGCTACATGGTATGGGGGAATTAATATTTTAAAAGGGATTAAGTTTGCGAATCAGAGGCCTTTATAATAAGATTATCTTGGATTTTATGAGTGGGCCCAATATAATGTAATTCACTGGCCATTGCCAGTTTTGGAGATGGAAGGAGGCCACCAGCCAAGATATATGAACAGACTTTAAAAGCTGTAAAAGTCAAAGAAACAAATTCTCCCCTAGAGCCTCTACAGGGAGCACAGTTCTGCCGATGCCTTGATTTTAGCACAGTGAAAACCATTTCAGATAGGAACTTCAAAAACTTAACAATAAATGTGTGCTATTTCAAGCTACTAAATTTGTAATAATTTGTTGTAGCACCAATATAAAACTAATACAATATGATAAAGATGACTTTGGTGAGTCCACAGAAGAGAGTCACCTCAACTGATTAACACTTTAAGAAAGGCATTTAGCTGCTATATGGAGAATCACATGTAGGGAACAAGAGTGGAAGCAGAGAAGTCAGTTGGGTAGGTATTTTAGTAGTTTGGATAAGAGATGATGGGCACGTGAGCTTTAGCTTTAGGTAATAGATTTGATGCAAGGCTTGATAGCAATAAGGAGAACAAAATATGTCCAAACTGCTTTGATCCATAGGATGAATTATGAAGCTATTTATATAATTGAAGTGAATTTGAAGTGGGACTTCCCTATTGCACATATAACACCTAATACCGTAACAACACAGTAAGCACTCAATAAACATTTAATGAAAACAATAAGAATACTGACAAAGATGATGATGATAAAGGCAATGTAAATAGTAATGATCCAAAATGATGATAATAATGGTGAAAAAGATAAGAAAAACAGATCTTTAATGGGCCTCTATTGAATGTTACAAATAAGCATATTAAATACTACTGTCTAATTCTCCCCTAAATTTGTTTTGCTAGAATTCTAGTGAGTTGGTTGCAGTGAGACCAAAAAGGAAGGTAATATGAGCTACATATAGATTTGATTCCATACTGATGCTTATGATTTTCTCTTAATTTGTTTTTAAACTTTATTATCATGTTACCTTTAGTCAAGTAACCAAAAATTAAATTCTATGATCTTCTTTATAAATCTATTATGCTCTATATCATACAGAAAAACCTTAGCAAGCCCTGCACATTTGTCAACATTTAATTACCAAAAGTATTGTTCAAAGTAGAACTTCGCTTTACCACTGTGTCCTTATCATCAAGAACAGCAAATTTCATATAAAGTTCTCATAAGACTTGTTGATAAAATGAACAAATGGATATGTCTTATCTAATCTTTGTTTCATTGGTATTGCCTGAATAATGCGGATCCTAGAGTGATTCAATTTACCAAAATGTTCAGTAAATTAAGTTTAGTTTACATTCTATACAGGTAATAGCAGACATTCTTAAGAGAATAACATAGATAAGACTTCAGGACCAAAGTTCAGGCATGATTTTAAAAAAAAGTACTTCTGTGTGGGACGACACATTCATTTTAGGTTTACTTTGCAAAGGTAATAAAATAAGTTAGATTTGATATTGTGCTTGTTAATATACTACTACTTAATTACTTGCTCTTGAAGAGTTACAGAGGAAAAATGATCAGATATTTAGGTATGTAGAATATAGATAATATTCTATTAGGGAATCTTTGGATGTATGATGCTCATTTGTCTAAAATATTTCCAATATTCACATTCATAACCTTAGGAGTAGGCTAAGCCCAAACCAGGTGCCTGCCTGGCTCAGTCAGTTGAGCATGTAATTCTTGATCTTAGGGATGTGAGTTTGGGCCCCAGGATTGGTGTAGATTCCTTAAAAATAAAATCTTTGGGGTGCCTGAGTGGCTCAGTAGGTTAAGTGTTTGATCTCGGCTCGGGTCATGATCTCATGGTTCGTGAGTTCGAGCCCCATGCCAGGCTCTGTGCTGACAGCTCAGACCCTGGATCCTACTTCGGATTCTGTGTCTCCCTCTCTCTCTGTCCCTCCCCTGCTTGTGCTCTGTCTCTCTCTCACACAATAAATAAACACTTAAAAAAATCTTTGAAAAATATTTTTAAAAACACTAAATACTTAAAATATTTTTTAAATATAACATTTGAACATTAAAAAAGTAATTCTGTCAACAGACATACCATATTGAAAATGAAAATGGGAAAAACATGCTGGGCAAGTTGAATAACTGACTTTAATTTTGATTCACAGTTGAATGTAAGTGCGTACATTTAACATTTTTAGTTACTTAGATTTATAACTATACAGAGGTCACTTGTAATTGGAAATATTTACTTATTTTCCAACTACTAGTAAAATTTAAAAATTAATGTATAACTAATCTCAAACTGAACATGATTGAAATAAATTTAAACTGTAACAAACTATCACTTATATACAAAGTAAAGCAAGCAAAACTGTCCCAGCTTCTAAATGAGTTGGAATTTTCATCACTGAATAATTTTATCCTGCTAAGCTTTCATAAAACTCAATTAAAAATTTTTAAATGCTAAAAATAATTTGAAAATCTTACTGAAGTAACGATATATCTTTAGAAATTGAGAATATAAATTATTGCATGTGATTGAATTTCTCTTCATGCACATGTATAAGAATATATAAAAAATTATGATCACTAAAATAATGGTGGAATAGAATATTATTATAATAGGTAGCCTATAGATAACCCACATGGTTTGTGTTATTTATTGATAACATAGGATTAGGAGTTGTCCATGAGTATATTTAGATATCATACTTTTTTTAATTATACACTCATCACAAAGTATGGGATCAAATCAAAGACATAAACAGTATGGGAATGTCAAAAAACAGATTTTAAAAACTTATTACTATTTTTAGTGTATTTGTCTGCTTGGAAGGTCATTTAAACACACACACACACACACACACACACACTGTGGCTTAAACAACAGAAAGTCCAAAATCAAGGTGTCAGCAGGGTTTGGTTCCTGGTGAGACCTCTCTCTTACTGGCATGCAGTCACCTTACAAAGTCCTCTCATGGCTTTTCCTTGGTAAGTCGATGTGAAGAAAGCATACATTCTTGAGTTTCTTCTTAGAAGGACACTAATCCTATCAGATCAAAGCCCCACTCTAATGATCTCATTTAATGTTAATCATCTCTTTTTAGGTCCCATTTCCAAATACAATCATAATGGGAGTTAGGACTTTGACATATGGATTTTAGGGAAACACAATTCAGTCCACAGCATTTACAAATGATAATAATGTCAACCTTTATGCAAGTGATTTACAGGTATTATAATCCATAATTCCCACTCTATGGAACAGATATCATCATCATCATCATCATCATCATCTCTATTTATAAATGAGAAAAAATGACCTAAAGATGCTGAGAACCATGTCCAGGTTCCTGTAAATGATAGAATTGCACTCTGTACATGATAGAATTTTGAACTAAAGTAGACTGTCTCACTGAAGCAATTTGTGATCTGAGTCATTAATACTGTCTCTAAGGGAGATACTATAAAAAAAAGAGGAAAAGAAAAAAATGTTTAGTTAGAATATTAATCAAGAGGTTATTATTTCTCAGGGCATGGAAAGTCTCAGATTTTAGTCATAATTAAAACATTTGAGTGATTTAAAACACTATTCCAGTATTAAAATTACAGTGTGAATGTTTATCAGGTATATTAACATCAAAAATGTTACATGAAAAAAAAATTTTAAACACCAAAACTATATAAGACTCACCAAAATTCTTTCTATTTTATTACTACACTTTAATTATTCTTGCTATATAACTAAATTTCTGCTGTCTTATGAATAGGAACATGGTAATTCTACCTTGATTTCTGGGTCTTAAAATCAAAGTCTCCTTATTCACTAATTATAGATAACTGAATGTTGGAACATACTAAAAGCTTTCAATGAAGTCTTGAACTCTAACAGATTTGGAGAATTCATGAATTTAGCTATGGTTATTAGTAAAGACACACAAGCATATTGTATTTTTTTTACTTAAATGTTTTTATGAACTATCTTTCTAAACCTTTTAATTTTTGCCTATGTATTTTTCTATTTAAAGAGTTTCTTATAAAATGTGGCTGAACAAAATCTACCACTTGGCTAGATGTTTTCTACTTGCTCCATTTTTTTCTGTTTCTTTTGTTCTCCCTGTTATTCAGTTTTCTGTCAGTTTGAGCATTTTATGATTCTGTTTATCTCATTTATTGATTTACTATATGTTTCTTTTTCTTAATTTTTCATGGTTTCCCCACAGTTTATTAATATACATATATAATATATAATACTCAGATTATTACAATATAGTATTATTGTTATATTATATAATATATATTATAGGTTGTATATATTGTCTATATTATACATACAATTATAAATAAGTTACATATAAATTATATATAAATATATA
>CM053567.1:100489972-100544213 GCA_028646485.1 Cryptoprocta ferox
GGAGGGGAAGGGGGAAAAAGAGTTAGGGAGAGGGAGGGGGGCAAATCATGAGAGACTCTTGAATACTGAAAACAAACTGAGGGCTGAAGGGGGAGGGGGAAAGGGGAAGAGGGGTGATGGTCATGGTGGATGGCACTTGTGGGGAAGAGCACTGGGTGTTATATGGAAACCAACTTGAAAATAAACTATTTAAAAAAACCCATTTCATTAAAAAATTTTTTTTTCAATTAGTCCATATTTGTTTTTAAATTTCAAAACCTGAGTTCTTGAAAACTGTTTTTTAAATGCATTACTATAAAAATAACAATTCATTTTTTCAACAATTGAGATACTTCTATATAATTGGTTGGTTGGATCATGTGCTCCCAAAATAAAATATGTTGAAGTCCCACTCCCCAGTACCTCCAAATGTGACTTTTTGGAGTTAGGACCTTTTAGAGGTACTTAAGTTAAAATGAAGTCATTAGGGTAGCATCTAAAACCACATGAGTGATGTCCTATTAAAAAAGGGAAATTAGTACACAGAGACAGGAACCCAGAGAGGGACGACAACATGAG
The DNA here is from genome assembly GCA_028646485.1 of Cryptoprocta ferox. Classification (NCBI taxonomy): domain Eukaryota; kingdom Metazoa; phylum Chordata; class Mammalia; order Carnivora; family Eupleridae; genus Cryptoprocta; species Cryptoprocta ferox. The sequence goes on from CM053567.1 coordinate 100,490,531, forward strand.
GAGACATAGAAAGAAGCCATCCAGAAACAAAGGAGAGAGGCCTGAAACAGATCTCAGAATCTTCCCTCACAGGCTTCAGAAAGAACCCATCTGCCTGATACTTTGATTTCTGACTTATAGCCTCCACAATATAATAAATTTCTATTGCTTTAAGCCACCAATTCGTGGTATTGGTTACAGCAGCCCTGGCAAACTAATATATTTTACTTATGTAGTACTATTACTATAATACTAATGTTACGATACTAAGATAGTATTTATTTTTGTAGTAGTTATTTCCACTGCAATTTTCTCCATAAAATTAATGCTGGTGAAGACCCATAAGAATCTATTATACAACGTTTTAAAGGAACAAAGCTGTAATTCTGTGTACATGTAGCAATTAAAAGGTGACTATTACAATGTTAAATTTAGTGCACAAATTCTTATGTAGTTTACTGTTTTAAAACAAAATTCAGCATTCTGAGACACTTCTTTGATAAGATGGCAATTTTGCCTTTAAATAAATTATACTGATAATGTCATAATGTTACAGCAAATACTAGGCCCCCAGGAAGAGACCAGCCAAAGGCACTTGGGGAATCAGAAATGACTGGTGCTGGGCCAGTGGAGTCACCTCCAAAGACTGAGTCTGGAACCTTGGTATCTGGTATCAGCCTCCTTTTATGTCTGGGATGGATAGGGGGTGGACACACAAAAAAAAGGGGGGAGGGGACCCTTATCAGTGGTGCTCCTGGCAGCTGGTGGACACAGGAGGTAAACAAGATTATAGAAGCCAAAGTATGAAGGGGGAGGCTCCTTTTATACTGTTTTTACTAGAACCTAAATGCATTGTTAATATTTGTACCTAAGCATTGGCATTAAAACTACAAATTCATTCGAGTCATACAAGACCTAAATCTTTATAAGCAAATTAAATATTCAAAACAACCAGGTATAAAGACTTAGTAGGTTATACAGATTTAAAAAGATACTCTCAAAATCAAATACTAAGAATTTTATCAAACCGTTAATAATACTGCTTAACTATTTAGAATGTATAGGTTTTGTTGTCTTTCTTTCTTTTTTTTAACATTTATTTATTTTTGAGAGAGAGAGACAGATCATGAGCAGGGGAGGGGCAGAGAGAGAGGGACACACAGAATCGGAAGCAGGCTCCAGGCTCTGAGCTGCCAGCACAGAGCCCGATGCGGGGCTCGAACCCGTGAACCCCGCGAGATCATGATCTGAGCCGAAGTCAGACACTCTGACTGAGCCACGCAGGCGCCCCTGTTGTCTTTCTTAAAAATGAAAATTGTCTCATGGAATCTACTAATATTAAGTTGGAAATAAAAATAGGAAGGGATTACAGAATGCTAAATAAAGACTTATGAATTCTTTGTTCGGATGTAGTAAGAATATTTTAAGAATTTGAGACCAAAGGTATTCAAAGATAGGAAATAGAATGTGTGAACTGATTGCAATATCTAAAATGAAAAGAATGGAGAAATGTTAAAAGCAGGACTAATTTTAGTATAATTCCAATATGTTTAAACATTTCACAAAGCAATCACTGATATCATACTTGAATTGGTTCCAGGTTTTTCTTAAAACTTTCATTTGCAATTCCTCTCAACCAAACATAAAAGCTCCTATATTTAAATTGTATCTTACTATTTTAACTTAGAGGGTTTGATTCTGCTTTAAATCATGTCAGCCTGGAAAGTTCCTCAAAAGCAAGGATCTGCCTTTGCCATGTTTATGTATTTCATAGCATGTTATACCACACACGACATGTAGAAGCCACTGAGGAAATGATTCAGAAGAAAATAAAAGAGAGTTTCAAATACCAGAATAATTGCTTGGCACGCTTAAGAGCAAGTCCACCTTTTCCTTCTATATTCCTTTTGTATATTTTATAGTCTTTTTTACATTATAGATCTGAATGTTAAAATATTAAAATTCAGAGATAATGTTATTTTTATAGGTTTTGTCTTTAGCAGTGCACTTGATTTTTCAGGACTCTGGCATTCCTCAAATTGCCATCTGCTGCGAAATAAAAATGGGAGGAGAAAACAGATATACTGGGAGTGAAACAGTTGTAAGAAAAACAATAACCTGACGTAATGACAAGATAAAGTTAAAAATTTCTTGTTGTCAGGATAGGATTTTGCCTTGTGGAGAAGATTCTTTCTTAGGCGATAGATACGGAGAGTGACCAGACAAGATAATTTAAGGTTTACTGAATTTGCCCTTTGATAATTAATCATTACTGATTTAAAGTAAGAGGCTTACCACATAACACATATGTTGCAATGAACAAAATAAAAAGGATAAAAATATTAATTATAATTTTAAACACTATACTTTTAGGCTTGTTGGTAGAATTTTGGATGTATGCTTGTATATTTGTGCCTCTATGCAGAAGCAAGGAAGGTGTATATGTACAAATGAAGATTTTCCTATTACTGCTTTTTTACTTAACAATTTCCTAGAGAAAGGACAGAACATTTTTTAAATGTTGTTCAGCTTACTAGTGTTAATACACAATTTACAGTATGCACCAGGGCAGTTATCAGCCTCTAAGATTAGTATTACACTTAAAGCACTGGTTCTCAACTGTGGATAATTATGGGTTCAATGGAACATTCTGCAATGTCTGGAGATATTTCTGATGGTCATAATTGGGGTAGAGGATTGTTACTGGCATGAAATGGCCCTGTGTATAGAGACATACTATTAAACATCCTACAATGGACAAAGCAGATTCCATAACAAAGAATTATCCCATCCAAAATATCAACAGTACCACAGGGGAGAAATCCTAATTGAGAGCCTTGCTGACTTTGACTTGACATTTCAGTTTTCACATGCTTGTGTTTTGTCATTAATAAATGCTGTAAAACCTTTTTTGGAATCTATTTACATACTCAATCTAACATCTTGTGATAATGTGACCCATAAAAATAATTACACACTATATAAAGCAGTCCTAATTTGTATATGATTTAGCATTCCCTTTTGCAAACATGTTATGAATAAGGATTATATTTCACCTGGCATATTATGAGTAATGCTCAGTTTTTTTGTTGTGTTTGTTTTTTTTTCAAGAAAGACCCCATTTTATCCTCATGTTTATGAACATCACAGACCTCTTTGACATAAAATAACTCAAAGAACTAGTAAGATATATTGGTATTATGGCAGAAATAGTTACTCTGTGTTTAGTTCACAAATGTTGTTGTCTCCATCTCTTCCCTGCCCACATCCCAGTCTCACTGGCCAACAAGGGAGAGGCCCACCTAAGTGACTCACTGAATCATCATGAAAACCATGTATTCATTTGCAACAGTAGAATGTTACAAATTAAGGAAATTTTAATAATGGATCACAGTAACTTGTTTTGTGTAAGGCAAGCTGTATTCTTACATCTTTTGCAACATGCTAAGATTAAACAAGCCTAGTTTTTCATCCAAACCATAGCTATCTTGAATGAAAATGAAGAATCCTTATTCCTGTTGATAATATCCATAGCAAATGAGACTGCCATTAAGGCTTCTATTAACTAAACCCCAATGTCTTTAAGTACCCTAGGTCCTTAGTATGTTCTAGATAAAAACATGAGGAATGACAGATTCTGAAAGAAAAAAAGACTTTAGCTGAGCTTCATAAATCTGATGTCTGCAAACCTCACATTTGCTACATGTCTGTACTCCTACTTGTTTTCCACAAAAATAAGTATTACAGGACTGAGAATACTGTAGCAAAGTTTAAGATATAAATAGTATTTTGAGGTTCTAACAAGGTCAAGGACAAGTTTCCTTTCTAGGACTCCTTGAAAATGCATGTGTACACAGGTGACAGTACCAGCAAAAAGAGGGGAATAAGTAGGGTCCACAAAGAATCAAAATGATAGGGTGAAATAATACTCTTGGCAAATGAACACTGTTTTCCTTAGTGATTACTTGAAAAAACACATTTTTCAGGAGGGAAAGGAAGTTTCATTGGATAATCTCTACCATCTGTCATATATAATACAAGGTATTCTGCTGAGCAGCAATGGTAGACTCGAGGTTGGAAACTTTAGTAGCATGGAAATACCTAGGAAAACAACCATGGGAAATGTGATAGAGAATTTAAAATAAATTGATGACTTACTCAAGAGTGGTGAGCTACCAGTAGATAGTAATTTCTTTATAATGGACATAAAGTAAAAAAAAAAGCTGATTCCGATCTCCACACCTAAGGATCAAGGCTGTAAGTATGTTTAGTGAGAGTTTATCTAGCCATAAAGGGAAAGGAAAGCAAGAGAATTATCTCAAAGATGATATAAATTTACAGACTGAGAAGAGTCAGGAAACTGTGTTCCCTAATGATGATGGAAAAACACTCAGTAGGAGAGAAAAAAAAAAAAAGATAGTTGTTGAAGAAAATGGGCATATGGTAAAAGTGGGTACTTAAAGTTTGAATTTTTTTTCCCCTCTTTGCCTCTGTCCATAAATGCATTTACTCAACAAATATACTGTGGTACCATTTTGGGTGATGTGCACTCAAAGGCAAGTTTTGCAAAAAACAAAACAAAGCACCCCCCCAAACAATAACAACAACAACAACAAAATAATTATACTTCAGCATAGCTTGTTGCTCATTATGAACTGAATAAAAATGTACTTGTTATATACATGTAACTATGATATAAAAGTTTTACTTGACAACAAATGTTATACTGGGGTATAATAAATTTACCTGAATTTAAACAATATTTTATGTAATCAACATTCTATATCTTAGAAATGTTAACTCTAAAATAAAACTCACAACTATTTCTTCTGTTTCAAAGCTATCACTAGGTGTTTTATTTGTTATTCCCTAACAGACAATTAGAAATGTTTTTTTTTTCCCATCTTACACATCTTTTCACTTAGTGCGATGAAATTAAAAAATAAAAAATCATAGTATAATCCAAAGAATCTAGCTTCACAGAGTACATAAACATATCCCTTCTTCAAGAACAAAATATTAAAAGGTCATATAGTATGAGCTTTCTGCTCATAAGTAATCTGCGAGACATAGGATTATTTCCAATTACCAACTACTTGTTTTTCCTCTCATAAATATTTTTGAAAAATCATTTAAGACTTGAGTATAAAAAAACAAGGTTTTGAAACAATAAAAATTATGTCCTCAGGTTTGTCTTGTATAAAAGAAAAACTCCATCCTGACACAATAGATTAAATTGTTAGCTATCATGCTGAATCATCCTCCATAACAGTCTTTATTTTATAATCAGAAAGAAGCATCTGATCAGACATCTCATTCCATTTTAAAATCTCATTGACAGGCAGAGGCATGAAAGACAGAAGACAGGAATAGGCTTCTGTTAAGGGTTAAACAACAATATTGACAACGTGCACATACAAGAACTATGTAGTATAAATATTTTCATAGATCTCTGAACTTTGGTTATCACACTGTTAATAAGGTTAATTGCAATTTTCTCAGAATTATGTTGAAGGATAAATGAAATACTGAAATTTTCTATAAACTCTAAGGACCTATTAATATTTAGTCACAACTGCAAAACATCTATCATCCCCAAATATACCCCCCACTCTATTTACTACTTTTACATTGTGATTTGTAGTTTTTCCACCAAATGGAGAATGGACCTCCTTGCCTCTAGAGCTCATCATAAGGCATACTTTGGCCAATAGGACATTATCAGCTATAGTGCAAGCAGAGGCTTGAAGTGTGTAATTGAGCTTCTTTCTTTCTCTTCTTCCATCTTACAGTAAGAACAAACCACTTACTGACCAATGATTAAAAACAAAAAAGAAAAAAATGAAAAAGTAAAAGAAAAATAAGGAAAAAGAAAAACAAAGAGAGACAAGAAGCAGATCTGAGATCACCCTGGCACTTGAGCCAAGTCCAGCCTAGATCAGACATCCCTCAGCAAAAAAGCAGATGCACAAGAGTTATGATTATTGTCTTAAGCTAATGAGCTTTATAGTTGTTTGTTACACATTGCTACAAAACCTAGATTATTTTTATGTCCTTATTTTCTTAATGAACAGTGAAAATATAGAAGTCACTCATAGAGTTTAAGAGGACACTGATAAATTAGAGGACCTATAAACAACTAAAATGTAGTCCACTAAATTTTGACTACAAAATTGTGGTGTTGGTGCCATATTTTGTCATGTTGAGACATCTTAATAGTTTTTGATCCATAGTCATTAAATCGCTATGAACTTTTCATAAATGTTGTTATGCTGAGAATGACACTGAGGGGCCAACTCTCAAAACTAGTCTCACTCTAATTTCCAGGAGGGCATGTTGTTATGTCATGGAAATAGTGATACTGTACTATTTGATTTTTCAAACAGTAAAAAACAAATCCATACATTAAGGCATCTACAAACACATATATCTAGTCTGAGTGCTTAGTCATGATAGTGGTAGTAATAAAAGCATGTTTGTGGCCAACAGATTTATGAGTTATACAAGAAAAGAGATGACATGCCCGTGTTGTGTAGGTTACTTTATTCCTAAAGCATCAAAATTGATAATGAATTGATGTGTGATTCTAAGATGTTTCTAAAAATAAAAACCAAAGGAGATCAAAAAGCACAAATGCGAACAGCGGATGATGAGTGATTAACTGAAACCAGATACTGCTACCACTCCTAGGCTAAAAACCAAATAGAAGAAAGAATGTTGTGGGCTGAACTGAGTTCCCCTCAAATTCATATATTGAAGCTTTAACCTCTATTATCTCTGGACATGACTGTTTAGGAGATTGGGCCTTTAAAAGGTGATTATGTTAAAGTGAGGCCATTAAGGTGTTCTCTAATTCAACCTGACTGGCATCCTTATAAGAGAATCTTGGCTCACACAAAGAGACACTAGAGATACACACACACAGAGGAAAGATCACATGAGGACACAGCAAAAATGTGGCCATCTGTAAGCCAAGGAGAGAGGCCTCAGGAGAAGCCAAACCTGCCAACACCTTATGTTGGACTGTGAGAAAATACATTTCTGTTGTTTAAGCCATCCAATGTGTGGTATTCTTTTTTATGGCAACCAGACCAAACTAATGCAAAGAGGGAGGCTGGAATCTTGGTAGGACAGTCAGGTAAGTAGTGGAGCCATGAGAAAACTTAGCTGCTGGGAGACATATGTCACTCTTCACTCCTCTCACTCTTCACTCTGTAAGCCTCTTTGCTAACCAGAAGGGGAAAAGAATGCCTTTGCCAATTCAATACTTCTGTACCAAGTTTCAGGGATTTTGTTAGTTCAGCTAAAATTGGAATCACCACCTAATTAAGTTTATAATAATGACAGTGTACCTCAAAATTAATCAGACTTCAATTCTGGTACAAAATGTTCTCTCCTTTTCATTATTTTTTAGGCAGATAGAACTTAAGGGCTGATCTCTTCTATCTAGGGTAAGTCCAAAGTCTTAAACTAAAAATAATAGCATATCTGTTACATATTCAATATGTATTTTTATTTTGGGGCACAGTGATCACAGAATTTGCTAAGCTGTTTGTAATGAACATGTGTGAAAATGTTCCATGGACATACAAAAATGGATAACCTCTAAATATAAAAATTGCTATATAGTAATGAAATTAATAACTGCACTTTAAATATATAATTAGTAACTATCTAATTATTAAAACATTGTGTACAAATATTTCCCTTTCCAAAGCTTTATTTCCCTTTTTACATATATGTTTAATACTATTGACTTTATATATTTAGATGATATTTTGGGGTGTATGTGAATTTATAAATGCATATCTGATTCATAAATTGAGCTTTTAATCAACATATGGTGCCCATTTTTAGCCTATTTAATAATCTTATTTTTAACTCATACTTATCTGATGTAAATGGCACCACTTAGTATTTATTTTTATGTTGTTACCTTTTGTGCGTTTGAAACTTTCTTTAACTTTTATTTTGGACTTGGTTTAAAAGTCATGTTAAACAATGCATACCTGTTTATCTTCTCTAAATATCTCTGATATATAATAACATATTCACCTTTAATGTAACTATATAGTTACATATTGTATGTTTTCATATTTATAAGTATATTATTTATTACATATATTTACTCAAAGTTTTACATATATATACACATACACACACACACACACACACACACACACACACACACACTAGATTTCTTTCTTTTTTTAAGTTTATTTACTTATTTTGAGAGAGAGAACATGAGCAGGGGAGGGGCCAAGAGAGTGGGAGAGAGGGAATCCCAAGCCATGACAACTCCTTGAGAGACAGGGAAACAGCACTGACAGCATGAAACCCAGTGGGGCTGGAACTCATGAAACAAGAGATCATGATCTGAGTTGACACCAAGAGTTAACCAACTGAGTCACCCAGGTGCCTAGATTTATTTCTTGATCATTCTTTAATTCTCTTACTTCATGAAAGTTTTCTCCCACCATTCTTTATGTTTGATGTATATTACTGATAATTGTCCTCTTTCCCCTAGTTAATCTAGTGGTTCTATTGTACAAATCTATTCTTCCACTGCTGTGCTCCTCCCCAGATTAGAAAAAACCATTAGACTAAGATGTCTTCTAAATTTCCACCTGCTCTGCAGTGATCTTCAAAAGATTCTCACTTTCCTTCCATCGGGCTCTCATGTTTGGCCAAGAGTCTATGATTCTATTATTCTTCGTAATGTATCTGTTACATTTCAAAAATCTTCTCCAGCATATTACCAGGGAAGACACTACATCAATAGTCTTTTACACTTAAACACACATACAAAGGTAGATGAGAGAGTGGGAGAATGGGAGACAAAAGGAGAGGGCAGGAAGAGCAAGATAGAGAATGAGAGAGTGAGCAAACAAAAAGGTTGATTACTTATCACAATCCTTTTTCATGTTTCCCTGTCTCCAATTCTACTTTGAGTTAATTCGTTGTTTAGTTTTATGCCTTTCTACCGAATATTTCCTACAGATACAAGGCATAAGTGATATAATTTCTGGACCCTTGAGTTTTGCAAATATCTCTCTATCAATCTGATTGATGAATGATAAAGTTCTTAGCTGGATATAAGGATATTGAGTTTCAGGCTTTTTTTTTTTTTTTTCATTATGTAGATTCTATTCACAGTCTTCCAGCTTACAGTTTTGCAGATAAGAAACCTAGTATCAGTCTCATTATTTCTACTTTTAAAAATAATTTATTTTCTCTAATTGAAAGCTCTAAGATTTTCTGCTTATCCATGGAATTATAAAAAAATATCAATATATGCTTATGGGTATGTGTGTGTGTGTGTGTGTGTGTGTGTGTGTGTGTGTTTAGTCTTGCTTTGAACTTGGAAAAAAACCTATTACTGAAGAATTTCACATCAACAGATTTTTTTCTATTTTTTAATATTTTTATTTTTTTAAATTTACATCCAAGTTAGTTAGCATATAGTGCAACAATGATTTCAGGAGTAGATTCCTTAACGCCCCTTACCTATTTAGCCCATCCCCACTCCCATAACCCCTTCAGTAACCCTCTGTTTATTCTCCATATGTAAGAGTCTCTTATGTTTTGTCCCCCTCCATGTTTTTACATAATTTTTGCTTCTCTTCCCTTATGTTCATCTGTTCTGCGTCTCAAAGTCCTCATATGAGTGAGGTCATATGATATTTGTCTTTCTCTGACTGACTAACTTCACTTAGCATAATACCCTCCAGTTCCATCCACATAGTTCCAAATGGCAAAATTTCATTCTTTTTGATTGCCGAATAATACTCCATTGTGTGTGTGTGTGTGTGTGTGTGTGCGCGTGTGTGTATCACATCTTCTTTATCCATTCATCCATTGATGGATATTTGGGCTCTTTCCATACTTTTGCTGTTGTTATTAGTGCAACTATAAATATTGGGGTGCATGTACCCCTTCGAAACAGCATACCTACATCCCTTGCTTAAATACGTAGTAGTGCAATTGCTGGGTTGTAGGGTAGTTCTATTTTTAATTTTTTGAGGAAGCTCTGTACTGTTTTCCAGAATGGCTGCACCCAGTTTGCATTCCCACAGCAATGCAAAAGAGATCCACTTTTTCCGCATCCTTGCCAACATCTGTTGTTGCCTGAGTTGTTAATGTTAGCCATTCTGACAGGTGTGAGGTGGTATCCCATTGTTTTGATTTGTATTTTCCTGATGATGAGAGATGTTGAGCATTTTTTCATGTGTCAGTTGGCCATCTGGATATCGTCTTCAGAGAAGTGTCTATTTATGTCTTTTTGCCCATTTCTTCACTGGATTATTTGTTTTTTTTTCAGGTGTTGAGTTTGGTAAGTTCTTTATAGATTTTGGGTACTAACCTTTTCTCTGATATGTCATTTGCAATTATCTTCTCCCATTCCATCAATTGCTTTTTAGTTTTGCTGATTGTTTGATGTGCAGAAGACTTTTATTTTGATGAGGTCTCAATAGTTCATTTTTCCTTTTGTTTCCCTTGCCTCCAGAGACATGTTGAGTAAGAAGTTGCTGCAGCCAAGGTCAAAGAGGTTTTTGTGTGCTTTCCCCTCGAGGATTTTTATGGCCTCCTGTCTTACATTTAGGTTTTTCATTCCTTTTGAGTTTATTTTTGTGTATGGCGTAAGAAAGTAGTCCAGGTTCATTTTTCTGCATGCCACTGTCCAGTTTTCCCAGCACCACTTGCTGAAGAGACTGTCTATATTCCACTGGATATTCTTTCCTGCTTTGTCAAAGATTAGTTGGCCATACATTTATGGGTCCATTTCTGGGTTCTCTATTCTATTCCATTGATCTGAGTGTCTGTTTTTGTGACGGTGCCATAGTGTCTTGATGATTACAGGTTTGTAATATGGCTTGAAGTCCAGGATTGTGATGTCTCCTGCTTTGGTTTTCCTTTCCAAGATTGCTTTGGCTATTCGGGGTCTTTTCTGGTTCCATACAAATTTTAGGATTGTTTGTTCTAGCCATGTGAAGAATGTTGTTGCTATTTTGATAGGGATTGCATTGAATATGTAGATTGCTTTGGGTAGTATTGACATTTTAATAATAATTGTTCTTCCTATCCAGGAGCATGGGATATTTCTCCATTTTTTGTGTATTCTTCAATTTCTTTCATAAGCTTTCTATAGTTTTCAGTGTATAGATTTTTCACCTCTTTGTTAGATTTATTCCTAGGTATTTTATGGGTTTTGGTGCAATTGTAAATGGGATTGATTCCTTGATTTCTCTTTCAGTTGCTTCATTGTTGGTGTATAGGAATACAACCCATCTCTGTGCATTGATTTTATATCCTGCCACTTTGCTGAATTCATGGATTGGTTCTAGCAGTTTTTTGGTGGAATCTTTTGGGTTTTCCATATAGAGCATCATGTCATCTGTGAAGAGTGAAAGTTTGACCTCCTCCTGGTTGATTTAGATGCCTTTTATTTCTTGTCTTGTTTGATTAAGATATTTTTAAAATGTATAACTTTTTTAGATGTTTGTCTCTCCATAATACGATCCTTTTAAAATATCCTTCATAACTCTTGTTAAAGTTTTCCCACATTACTAGTCATTATCTATACTCTACTTACTTTGTCTCTTTATGATTTTTGCTTTTCTTGAATTTTGCTCTAAGTTTTATGGTATATTTTCCATTAATCTCCCAGCTACAAATAAATCTATCCAATAGTGAAAATTCTTTCAATTTATCTCCTGATTGCTTGCAGTTTCAGAGAAAAAAAAAAGTCCCATGAACTGGTTTGTGCTATAAAAACATCTCTCTAACAATACTGAACCTTACTGGAGCCCTAATCTTGCAAAAAAGTGAAGGTGAATAAATTTTCCATCCTTTGTGTTCTAGGAAAGAGCTTACTCTGAAGAACGATCCATCGCTACATAACTTAGAGAAAACTCATGAATACCAATGTAAAATACTTATAATAGGACCAGACGTAAGATTTTTCAGATTTCCATTCTTGGTCTCATAGGTGATTGATCAATTGGAACAAAATACTTATTAACCAAACTGAGAAGAGGCTGGTGTTCGGGTAAAATGCTCTCTGATCTACTGGCCGATTATGCCATCTCTATTCATCTCACTTATTTACATCTAGTTGTTTCTAACCTTGTTTACTTCTATAAAAGAAAAATAATTTTTGCTTAACCCTTGGGACACTTGCAGATCTTATGGTCATAGTGTTCTCCTTATTAATACAGTGCCCATCCCCTGTTGCAAAAGCATCACCCCTTTTTTTGCAACATCCCTTCAAATATTCTCCCCTTTACTAAGTTTGGCATTGATCTTTATTTTACAGCATAAAATAAATCTCTTTCTTTCTCTCTGTATCTCTTTTCTTCTCATTGTTCTAATTTCCACTTCTTTCTTTCAATTATTTCACTTTACTATGAATTGTCTGTTTTATGTGTTGTTTGTTTTTCTTTTCTCTCTGGCTGCTACAACACATTAAGAATATTGACAGAGTTTTTGACTATTCCTTGGAGTTTGGCTTCAGCTACTGACTTAATTGGGTCCCAAGAGGGATGGGAATAAGATCTTTCTCTCTGTGGGCTAGAGCTATACCAGCTCAGAAGTTGTCAGTTCCTTTGTCCAGGGACTAAGAGAAAGCTTTTCTCCTGGAGTTGACTACAGTTTTACAGCTTTCCTAGCTTTAAGGGTATAGGCTTCAGTTTCTCTGATTTACTAATGTTCAACCTCTTAGGAATCAAAGGGAATGCCTCCTTTCCTCTCTACACTTCACATATCTGCTCAAATCAGGGATTCTCCAGAATCTCTGTTTGTGAATGCCCTCAGATATTCAACCTGTGGTCTCTCACTTATCATTTGATCTAAGGGAACAAACATAACCATGTTCTTTAGACTGGACTACACCTTTTGTCCTCTCAGCCCCAAAGAGCTTTTTGATTGTAGAGACATTAGGAGTTGGCATGGAGTTGGGAAGCATAGGTAGTAGCAAAGCTTTGTACTGCCATTTTTTTCTGAGATTTCACAGTTACCTCCTCTAGTATTAATAGATTCCTTAATTTTATATCAAAACTATGTGATCTCAGGGTTCCTTAAGATACATAAGTATTTCCAATGAGTTTAGGAAAAAGAGAGCTTGAATGGTGATCCCAGAAATATCATTATAGGGAAAAGAGTGAGGACTCTGCTGGAAGGAGAAGGAGGGAGATACAATACCATATATAAAGCAGGAGAGTTATCCAAATCAAATCTAGGGATAAAACAAGCAACCCTTCACTTATAGAAGCAATTAACAAAGTTATACACCACCTTAAGTAAGTAAAATTACCTTTTCCCAGGTATATAACACAAAAATTCCATTGCAAATGTTTATTGAGAATGCCCAAAGAAATATAACGTATTATGTCATTTCTGAGAATTTCTAAATTTGTGTGTATTCGCACATCAAAAATAAAGTGAATAACTCTAATACAATAAAAACTAGCTAAATAATTAAAAACTACCAAATATATCAGGTTATCGAGCAAAAACTGAGTTTTTGTTTTGTTTTGTTTTCTGATTCTGCTGCACTCATGAGTAAAATAAGTAAAAATACAAAATCTACAAATTAGTGCAGGACACTTACACCAACTAAAAACTGCTATGGTCTCAACACAATTCATAAATGGAGAAAGTTTGGGGAAGAGCAGTCTGTGAAATTGTCTTCTATTATAATCAAACCTTTTAAAATAGCAAAGGGAATAAATATGACCTTCAATCAGAATAGAAGAGAATCAATGACGTTGGCAAAAAGGAATAAGGAGGGGAAAGTACAGTTGCTGCTGAAATAGAAATTAACATTATCGACTAGCCACAAGGCAGTAAAACTAGTGCATCAGGAACTTGAAGAATAAAGAGAATCTAACTCTGTCAAAATGTATGGTAAAATTTGCTAGAAGTTACCTAGGGGAAATCAACATTTGATTCCCTAGATAAAATAGTTTGTACCAGTATCAATGAGTTTTCTTTTGATAGTTATATATTTACAACCAGTGCAAAAGAGAATATGAAATCCTGATGCAATGTTGCTAGGAAATCTGTGTTGATACTCTTATCTGCTACTGACTCAATCAAATGTCTTCTAGTTTATGCCTATGTTGAATTTAATTTAATAGAAAACAATATCTGTTGCACATTTGGGGATAATAGAACTATTTTGGCTAATTATATCCATTAAGATGCTAAAATATTATAATGTGACTATCGAATAAGTATAAGTATCAAACAAGCATTTATTTTAATATTATTTTAATCCATATTAGTGACCAGAAATTGTAAGCCATTTGAAACTAATGAAGCCAAGAGTTAAGGACAAAACACTGTAGAGAAAACAAAACAAAACAAAATAATACAGAAACTGGACTCAAAGTTATCACAATAGAAATGTTTCTGTGTCACAGAAATAAGTAAAAAAGGAAATAATGTGCATAGTTATATAATTTTGAAATAAAAACACATTTTATAAAAATACAATAATAAAGAGTTAGAGGGAAAGTAGATTGTTAACAGTTGTAGAAAAAAATAAATTGTTAAAGAATTATCTTTAAGAAAGTGGCTAAATTCAGATAATGCCATCCATTTATTCAAAATTATTTATTTATCTCCTACTTTGTGCCAAGCACTGAATGATGTGTTAGGCCTCCAATGGTGAACAAACTGTGTGGTGGTTACCTTCTAGACAATCATTAGGGGAAGGAAACTAAATACTGTTTTTTTTTTTAGTAGATAAGATTTATAAAGGAGTAATCTCATTCTGATCTCATTTTGTAAAATTAAATAGAGGAGGTGCAAGAAATGAGAATGAGTGTAGTAATTTTTTTGCAAAGAAAAATTATAAGAAAATACAAATGAATATCTGATCTAGGATTACAGGTTAAATATCAAAAGAATATCTGATGTATATAGTATAATGGAAAAAATCATGAAGGAAAACTTGGTCAGATATATTAACTAACATTTCTTCATATTAAAATGTCATTAAGGTAAGGGAAAGACAAATGGCAATGAACAAAACTGAAAAAATATGTAAAAGTGAAAAATATGTTAAGACACATGAAAGTTTAATATCTTAATATATAAATTAACCTACAATCAATCTAGGAAATCCAACATCCTTCAAATAGAACAAAAAATCAATAAATATACACAGTCTATTCACAAATTATTATTGAGGAAAAAGGATGTTATTAGTGATAATACAAATTAAAATAGTGTACACTTTTCTTTTTAAATTGATGACAATCAGTACAAAAAGATAGTAATAAATGTTTAAAGCAAAATATTTAAAAATTGCTTTCAGGGGCACCTGGGTGGCTCAGTAGGTTGAGCAGCAGAATTTGGCTCAGGTCAAGATCTGGTGATTTGTGGGTTTGAGCCCTGCATCAGGCTCTGTGCTGACAGCTTGGAGCCTGGAGCCTGCTTTGGATTCTGTGTCTCATTCTCTCTCTGACCCTCCCCATCTTGACTTCTCTCTCTCCTTCTCTCTCTCTCTCTCTCTCTCAAAAATAAATAAACATTAAAATAATTTTTGTAAAAATTGCTGTTGAGACAACAGTTTGATTAAATCTAATTTGATTTAAGAAAAGCCATAAAAATTGTCAGAGTATTTGACAAAGTAAATCTACTTTAAGTAATTCCTATTAAAAATACAGCACAATAGTTTATAGATATAGGTATTTGGAAAATAATTATGAAAACACTTAAAAGTTGACATATGTGACAATCATTAGGGAAATTCAAAAACTTTCTATTTTTGTTTACTGAATGTATGATAGGTATTATGGATTGAATAAAAGAGATTTTTAAAAAAATTTTTAAATGTTTATTTTTGAGAGACAGAGAGAGACAGAGAGGGAGAGAGACAGAGAGAGGCAGTATGTGAGCAGGGGAGGGGCAGAGAGAGAGGGAGATACAGAATCCGAGGTAGGCTCCAGGCTCTGAGCTCAGCCCACATGAGAGTTGAGCTCAAAGCCGAATAAAAGAGATACCTTTAACTCTTAATCCTCCGGTATCTTAGAATTTTACCTTATTTCAAAATAGTCTTTGCATATTTAAGCAAATTAAAATTCTCTCTCTTTCTCTCTCTCTCTCTCTCTACACACACACACACACACACACACACACACACAGTTAATTACTTTGTTAGTGCGTGCTTTAAGGTAAATATATTTTTGAAGTGAGGACTTAATAACATCACCTACTGAAGATACCATTGTGCATCATCCATGAATCTTGTACTTTGAGTTCCATGCTTGACTGAATAGGAGTTTTGAACTGTTTTCCTTCAGGATAAGGAAGTGACTCCATGTTTTAGGAGAAAGGGGAGAAAACTGAATATTTGAGGACTGGAGGTCTGTTGATGGTAGTTTTCAGGGTTGTTCATAAATATTTCACTAGTGAGCTTCTTACAGAAACAAGTCAGTTTTATAATTCTATCTTTTAGTTGAATGTGGCCATATACAGTTAGTCTCAGACAAATGTAATTGGGAAATTCCATATGGATGGCCAATTAAATGGGGATAAAATGTGTGTCACTTCTGAGTGAAAATTTTAAGAGACAATACATGATTTGTCATGCTCTCCTTCCCTCTAGCATTGCCATATGCAGCATTAGAAAGATATCAACTCCTCATCAACCTAAGTGCAAGATTCTGGATGATGTGGACCATTGGCCTCGGTGACCTTTTGTTGGACATGCCATAGAAGTGAGCAGTAAATTTTTATTATTATGAAACATAACAATTTTGCAGCTGCTTTACTGAAAATAAACTTAGAACACACTGATAGATAAAATAATTGTTATTGTCCAAAAATTGGTATTATCAAAATGAGATAATTAAAATCATGCCTCAAGGCACCTGGGTGTCTCAGTTGGTTGAGCGTCCAACTTTGGTTCAGGTCATGATCTCATGGCTTGTGGGTTTGAGCCCCACATTGGGCTTTGTGCTGATAGCGCAGAGCCTGGATTCTGCTTCAGATTCTGCGTCTCCCTCTCTCTCTGCCCCTCCCTTGCTCACACTATCTCTATCTCAAAAATAATTAAACATTTAAAAAAATTAAAATGATGTGTCAGAGAAACAGCTGACAATAAAGTGAAAAACTGTATATGATATAATGTACCAATATATGTTTATATTAATATAGGCACATGTGTATACTGAGATAAATATATGGATGAATATACACCAAAATATAAATTATTATGCATGTGAGATGATAATAATTGCTCTTTTCTTTAACCTCCTTTGTATTATCTAAACCTTAAAAAGTCACAATCATAAATATAAAACATATAAAACCTTTTTTCCTATAAACTTAAAATGCATCCAACTTTTATATGCAAATTAAAATTACTTTTTCTTATTAGGTTTTTAAATTTTGGTTTAACTCAGTATATTGGAAAATTGAAGTCTACATTTATGAATACTTTTCAAAATGAGTGAAATGCTATTGATTTTGTTAGTAGACTAAAATTACATTGATAAACAAATACATCTCTAAAGATTTTGAAAGCATTATAAATGAACCAATACAATCTTCAATAGCTAAAATATAGTTCTCAAAAATCCTCTTAGCTTCTACTAGGAATTTATTTTCTCTGTATAATTTCACTGAAGAAAATGTTAAACATTTGTGGCAATCCTACACTTTTACCAAATGTATCTTGATTCTATGATACTATAATATCAGAATTCAAATAAATGAATTTTTACATCATATTTTAGGACAAGTGTGGATAGAAAGTAAAGAGAATAAAAGGAAGGCAATTAATATCTGTATAAAAGCTATTAGAAAGGAAAGTTAAATGTCCTAAAGTAGAATAATATAGAATACTATGTGTGAATGAACAAGGATACATGACTTTGAGAAGAGGTGTTGTGGGTGTATGAAAGAAAAAACAAGTTTAAGAAAACATTGTATGTAAAGAACAAGCTTTGAATGACAGAAGTAATATCCTCTTCTAAGACAAATTTGGGTAGCAAAACTTAGCATTCCTTTTTAAATGATGGAGTTTTCTATGTTTGGAGTTCCTCAGCTTTATCACAGACCTACTGGGTGTATAGTATCAAAATTGTCTGCTATTCTGTAATGCCCCCATGGGATTGGGGAGAAAGGGAACCAGCACTAATACCAAGTTTCTGATGCTTGCTGTACTGTCAGTAATAATGCCCTTTGTCTCTAACACAGAAAGGGTCTTATATCTCCTTTCAGCATCTGTAAAACTGGCAGGTTCACTTGTTAGTTTGCCAACAGGGCAGAACCCAGAACTTTTACAACCACAACAAAAAAAAAGCCTTAAAAATATAAGGATTAATAAAAACATCTGCCCAGCCCTAGGCCTGAGGACAAAATTGGTTTTCAGCTTCTTCTTCCTCTACCACCTATTTGAGATTCACATTAATCTTAGTCTAGGTTATTTGTCCAGTGAGGTGACACAGGCCTTTATTTCTGAAAGCTCCTGGTTAGCTTTATTTTCTTAGGCAGTGTTTGATATATTAGCCACTTAAAATAATAATGATGTATTAATGACCAAGAGGTTTCCCATACTTGGTTTACTAGTTTTACTGGTTTACTGGTCTATCGATATGAGAAATGAAAATGACAAAGTGGTCATTATAACAAGATTCAGAAGAACCCTGTGTTTCTGGTAAAAGTGAATACCCTGACACACCATGCATCCAATCCAGGAAACCAGTACTCAATCCCTGGAAACTTAATTTCAAAGATAAAAAGCACAAATTATTCCTCAAGTAGATCACTGCTAAAGGGACCCAGTCTAATTTAGCACTTTCTTTTTCTGATGCCATATATTTTAGTAATTAGAAACAATGATACATCATGGCACTTGGATAAACATATATACCACATTCTAATGGACTATTCCCAACTTCACAATGTCATCCCTAAGCTGGATGCTCTAGCAAAACTTTTGGGGAAATTCCAGTGTTTTATCAGGCTGGAAGATTCTGGGTGACATAATATGTAATATAACCAGAAGATCACATGGTAATCTATGCAATGTCAAACTTCCTTTACTTTAAAATGATTATTTTGATAGGAGATGACATTATACTGAATGCCATGTGGATACATAAACCTGTATGAAAGCTCTCTGGTAATGGCATTTGTACCAAATCTGAACATTCTCTGCCCATTCCCATAGATCCATTCACAAGTCTCTTTCCCATACCTATTTGTTCCCAATATTTCAATATTGCTCCATTTAGGTTACTGTCCAACCAGTCAATGTATTTTCCACTCTCTAAAAGTTAATGTATATCTTTATCTTAGATTTGTTCTCCCTCGGTGCAAAACTGATGATCACATACACTGCTTGAAATTCTGCCCACTAGGATACTTCCTTTCAACATCATCCATTAATGCTACTCCTTATGTGATAGCAATCCATTTTCAACTCACATGTCTATTTCACTGGTTCATTCTTGAACTAGTCCTAATAATTTTCTTCTTCTATCAGCTGATTATATGAAACCAGTCATAGCTTAGGGACAGTTATTGGTGCAACAATTGTAGTTGATGTTGAGCTCCGTTCATATGACTTGTTTGGACCCTCTAGATATCCTCAATGACTCTGACTGAGACTTAATTGAGTAATTTTCATTATGCAGTGGATTGCTACTGTGTCCATCTAAACATTGGGTGGTGTATCTGATAACCCAGCTTATGAAGGGCAGAATCAATTTCATAGTCTCTTGATGCAGTACTTTCAGGTACTAAGTCTTTTCTATGGTCTAGTGGAAAGATAAAGGCTACGTTCAAAGATCAATAGTAATTACTATTTACTATTTGTTAATAATTTTCTACTGCAAAAGGTATGATCCTGTTCCAGTACTCTAGTAGCCTACACTGCAACTCACCTTTTGAAGTTGGTCTATGTTCCTTATAAGGATACTTAAACCTGATGCAGATTCATTTTTTGTTCTAGGCTCCACTCAAAACAGGTAGTTCTTTGATCCCTCCCTCCCATATTTGAATGGGTCTCAGAACAAGAGTGGAACATTCAAGAAGTCTTTTTATCAGGAACTAGAAAAGAACACACTTGCCAGATCAATTCCTACACATCAAATGCTAGAGACTGTGTGGATTTACTCTACTAGAGGTATCATATCTGCCACAATAGCTGCAATTGGGCTTATTACTTGAATACATTTAGATAGCCCACCATTTTTCATCAGGATTCATTTTTTTTCCTGGGATTATACAAGAAAATCGAATAGAGATATAATGGAAACTACTACTCTTACATTCCTGAAGTATTTCGGAATTTATCTAATACCTATGATAAATTCTCTTACTCCCCAGGTCAGAGACCCAAGGAAAGACTTCAGCAAAATGCCAAGTATATCTGTATATTTTATATATTCAAGGAGCTAAGGAAATGGCCATTAGGTTGATTTGCCAATCTACTGGACTCATTATGAAATAGATTTAGGCCAGGGCTGCACTTATCACCTGGGCTTAATGTTCATTTTTTCTAACAAGGGATCATTACTACATACAGCTCAGACACTTATTCAAATTTGTTGAAAGTTCTGGAATTTTATTTACCTACTATAAAGTGACTCTGGTAAATTTACTTAGGATCCTTTCAAAAAAGACTGGGAGAATATTCATTTTATTTACTCATGGTTCTGCAGAAACCTTACTCAGCAGACTAAGACTCCAACAGATGATAGGCTCTGGGTATGAGAAATGGGTCAATAATAGAAACTTAATGAGAAATGATTATCTTCTAATGTAGTGTCAGACATAAGCTTTTGTCACCATGTTTTGATGTTTTTGGAGTGAGTCAAATTATACTCTTCTTGGATGCCACTCTCTTACCCAAAAAAACATACAGCCATTACCTCAGATTCCTGCAGTTCAATTCGCCTTAGTTACTCTCATTGTCTTGCTGTCTATTTTGGTAATCATATCCATTTTGCCCCCAACAGTCAAATGCCACTGTTTTCTGTTATGCTGAAATAATCTGAACTGTCACTTTGGAGGCCAGTTTTTGGCAACCTTTCCTACTTAAAACAAAGTCTCTTAAGGATGCTGCCCACCCCACCCTCTCCACGAGTACATTCCTTATAGCTTTAAAGAAGGGAATGTTTCTTAGACCATAAGAGGGAACTTATTAACAGATAGGCTTCTCACTTTCACATAATAAATTCATCCTAATATGCCCATCTCTCTGAGCCTTCTGACTCCTTTTTAAAACTTTGTCAAGGCAGTGATGATTATATATATTTCTAAGATTCAAGGGAGATTGAATATTTGAAAAATGACTCATTATATACTTCTTCTGGTATAAATTTCTTTGCAACATGACTTTGCAGAGCAAGAGGAAGAATCTATTTCTTTACTATCTGAACTATTATTCAGATAGTAAAGAAATAGATTCTCAGCTGGGTCTTTGACTTGCATTGAGTAATAGAAAAGCAGAAGGATCACTGTTACTGAGTCTAACCTAGAGCCTTACACACTTTGATTCTTTCTACTGAATCTCTGCTCACCGTTCAAGTGAGTATGAGTTAGCCTTCTTGGGGTGCCTGGGTGGCTCAGTCCGTTAAGCATCCAACTTCTGCTCAAGTCATGATCTCACAGCTGGCTGAGTTTGAGCCCCACGTCAGGCTCTGTGCTGACAGTTCAGAGCCTGGAGCCTGTATCAGATTCTGTCTCCATCTCTCTGACCCTCCCTCCTCTCTCTCTCTCTCTGTCTCTCTCTGTCTCTGTCTCTGTCTCTCTCTCTCTCTCTCTCAATAATAAATAAACATTAAAATTAAAAAAAAAAAAAAACCTCCTGGGGCACCTCGGTGGCTCAGTCGGTTGAGCGGCCGACTTCAGCTTGGGTCATGATCTCACAGTTCATGGGTTCAAGCCCCACATCAGGCTCTGTGCTGACAGCTCAGAGCCTGGAGCCTCCTTCTGATTCTGTGTCTCCCTCTCTCCCTGCCCCTCCGCCGCTCACACTCTGTGTCTCTCTCTCTCAAAAATAAATAAACATTAAAAAAAATCTCCTAGGGGATAAGAGACTACATGAACCAGCAAAGGTGACCCTAGATACACAAGCTGTATTCAGATCACCTGTCTGTTAATAGCATATGCTAGAGATAATCCCTTTGACACAACTGCACCAGACCTAGAACAACAAGATCATCATCAACAACAACAACAACAACAACAACAACATATCCAGCTAACCCACTGGCTTATGAATAAACAGTCACTCTTTTAAGCTATTGGGGTGTATGGTTATTTGTTATACAGCATTAATTTAAAAAAAAATTAATGTTTATCTATTTTTGAAAGAGAGAGACACAGAGTGTGAGAAGGGGAGGAGCAGAGAGATTAGGGGACACAGAATCTGAAGTAGGCTCCAGGCTCCGAGCTGTCAGTACAGAGCCTGATGCAGGGGCTTGAACCCACGAACTATGAAATCATGACCTGAGCTGAAGTCGGACACTTAACCAACCGAGCCAACCAGAAGCCCCTGTTACAGCATTATTATGACAAAGGAAAACTGATATAGAACTACTTAAACAGTTTATTAGGACTTGCTCCAGGATTTTCATCAAATCTGCCAGTATTTTCATACTGATTCATCAGGTATCACTCCCATATCAATAAACTCTCTTGCTAACCAGTCTATTTTCTGCTTTCTCTTCTTCTGTGCTGTGTACTCAAAGTCCACTTCTGAATGTGTTCTACAGGTTTATGCTCTCTTTTCCCATTGTTATTGAGGAATAGTTGACAAATATATTGTTTTTTTTGAAGTGTACAATGTGATGATTTGATATATATATACATTGTAGAATGGTTACCAAGATCAAGATAATTAACACATCCATCATCTCATACAGTTAATACCTTTTTTTTGTGGTGAGAATGTTTAAGATCTACTTTCAGCCACTTTCAAGTATATAATACTATATTATTAACTAGTCACTGTGCTATATGTCAGATTCTTAGAATTTATTCTTTTGCTGTTATATGTTGGCAGGCTTCCGCAGTTTTTAAGTGAATGATCCTTTTGTTCACATAATATAGCCCATACTTCCCACTTAATACATGCTAAGACTTCAGCTTAGTTATTGATTTAGAGGCAATGAAGGCAGCAGGCAAAAGATCATGAGGAAAAATATCTTTAAAGTACTATCTATCTTAAGTCAGGCCATTCTCGAGCTTCAGATGATGTAATTTTTCTCTCCTATAGCATGAGATTGTGCACCATTTCCTCAGTTCAGAGGGCTCAGGAGAATCTGGAGTTCAAAATTATCAAGTGAATCTCTTCAATGTCCTTTCCCTGTTTTGGGGGTCCCAGTCCTTCTCTATCAAGGGCTTACGTTTTGCAATGAACACACCTTTTGGTGACTCTGCAGCTCTTAAAATCAAAACATGGATTTGACTTTTAGCTACTAAAGATATGCGTCTCTAAATTTGCCATGAAGAGTTTCTGGTTTGCACAGTGTACCTCGAATTGATAGTCAACTGGCCTAAACCTGTCTTTCCTCACAGCTTCTAGGTCAGTAAAAAAATGTAGTTATCTCCAATATCGTGATAATCACTACTTCTCCAATTGTTGCAAGTGGTTGAGCTATTGAATAATCATGGTTTTCCTTTCTACATGTATCTCATTTCGTTCTCCACACTGAGACTATAAGTATACATTATCAGCACACATCATCAGTTTGATGATTTAAAGCCATTTTTCATCAACAATGCGGTACTTGGTGTCTTCTAATTCCAGTATTTCATTGTGATGACCACTACTATTGCCATTTTTGTACACATTTCCTTAAAATAAAATGATGAGTAAAGGTTTGGGATGCAAGTCATTTACCCAGGAGGTAATCACAGAAAACACAAGTAAGAAAATGGGGAAAATGATATAAAAGAAAGGAAACAGGGCTAGCTTTGTGGGTGTACAAGCTGTGTAGCCACTCAGAGCCTATAGGAAGGGATCAACACATAATTTAGTGCACTGTTGTCACTATTTTGAAATTCTTAGTAATTTTATCTTTTAAATTAGGTTTTGTATGTGAAGTCTGTTAGAACAATGAAGCATGCATGTGAGCCGAGGAAATATATGCAACATGCATATCCAATATTTTTTGCTATCCCATTACATATAGCTTTTTTGGCGTCCCCTGTGTACAGCATGCCAATGCTGTGGGAGTTCAATAAGGCACCCAATATGTTATGTAAGTCTTCAAAAAAATCAAAAGCACAATTGGAATTAGAAATACAAATCTGTGTCTCTTTTCATGCCAATATTATACTGTCTTGATGATTACAGCTTTGTAATATAGCTTGAAGTCCAGAATTGTGATGCCTCCAGCTTTGGTTTTGTTTTTCGGAATTGCTTTGGCTATTCGGGGTCTTTTCTGTTTCCGTATAAATTTTAGAATTGTTTGTACTATCTCTGTGAAGAATGCTGGTGTTTGATAGGGATTGCATTGAATATGTAAATTGCTTTGGGTAGTATCAACATTTTAACAATATTTGTTCTTCCAATCCATGAGGATGGAATGTTTTTTCTTTTTAAATAAATAAATAAATATTTATTTCTGAGAGAAAGAGAGAAAAAGAAAGAGAGTGAGAGAGAGGTACAATGAGCAGGGGAGGGGAAGAGAGAAGGGGTGACACAGAATCTGAAATAGGCCTTAGACTCTGAGCTGTCAGGACAGAGCCTGATGTGGGTCTCGAACTTGTGAACTGTGATATCATGACCTAAGCTGAAGTTGGACGCCCAACCGATTGAACCACCCAGGCATCCCTTCCATTTTTTGTATCTTTTTCAGTTTCTTTTAAAACCTTTCTAAAGTTTTCATTATACAGATCTTTTATTTCTTTGGTTCGGTTTATTGCTAGGTATTTTATGGTTTTTGGTGCAATTGGAAATGGGATCTAATCCTTGATTTCTCTTTATTCTGCACATAGATCAATGGAAGAGAATAGAGAACCCAGATGGACCCACAAACATATGGGTACTTAATCTTTGACAAAGCAGGAAAGAATATCCAATAGAAAAAAGACAGTCACTTCAGCAAATGGTGTTGGGAAAACTGGATAGCGACATGTAGAAGAATGAAACTGAACCACTTTCTTACAACATTAAAAAAAATAAACTCAAAATGGATGAAAGACCTAAATGTAAGACAGGAATCCATCAAAATCCTAGAGGAGAAAACAATCAATAACCTCTTTGACCACGGCCGCAGCAATATCTTACTTGACATGTCTCTGGAAAGCAATGGAAACAAAAGCAAAAATGAACTATTGGGATCTCATCAAGATAAACAGCTACTGCACAACTAAGGAAACAATCAGCAAATGGAATGGAAAAAGATATTTGCAAATGACATATCGGATAAAGGATTAGTACCCAAAATCTATGAAGAACTTATCAAACTCGGCACTCAAAAAAACAAATAATCTAGTGAAGAAATAGGCAAAAGACAGGAAAAGACCCTTTTCCAAAGAAGACAATCAGATGGCTAACAGATAAATGAAAAGATGCTCAACATCACTCATCATCATACAAATACAAATCAAAACCACAATGAGATACCACCTCACATCAGTCAGTGTGGCTAAAATTAACAACCCAGGCAACTACAGTTGTTGGCAAGGATGTGCAGAAAGAGGAACTCTTTGCACTGCTGGTGGGAATGGAAACTGGTGCAGCAACTCTGGAAAACAATATGGAGGTTCCTCAAAAAATTAAAAATAGAACTACCCTACAACCCAGAAATTGCGCTACTAGGTATTTATTCAGGGATACAGGAGTGCTGTTTTGAAGGGCACATACACCCCAATGTTTATAGCAGTGCTATCAACAATAGCCAAAGTATGGAAAAAGCCCAACTGTCTATCGACAAATGAATGGATAAAGAAGATGCGGTATAAATATAAAATGGAATATTACTCAGTGATCAAAAAGAATGAAATCTTGCCATTTGCAACAACATGGATGGAACTAGACAGTATTATGTCAAGCAAAATAAGTCAGTCAGAGAAAGACACATATCATATAATTTCACTCATAGTGTAGAATTTAAGATACAAAACAGATGAACATAAAGGAAGAAAAGCAAAAATAATATAAAAACATAGAGGGAGACAAACCATATGAGACTCTTGAAGATAGAGAACTGAGGGTTGCTGGAGGGGTGTTGGGTGGGGGGAATGGGCTAAATGGGCAAGGGCATAAGTAGGGCACTTGTTAGATGAGCACTGGGTGTTATATGTAAGTGATGAATCACTAAATTCTATTCCTGAAATCATTATTACACCATATGTTAACTAGGATTTAAATTAAAAAAAGAAATATGAATCTAAATAGCTAAGGTATTAAGAGAAGAAGTAACATTTCAAGGTTGGTGGGACAGAGAGAAAGGGGAAAGAGAGGGAGAGAAGAAATAGAAGGAGAGAGAGAAAGAGTGAATGAGTTAATAAGGTCTTAAAAAGTCAACAATGTCACAATTGTACTTTAATAAATGGACACCGAACTTTTAATAGTATTTTTGAAAGTTCTTGTTTTCTGTGGAATTTCTATAATAATTCAGAGTGAGTAATTAACTGAACTCAAGATTTGTTTGTGGAAGGAGGTAAGATGCTCAAGAGGATTATTAACATTATTCATGAGAAATTTATGACCGATAATTCCATAATATGTTATTAAAGAAAGTTGAAATAACTTAAATTTCCAATTTTAACACCTAATTATTCCTTTTTTTTTACAGTAGGCTTCACACCCAGCACTCACAACCCTGAGATCAAGACGTGAGCTGAGATCAAGAGTCAGATGCTTAACCAACTGAACCACCCAGGGGCCAACTTATAATACTTGATATGACTTCTAGTAAAACATCATCACCTCTAAATACTATAGATTTGAAAATAAGTCCAATTTTATGGTATAGGACAAAAGGATTGTGACTATAGCAATAAAATAATTAACCTGAGATACAAACAATGTTAATTAAATAACAGTATTTATGTTTAAAGAATACAAAAATTGGGGTGTTTGAAAAATATACCTTATTTCTTTTTCAGAAAAGTAATGTGAATACAAATATTTTTGTATCAGATTTACAATATATTATCCTTATGGAAATATCAGAGAATTCAGTTAAATAAAAAAAAAGTAAACAAAATTCACTTAAAACTGGAATTATTCAGAAACAACAACTGCCAATTTGGAGATACATAGAAGTTGTGTTTGGCAGAATAATAGAGCCCCTACTGATGCCCATGTCCTGATCACAAGAAACTGAGTATGTTACCTTACATGGTTAGAATGGGTTAATTACAGATGCGATTACGGTTAAATGCCTTGATATAAAGAGATTAACCTAGATTATCTAGGTGGCCTCAATCTAATCACATGGATCCTTATAGAAGACAATGTCAGAGAGATGCCACATGAGGATTCAACCCATCATACCTGGCTTTAAAAATAGAGATAGAGGCTAGGAGACAAAGAACACAGCTGCTTCTGGAAGCTGGGAATCACCCTCAGTTTATAGCCAGTGAAAAATAAAGAGCATCAATTCAAAACCTCAATGAATTAAATTCTGTCCATCTAATCCAACTTGGATTGGTAGTAACCATGTTCTCCCTACATTTTCCACAGAGGCACACAACGTACCAATATTTTGATTTTAGTCTGGTGACATCAGTACTGGACTCCTGACCTACAGAACTGTAAGATAATAAATCTGTGTTATTTTAAGCATTGTATTTACAGTAATTGTAATGGTAGCAATAGGAAATTAATGCCTATGTCATTTACTTAATTTTGTCTACTCTGTACAAACTACTGATCTTTTCAAACAAAAATTTGGGTTGAATTTTCATAATATTCTGTTTCCTGTTTTATTTACCCTACAATGTATTGTGAATATCTGTCACAAGAAGCAACATAATGATTGAGAGTATAGTTTCTTGGACCAGACTGCCTCAGTTCAAATTAATGATCTGTCTTATTTACTGATATGTCCTCTGTTTCTTCCTATAAAAAATGAGATGGATAAAAATAGTACTGTTCTATCTGGTTGACACGGGACCATAATGTGATATTATATTAAGTAACCAAAACATCATTAAATGCACTGCAAGTGAAAAACAAATAATAGTTCATAAATTTTATTAGTATGAAACAATAATAAATACAGACCATCCTAAATACAGATCTATCTCTACAAGTGTTAAAGTTGCTATATAACCTTCCATTTTGAACATGCTGCATAATACGGTTTAAATCCCTAACATATCTATCTAGTTTGTGCTTTTTCATGTATGTAGCTTTTCTTGTGTAACAGACCACTCCAAAACAAGGTGGCTTAAAACTGCAACTATTTACTTAGATCATGATTTTGTGGGTTATCTGAGCAATTATTATGAACTGGGCTAGCTCAGTTCATCTCTCCTGAGCTCTCTCTTGTATCTGTTTGTCAGAAGGTAGACTGTCTGGTAGTTGGATGTTCCAGCGTGATCTAGGTGAATGGTTTGCAGATTGTCAGCCAGGTTTATGGAGTTACCAGGCCATGTGCCTCTCATCATCTGGTAGACTGACTGGGCTTATTCTCATGGTAGCAGGAGACACAAGAGCTGCAAGAGAATTATGTTAAGACCTCTGTGCAAGTGCTTCTCAAGCCTCTGCTTCCAACACATTTGCTAACTTAGTATTGTCCCAAACAAGTCACAAGGCCAGAGTGTCAGGGAAGTTCACAAGGCAAGGAGATTACACAGAGGAAAAAATTGTGGCCATATTTGGAATCTACCAGAAATATGATTTGCTTTTCCTTTTTTTTTTTAAGATGATGAACAATGCCAAAAAAAATTTATAATCTCAACTTGTCTAGAAAAGCTCAGATGTGCATTCTCTAAGAGTTCTCTGGCTCTATTTATTCAAAGATATATTTTTAATAATTCAGTTTCTAAAATCATTTAAAGATAAATATCATAATATTAAAGTAATATATGATATGTAATATGTAATGCAGTATTTGGATAATTTCTTGCTAATATTAAAATTTATATCATTGTAATATTTATTGCACTATGCCAAATTATGTGTATAACATCCAGACATAATTTTTAAATTATTCTCAGTGATTTTTTGGCCACATATATTTTAGAATCTATTGAATTTTTATAATTGAACTACATTTCATTGTTATTGCTTCCATTTTCTTGCTCTTCAGTTGCAATGATAAAATGTCTGTACTTAATTTAAGTGCTATAGACCATCATGCCAGTAATAGAACACAATAGAAACCACAAATTAAACATTGTGTGTGTGTGAGCATGCATGTGTGTGTGTGTGTGTGTGTGTGTGTGTGTGTGCATTTAAAGTAGATAGATCATATGTACTGACCATAGTATTATAACTACTTAGAGAATTCTGCACAGGTTTCTATCACCCGTTACTAGTGTTTTCTGTGCTAAGTCCCTGGTAGTATTAGCATTCAGACTTGCTGAGACTCTTATACAAATAAAACACTATATCATCCCCAATAATAAAGCAAAATGATTTGTTAGTGTGTAGTGTAAAAATGTGCTAAAAATTCTGGGATAATTCCGTAAGTCTGTTTTCAAACCTACTGTTACTTGATCTGCATGAAATTACCATTATTTTTTATAATAATACATTTTATTTTGTACATTTCTATCCTTAAAGCTCTAGGAAAGAAAATAAATGCCCTGACTTTTTAATGATGGAATTGTGTTGATTTACATTGTTTATACTTATATTCAAAAATGCTGTGAAAATATATGTGAAATGCCAGTATGGCTCTAATGGGCCAAATTATGAATTCTATAAATTTAAAAATGTCATTTCTTCCCTTTGTTAAATAGTGCATGTACTTCCTAAAGACTGATGCCTTTTGATGCTGTATATTAAGAATAAAATCAAGAAATCTGCTTTCCTTAAGCAATGTATTTCTTTAACTGCTCTGCTTTGGAATAGCAAATAGAGTATCTCAAAACATTTCTTACTGAAGCTTGTATTGTTTTCACTGTTAAAGACAGAATTCTGGATAACATGAAACTAGGATATGTGAAGGAGTAAGTACTCAGTCATCAAAATGCAGAATAAAAGCAAAACAGAATGGTTTTATCAGGTAATTATCATAGAAAGGAGGGAGTTTCTCAGTGTTCCAGCATTGCTAATATTTAGAAGAGCAAATGAAGAACTGTGGTTGCTTGAAGTATAGTCATGCATTTGCAATTAAAGCCTTTTCTTTAGCTCACCTTTGAATTAGGAAATTCCCTAGGCAGAAATACTGATGTATGTCTTACACATGTATGTATGTAAACTTCATAGAGTTGGAATACCTTCTTCATACTTTGAATGGGTATTTTATTCAAAGAATATGTGATTGATAAAAATAAGATAATTAAAACATTTAAAAGAAGAAGAAGAAGAAAAGGGGAGCCTGGCTATTTCAGTTGGTTGAGCGTCCAACTCTTGATTTCAGCGCAGGTCATAATCTCATGGTTCATGACATTGAGCCCCGCGCGGGGCTCTGCACTGTCAGGGTGGAGCCTGCTTGGGATGCCCCTTCCCTGCTTGTGCTCTCTCTTATGATATAAATAAACATTAAAAAAACAGTTTTTGAAATTAAAAAGAAATACCTAACAGGAAGACATTTCCACAATTCAGAAAAAAAAAATATTATTCCCCCTTCCTCATCTCTCTTATTCTGGTAATAACTCACACACAAAGTGGCTGTTTCAAAAAAATTGTTTACTTGTTATTACAAATTTCTTCAACTACTCTCTCCAATTCCTGCATTTCCCTCTTGACTTTCTATCAATGCCTTCCCCTTCCCCTACAGTTTACAATCTAATTCATCTTCCTCCAGCCTCTCAGTTGATTCAGATCCCTCTCAATAATGGCTTGAACTACATAATACAGCCCTTAAAAATAAAACATGATGTCTATATTTGAAATTTGGAGGTAGGGCAGTTTATGAAGAGTTTAAAGGTAGATGAGCAATACCATTCTCCTGATATGTGGTGACCGGCAGAGGTTGTGATCAAATGTACTCATTGCTAAATGTTTTCTTCTCAATGTTTTGCAATTCATCAGCTTATTAATCTCACAATAACCCAATAAGGTATGCATAATTATTACTTTTATTTTACAGATGAAGAAGCTCATATTTACACAGGTGAAATAGCTTCCAAGGGACCCACAATAAGAAGCAAGGCTTACCGTCAGACCTAACTCTAGAAGCCATACCCTTAAAATGTCAAACTGGTCCTGTGCTAAACTTATCTGTGCCAACATTTTTATTCTCTGTGACACATAACTGACAAGAATCAGTAGATAAAGCTGAACCACTACTGGGAAAGGAGAGAAGCATCTGGAAGGGAGGGTATATACAGATAGGTATCCCTTGCTTAAAGCTGAATGAAGGTTAACAATTCTTTAACAGTAAGACACCTATTTAGCACAAAGAGCCAGGTACATTAATTCAATGTTTGCATTGTTTTAATTACCATGTTTGAAATAAAACATTTACATTAACCAAATAAAACATGGCAACACTATGACAAATATTTTTACAATTCACCGCAATTTTGTTGTTGTTTTTTTCCGTTGTTCAGTTTATATTAAGTTTTCATTTACTAGCCACTAATGAATGTCACTGTAATCACATACTATCTTTGAAATCCTCCCCTAAGAATTGTATATTTGATGCTATTAGCATTCCTGCACAGCATTCTAATAATAGTTTAGTGACTTTAATTTTTTGTACAAAAAAGGCATTTGAAATGTAAACATTCTCACTAAATTTGGAGAACTGGAAGTTTAGTATTACAGGACTCTAACTTGTCAAGCTCTGGAAAGCATTCAGCAAGA
This sequence comes from Cryptoprocta ferox, assembly GCA_028646485.1. Taxonomy (NCBI): domain Eukaryota; kingdom Metazoa; phylum Chordata; class Mammalia; order Carnivora; family Eupleridae; genus Cryptoprocta; species Cryptoprocta ferox. The sequence goes on from CM053567.1 coordinate 100,522,419, forward strand.
ATAATATGCTAGCTCACTAGGTTACTCATATTTTACACTGATTATGTAAAGTGCTCCTAAAATGACTCCTTTGCTAAGGGAAATATAAGAACTAAGGAAATTCCTTAATTTCAAACTTTTTCTCATGACCACTGAAGCATTTGTTTTAAAGATATTATTTTTGTTATGTTGAAGAATATTTGTAAAGAATATGTTCAACTCCTGAATTATATGTAATGAAGCTACAAACATTACATGTCAAAAAAGATGGGTCAATTAATTGGTTCTCTCTTATTTTGGTAGGAAACACTGCCCAGGTGATAGCCATTCACCTGACAAAATGTGATCAGGTAAGATGGTGGGAATGGAGAAATATAAACATATAATTATAATAGAAAAATCAAATACCAGGCCTTATCAATGACTACAAAGAAATATAAGATCATAAAGTAAACATATATTGATATGCAGACCAGAGAGTTATTCCACCCTTAGTTAATATTTAAGTACATTTGCAAAGATCAGTTACTGTATTAGCTGAATTGATCTAGTAAGAATTATTACCTATAAATCTTTGCCTGTTACATTTTTTTCAAGTATCAATTTTTGGAACTCCTACTATGTAGCAGTCTGAGGAGTTCATAATCTCTGCAGAGAACAAAAGTGAAATAAACTCTATGGTACGATAGAAATAATTACAGCATTCCACGAAAGCATATCAAAAGAATACTTAACTAAATTGTTTGATATATGAAAGCTTCGAAAGAGAGGACACCCAAAGTGAGTAAATAAGAATTAGCTGTGCTCTGGTCTATAGTTTGGAGTGAAGAGAATGTGAAACACACAGCTGTCTTTGAGAATGAGAAAGTGATAAAAGATGATGGAAAATAAGTAGAGTTTGATCAAGTTATTTTCCAAGTCATACTTCATTGTTTATTTTTTCAAGGAACAATAAATCAGTGAAATATTTTCAGCTGAAGAATAAAACTATCAGATTGGCATTCTTTAAAGCTTCATTTGGTGAAAAACAATGGTGAAAGTTTCAGCTTGATACATAGAGCAGTTAAGAAGCATGTATCACAGGGGAGATTGCTCACCTGAAGAGTAACCTAATATGGGGTGTCAGAACTCAAATGACATTAGAGGGTAACCGCCCCTTCAAGTAACATCTAGAAAATCCTTATAAACAGAGAGAAAAAATGTTAACTTGCCAAATTAACAAAGAACAACAGAATGAATTCCAACTCATGTATCTCTTCCCAGTATATCATCTCCCACTCTTACACTTCCTAAAATACTATGCAGACTCTGATATAAATAAATAAATAAATAAATAAATAAATAAATGTTTATTAAACCCTTATATCACTACATAACATTGATTCTGAAAACAGAAAGCCTTGCTTGAATAATAGATATATATCATCACTAGTGTCAGAGAGACTGTGTCAACACCCTAAGTACCCTGTGTCCTCTCCAGTAGAATGAAGGTTGTAATAGAACATATCTTTTATATCATTGTTCATAATGTGTTGGTGTTTTCTACATTATAAAGCATTAGAGAGCTATAAAACATATGCTATCTTCAGCAAGTCTATTTTATATTTTACATGGCTGAAGAATCTGGAATACTCCTGCTAATTAGTAGTGTTTTAGAGAAGAGAATATAGAGATACATTTTGAAAGGAATGAAGTCAATGCACACTTCAGCTTTCTGAAAGAATTGCTACAATTTTGAAACAAAATCCTTTTTTGATAAAGTGATATTATGTATGATGTAGTGATAAATTGATTTTTGGTAATTTGATACTATTTCTCACAGAATAAAGACAAATATTACAGCATTGGTTATTACAAGGTTTGAAATTTTAAAAATAAGAATGGGAATTTAAAAAATACTCTTTTAGTTGGTTTATTTTAGTGTAGATTGGTCAGTAGAAAGTTATTCTCCTCTCAACTCTCTGGAAAGAAGATTAATCTTGGCATTTGTTATCAGGAATGGATCAGGCTCTTTGCCCAGTGAGATGTCTGGGAAGACATGTACTGTTAGCTCATTCTTCATAACTTAATGCAAGGGTGAAATATAGAGAAGGAGACAGTGACAGGATTGACAAGCGACAACTAGAAAGCCAAATTGAGACTCTCACTTGTTTTGTAAGTAAGATTTTACTGGAACACAGTCCCACTCATTTGTTCATGTGTTGTGTAAGGCTTGTGTGTGGCTTTGTCTATGGCTGCTTTTGTAGTATAACAGTCATTTCAAAAAGTTGAACAGAGACTATATGTTTGCAAAGCTTACATTATTTACTATCCAGACCTTTAAAGAACAATTCTTCAGATTCAGACTGAGGGATAAAGTGGAGGCAGCCTCAAGGCTCTTACTCTTTCCATAGATACAGTAGGGTTCTGTCACTTGGGCATCAAAACTCAAAATACACATGCATCAAACAAGAGTGTAGATTCATCAGTGATAATCACAGGAGAATTAGCAATGTCCTAAACATGCTTGGATATTAAAATAGTCAACAAATGACTTTGACTGTCAGGTGTGCAAAACGGTGTGTGTTTAGAAAATAAGGAGATTTTTTTAAAGTATTTTATTTTTTTGTCCTTTGCTTCTAACCTTGACATTTCTGCCTACACTCAACCCACTCTTGATATATAATTTATTTGAATAATATGACATTTCAAATAACCTTAATTTTTAGAAGTGATTTATATTCAAATGGTTAGTAAAACCATGATAAAACTATTTAAGTAACACTCATTAACATAGTCAGGGACAAAAAAGCTATCTGTTCAACATGAATAAATACTAGGCAATGAATCAAGAAAAATATAGTTGACCAATATAAGAAATACGTTTTATGTTTTTTTATTTTCCTTTTATTTTTAATGTGGGAAACTAGTTAATGTATAAAACAAAGACTATGTCACCTAAAACAGTGTGAGAGAAAATTTACTAATGGTATCTAAAAATCATCATATAAGTAACTTATAGAAGTTAATTTTGACTTAATTTTTAGACATTTTCAATAGATATTTGTGTAAAATAATAAGTAAATATTACTTTGGCATAATATAAAATTACAGTATAAATTTAGATATGGATATTTACAATGAAAAAAGCAGATAGACATTATCAGGACAAATAAAGTTGTAACAGTACAAAATAGTTGATTTTATCATATATATCATCATTTTCCTAATAGATTTAAAAATTTTTGAATTTCTAAATTTATTATTGCCTTTGCATTCTATGAACCTATGTCACTGTGGTTATGTAAAAATAAGTCCTAGGGTGTTGCGTAAAACGAAATAAGGTTTAGGTTGTATTTAGGTTGTATTTTAAAATACATCCACTACAATAGATATTTGTAACATTTAAAATAAAATATGCTAACTGTTAAATGTGAGTGATGTAATATGTGGGGATTTCTTTCAATTTTATTGCTATTCTGACTATATTTGAATACATTCATTATATTAGTTTAAAAAATGAAAGAAAAAATATTTTGTGAACATTATCTTTTGCATTCTAGAGTCTCAAGGCAGTTATGGAAACCCAAATCCCCTTCATCTCCAGTTAGGTTTGAAACTATTTATACTACAAATTCCCCAAATTGTAAATTAGAACAGTAACTTAAGCATTATAATACTTTTGGAAACCCTATGCATTCTCCAAGCACAATAAGTGTTTTACCACGATCTCTGTGATGGCAGTGGGCTTTGCCCCAGCTTCTGTCCTCATCAAGTACATTAACATTCTATTATGGGAAGGGTGATTAAAGAGAACATGAGGATCCTCTAACTCTGTGGACTCACTTAACATTTCAGCAACATTTCATTCCGAATTTCCACATTTTTTTTGAAGGGGAAAGGATGAGAATATCTTTGGGACCTTCTAATGCCATCTTTCTCAAAGCCAACTAGGCACAGAAACCATCTGGGGGAATCTTGTTAAAATGTAAATTCTCATTCAGAAAGACTGTAATCAATCCCAAGACTGAAATTCTTACAAGCTTTCAACAAATGATGCCAATTCTTCTGGTAAGTGAACTAAGGATTTAGTTCATTTTTATTTTAAACACTTTCCAGGATCAACAATAGAAATGATGCCAAAAATTAAAGGTTTCAAACATCATTCTCCCCAAATACAAATATATTTTAATATACATTAATACATGTTTATTAACTATAATATTGGGGACCGACTTTTTCTGGATTAGAGCATCAAAGATAAATAAAGTTAAAAAGTTCATGAAAAAATTACAACTGTGCAAAAATATATGTGTTAAAATTTCCTTTTCCCTTTTCTTTTACATTTTTATTTTTAATTTTTGTAAAATTAAATTTATTTACAGAGAGAGAGAGACAGAGAGCGGGGGAGGGGCAGAGACAGAGAGGGAGAGAGAGAGAATCCCAAGCAGGCTCTGCATTGTTAGCACTGAGCCCAACGTGGGGCTCAAACTCACAAACTGTGACATCATTACCTGAGTCAAAATCAAGAGTTGGACGCTTAACCTACTGAGCCACCCAGGAATCCCAGATCATTTTATCGTTCTTAAATGTGAGGAAATACACACTTTTAGATTTAATTACAGATTTTACTCAGTTAGTTTCACTGTATTTTTGATTAAAGTTTGATGGAAGTAAGTCATAGCATCTAACTATTAAAGAACAAGTCCCTGACTCAGTGACATATATTTTAAATAGTTTATAGAAAATTGACTAAATTAAGTATTTTATTTTATTTTTTATTTAAAAGTTTTTATAGTTTATTTATTTTTGAGACAGAGACAGAGCATGAGTGGGGGGAGGGGCAGAGAGAGGGAGACACAGAAGCTGAAACAGGCTCCAGGCTCGGAGCTGTCAGCACAGAACCTGACACGGGGCTAGAACCCACCAACTGCGAGATCACGACCTGACCCAAAGTCTGACGTTTAACTGACTGAGTCACCCAGTGGTCCCTAAATTAAGTATTTTAAACCCATGTAACTTAAACATGTTATTATTATCCAGTTGTGTAGAATTAAATTGTATTCAAGTATTATTTTTAAATAGCACAGTGATTGGTATCTAAATACCACCCTGCAATAGTTTTGATTGAATGCAGAATACCATTAGTACATAGGTGTATTAGCTTCCCAGGGCTGATGTAACAAATTACCACAAACTGGGAGACCTAAAACAACAGAAATTTAGTCTCTCACAATTCTACAGAGAAGGTCGAAATTAAGCTTTTGGCAGAGATAATGTCTCTGAAGGCTGTAGGGGTAAGAATCTTTCTTTGGAACTTCTTGCTTTTGTGGGTTTCTAGAAATCCTTGGTGTTCCTTGGACTGTAGATGCATCAGTCTGATCTTTGCTGCCATCTTCACATGGCCTTTCCTCCTGTGTACCTGTATGCATTTCTGCATTTATGTGTGTGTGTGTGTGTGTGTGTGTGTGTCTGTGTGTCTGTGTCTGTGTGTCTGTGTATCACTTACTGGATTAAGACAAGAGCTCACCCTAATCCAATACACTCTTTTAACTAATTACAACTGCAAAGACCCTATTTTAAAATAAGTTAATGTCTAGAGGTTTTGGGGATCTATCTCAATGTACCTTTTGGGGAAACAATTTAACTCATAATAGTAAGTATTATTCAAAATGAGATAAATAATTTTAAAAAAGTAGGAAGAAAGAATTATGAAAAATGACAAGATGTCACAGACTTACTTGCTAAGAAAACATTCAGAAAGATAATTAGTGCAAAACAAAACAAAAAATATAAATGTATTACATTGAAGAGTCTTCATGTTTTAAAATTATATAGTATCTCAAAAAAATAAGTGTTAAAAAGAATTAAGTAGACACATTGACCAATGAAATAGAGTAGAGAACCCAGAATTGGACTTACAAATGTATGGCCAATGAATTTTCGACAAAGCAGGAAAGAGTATCTAATGGAAAAAAGACAGTCTTGTTAGCAAATGGTGGAGAACTGGACAGGAACATGCAGAAGAATCAAACTAGATCACTTTCTTACACATACAGAAAAATAAACTTCAAAATGGATGAAAGACCTAAATGTGAGACAGGAAACCAAAACCCTAGAGGAGAAAACAGGCAACAACCTCATTGACCTCAGCCACAGCAATTTCTTGCGCAACCCAGCTCCAAGGGGTTGGCATGGGAATTAAAAGCAAAAATAAACTATTGGAACCTCATCAAGATAAAAAACTTCTGCAGTGCAAAGGAAACAATCAACAAAACTAAAAGGCAACCAATGGAATGGGAAAAGATATTTGCAAATGCCATATTGGATAAAGGGTTAGTATCCAAAATCTATAAAGAACTTATCAAACTCAACACCCAAAAAACAAATAATCCAGTGAAGAAATGGGAAAAAGACATGAATAGACACTTTTCCAATTAAGACATCCAGATGACCAATAAACACATGAAAAGATGCCAACATCACTCATCATCAGGGAAATACAAATCAAAACCACACTGAGATACCAACTCACACAGGTCAGAGTGGCTAAAATGAGCAACTCAAGAAACAGCAGATACTGGCGAGGATGTGGAGAAATGGGAACCCTCCTGCATTGTTGATGGGAATGGAAACTGGTGCAGCAACTCTGGAAAACAGTATGGAGGTTCCTCCAAAAATTAAAAATGGAACTACGCTATGGCCCAGCAATAGCACTTCTAGGAATTTATCCTAGTACACATGTACTCCAATGTTGATAGCAATGCCTTCAACAATAGCCAAATTATGGAAAGAGCATAAATGTCCATCAGTTGATGAATGGATAAAGATGATCTGGTTTACATATACAATGGAATACTACTCAGCAATGAGAAAGAATGAAATCCTGCCATTTGCAGCAATGTACTGGAACTGGAGGGTATTATGCTAAGTGAAATAAGCCAGTCAGACGAAGACAGATACATGTTTTCACTCATATGTGGAACTTGAGAAACTTAACAGCAGACCATGGGGGAAGGAAAGGGGAACAAATAGTTACAAACAGAGAGAGAGAGAGGCAAACCGTAAGAGACTCTTAAATACCAAGAACAAACTGAGGCTTGATGGGGGAGGGGGGGAGAGAGGGGGGAAAAGGGTGATGGGCATTGAGGAGAGCACTTGTTGGGATGAGCACTGCATGTTGTATGTAAGTGATGAATCACGGGAATCTACCACCAAAACCAAGAGCACACTGTATACACTGTATGTTGGCCAACTTGACAATCAATCATATTAAAAATAAAATATAAAATAAAATTTCTACTATGATTTCTTTTCATCTTTTACTTATGAGCATTTAAATGTTTACTGTTTAATAAAGCTTCAAATTTATGGGGAAAAAAGAAGTAAATTAAATGCATGTCTTTTCCATATAAATGGCTGCAATAATTTAGAAACTATTAATTCTCCTTGATACAGTATAATATTCTTTTTTAAATAACTCAATTTCTTCAAACTAAATACAAAGAACAACCAATCCATTTCTTGTACCTTTATGCTCTGCCTCTGACAAGCAATATGTTCTCTACATCTATGAGATTATTATTATTTGATTCAACATATAAGAGAGATCATACAGTATTTGTCTTTCCTTGTCTGACTTATTTCACTTAGTATAATGCCCCTGAGATTAATTCATGTTGTTGAAAATGGCAAGATTTCCTTCATTTTTATAGCCCAATAATATTCCATGATTGTGTACACACACACACACACACACACACAATCATCCTTTTGATGGACACTTAGGTTGTTTCGATAGCTTGACTATTATATACAATGCCACAATGAACATGGGGCTACATATATCTTTTCAAATTAGCATTTTGTTTTCTTTGGATGAATATCCACAATTGGAATTGTTGGATCATATAGTAGTTCTGTTTTTAATTTTCTGAAGAAACTCTATACTGTTTTTCATATTGGCTGCACCAATTTACATTCCCACTAACAATGCATAAGACTACATTTTCCCCACATCCTTGCCAACACTTGTTATTTCTAGTCTTTTTGATAATAGTCATTCTAAGTGAAGTGATAGGTCATTGTGGTTTCAATTTGCATTTCCTTAATGATAATGATATAGAGCGTTTTTGCATGTACCTGTTAGCCATTGTACGTCTTCTTTGGAAAAAGAAAATCTTCAGATCTTCTGCTCATTTTCAATCAGATTGTTTGCTTCTTTGCTAATAAGTTGTATGAGTTCTTCACATATTTTAGGTATCAGCCCATTATCAGATATATGATTTTCAAATATTGTCTTCAGCACATTTGGTTTCCTTTTGATTCTATTGATGATTTCCTCTTCTGTGAAGAAACTTTTTAGTTTGATGTAGTACTACTTGTTTATTTTTGTACCTTTTGCTTTTGGTGTCAGCTTCAAAAAGTTATCCTCAAAACCTATGTCAAGGAGCACCTGGGTGACTTAGCTGGTTGAGCATCTGACTCTTGAGTTCAGGTCAGGGGATGACCCCAGGGTCATGGGATGGAGTCCTGTGTCAGGCTCCATGCTGAATGTGGAGCCAGCTTAAGATTCCCTCTCTCCCCCTCTTGGCTCTCCCCTGCCCTCTTAAAAACAAACAAAACAAACAAACAAACAAAAAACAAATATCAAGGAGCTTACCACCAGTTTTCTTCCAGGAGTTTCATGTTCAAATTTTTAACCCATTTTGAGTTAATTTTTGTGTATGGTGTAAGATAATGGTCCAATTTCAGTCTTTTGCTTATTGCTGTCTAATTTTCTCAAAACCACTTATTGAAGAGACTGTCCTTTCCCCATTGTATATTCTTGGCCCTTTTGTCATAAATGAATTAACCATATATGTGTGGGTTTATTTCTGAGCTCTCTATTCTGTTTAATTATGTCTGTTCTTATGCCAACACCACACTGACTTACTATAGCTTTGTACTGTAGTTTGGAACCAGAAGCATGATGGTCCCTGACTCGTCCTTTATCCTCAAGATCGGTTTGAGTATTAAAGGTATTTTATGGTTTGATACAAATTTCAGTACTCTTTTATTTTGTGAAAAATGCCACTGAAACTTTGACAGTGATTGCATTGAATTAATATATATAAATATATTTATTATAATATATATGTTATAATATATAAGAAAATTACATTTGCAATTTGTAACAAGTTTACTTCTTTCTTTCAAGTTTGGATATCTTTTATTTCTTTCTCTTGCCTAACTGCTTTTGTTATGACTTCCAATACCATGTTGAGTAAGAGTGGTGAGAGTGAGTATTATTATTTTGCTCCTTATCTTAGAAGAAAAGCTTTCAGCTTCTCATCATCGAGTAGGATGTTAGCTGTGGGAATGCCATATATGGCCTTTATTACGTTAAAGTACTTTACCTGTATACCCACTTTGATGCTTTGTTTGATGTTAAATTTTGTCAATGATTTTTTCTACATCTTTTGAGATTTCATATGATTTTTATCCTTCACTTTGTTAATGTAGTGTTATCATTTTGATTGATTTGTGGATGTTGAACCATCCTTGACTCCCTGGAATAATTCTACTTAATATGGTGTATGAGCCTTTTAATGTATTGTTGAAAATGGTTGGGTAATAGATTGTTGAGGATTTTCACACCTATGTTCTTCAGGGATATTGCTTTGTAATTTTTTTTTCTCTTTTTGTATCCTTGTCTGGTTTTGGTAATCATGCCCTTATAAAAGAAGTTTGGAAGAATTTGAAAATAATTGGTATTAATTCTTCTTTAAATGTTTCATAGAATTCACCAGAGAAGCTGTCTAGTCCTGGATTTTGTATGGTTGAAAGATGTTTGATTACTGATTCAACCTCCTTACTAGTAATTAGTCTATTCAGATCTTCTATTTCATCATGATTCAGTCTTGGTAGGTTATATGTTTCCAGGAACTTATCAATTGCTTCCACAATGGCTGATTAGTTGGTGTATAATTATTCATACCAGCCTCTTATAATCCTTTGTATTTATGTGGTATCAGTTGTAACATCTCTTTCATTTCATATTTTATTTGTCATTTTTTCTTAGTGAATAAAAAGCTAAAAGTTTGCCAATTTTGCTTATCTTCAAAGAATCAGCTCTTAGTTTCATTGATCTTTTTCTATTGTTAATTTAGTCTCTATTTTATTTCTGCTCTAATCTTTGTTATTTTATTCCTTACACCATTTTGAGCTTCATTTTTCCAGTTTCTTGAAGTGTATGGTTAGATGTTTTTTTTTTGAGACTTTTCTTGTTTCTTGAGATAGACATTTATTGCTATGAATTTCCTTCTTTGAAGTGCTTTGCTGCATATCATAAATTTTGGTAAGCTGTATTTCCATTTTCCTTTTTTCTCAAGGTGTTTTTTGTCTCTTTTTATTCTTTGATCCATTGATTATTAAGTAGCATGCTACTTAATCTTCACAGGGATCTGGTGGTGTTCTCTTGGTGGCAGTCATAAAGACTGAGGATCCAGATGAATCTATATGCTCTTTCCTGGGTGATAGTGTGTGATATCTGGAACAAGGCAGAGGGCAAATTGTCAAGATGGCATCCACAGCCATCTTGCAGCTCTATAGAACACTGCATGTGTCCAAACCTAAGCCTTCCCTTCAAGTTGAAGCACCAGGACAAGAGGCTTCCTTTACAGAAAGACTGGTAAGTATGCCTTATTTCACTGTTGGTTCCCTGAGGATGGTAGCCTGTCAAAAACCATCTCTCTGATTTACACCATCCTGTGGAACCCAGGAATGCAATCCCCCTTGCCCCCAGCCACTAGAGCTTGGTGATCAAGTGTGTTCCTTGGGTGGCAACCACAAAAAGCAAGGCACCAGACATGGGGTAATACTCCTCTCCAGGAGACACTGGTGCTTTGGGATACAGCAGTGGATAAGCATGAAAATAACATCTGCTCTCTGAGGTCTCTGTAAAGAATTACAATAAGGACCCAAGATGCATGCTTAATTACAAGGTTGACTCTCAGGCCATAGTTATGACTATCAGCTAGTAAGGCTCTTTTACAGAAAACCAGAACTTCTGTTTCATCCTGATGTGCCCTGGGGCTGATAGACATTTAAGAACTCTTTCTCTTTTGGTTACTCTCCTAGGGGACCTTTGAGTGTAAGCCTCACTGGCCACCAAGACAGGCAATGTGGAGATATCACCTGGCAGCAGCCACAAAAATTGAGGCACTAGACAGGGGTATGACTCTTTTTGGGTGACACTGATTATTGCAATCCCATGGGACCAGGAACATAAGCACCCTTAGCTTTCAGAGCCAGGCAATTGAAAGATGTCATCTAAATAGCAGCTGCAATAATTGGGGCACCATTGTATGTAAAAGCTCCCTTCCAGGAGATATTGGTGCTCTGGAGAAAGGCAAAGGGATAATATGAAGATGGTGCCTACCAGGCTCCATCCTTGGATAGTGTTCCAATGGGCTCCTAGATCTGTAGAGGTCTGCCCCTCAGGCTGATGCATTAATATAAGCAGTAAGTCTCCTTTAAGTAAGGTCATAATGAGCGGCCTCTGATCAGGGACTTTGAATGAGTGAGTGCCAGTGCACACATCCCGTAAGAGGTTTTTCTCAGATCACTGGAGTATATTGTGAGTCTTGAGACCGGAGGTCTGTTGTTCTACAAAGTTAGGTATTTGGGGGATCATCTTTAAAGTGTGCGTCAAAAGTTGCCATGCCCAATGTGGATTTGAATACTTTGCTCTTCAGGGAGAAGCTGTAGGTGTTGAGGACCCTCCTGGTTGTGGGATGCAGCACTGGGTGTAGGGTTTGTTTGTTTTTTTTATATTATTTTGAGTGTCCCAGCCTCTCCTACCCTTTTCAATGTGGTTTTCTTCTTGTTTGCTTGATGTATAGTTGTCACTCATCCAGGCTTTAGGTTTTTATAAGAGGAAATTGTTTTATTTGTACCAGTAAACTCAGGGTGTCTCTGGGAGGACATGAGTTCAGGATCTTCCTACATCATCATCTTGAATCAGAACTTCTATATAACATCCTTAAGCATTTTTTAAAATTTATTTTCAAATTAACACCAGGTATTTAAGGGCCTCCTCAAAGCAATACTTTGCTAAATTAATTTATATAATGAGAATATATGCATTCTTTTGTAGCTCAGTTAAGTTATAATTTAGACTTAGTTGATTTAGACTGGCTTTCCACTAAAACTAACATAAATAAAATCTGTATGTATTTTATTAGGTTAGTTGTATTCAAGTCATCCTCAGTTAATTTTCCTCAGAACTAACTTATACTTTTTATAGAAACAAGTTCACATATGAATTTTGATAAATATACTTCAAGAATAGTCTCTGAAGGCATTTTGTTTGCATGATTATTAATATATAATAACATCACAATATTATGCCATAAAACCAATACATTTAATTAATTTATTAAATATATATATAGCATTGTGAATGATAAGAATTGACATTTCTATTACACATTTTAGGAAAATTATATACCTTGAATTATTTTGGAATCCTAACAAACAACTCCAAAACACAATGTTTCAGTTTTTGTCAAAAACTTTCAAGTTTGCATTGGTCTTTTCAAAGACTACAGATTAATCACTTGGGAAGGTTTTTTTTTTTTTTCTGTTTTTTTTTTTTATGTGCATTGCTTTAGGTTGTATATAAATCTTGTAACAAAGTAAATCCCTGTAATTCAAAGAAACAAAAGTACTTTTACTTCAGCATGCTATTTTCCCCTACAGCCCAGTTGTTGCTGATTACTCTCTCAGTTTAAATTTGAAATACAAAATAAGTTTTCCAAGTTTAAAATCGACACTCCTGTCGTGAACTCTCATTAAAAATAATAATTTCAGTAAAATTCCAGATGTTGCTCTTCATTGAAAATAAAAAAAATACTCTTAAGTAGAAATTAGAAATGAGGATACATGAAATACTTTTTATTCAGTTCAAAAAATACATTTAGAATGTAAATTCCCATTGGGCACTTTAGGTAATAACAAATGCCATGGTTGGATATAAAGGAGTCTAGAAAATAAGTCTCCTTTGGGAAACAGGAGACAAGGATTTTGGCCTATTTCTTCTGGATGACAGAGGAGTAAATGTGAATATCAAAACCTGTAAAGGGTATGAGGTTTACCTACTTGCAAGCTACAGCGTAGCCACTCAGTCTCATAAATGTTGGCAGGAAATGTGAAATATCTTGGCCTAACAGGGTTTTACTCAGAATACCAAGTAGTATAAGCTTCATATTTGTATTTGTTTCCTTAATCCCAAAGCCCCATGGGGATCATATGGAGTGGACTAGGTTGATGCTGTATACACAGTAAGTTTACATGATCACAGCTGAGTAACCCTGAGTTAAGGAACTAAGGAACCCTCCCAGTCATATATAAATGGGCTGCTAGCAAACCTGCCAATCTATGTCCAAGAGATATTGACACATTACCTTTATTAGTTTAGTCAGGAAATAAATTTACCCTTTGAGCAGAGGAGACACTATTTACTATCTTACTAAAATGACTGTTATACAGGTATCCTTGAAAAGGTGGTCCAGGAAAAAAAAAAAAGACTTTGCTTAGAATAACAGAAAAACATTAGATACTCACAAAGAATTATCTTCCAAAATTACCCACCCATGTTTCTACACCATCTTTGATCCAGGTAAATTTTGCCATGGGCATACCACTCTCTCAAGTACTTGGATTCGTCTGTCCAACAGGAGCAGAAACTAAATCTTATCAATTTTCATCAAATAGCAATGCAATCAATAGGACTCTGAGAAGTAAGGCCAATCTGCAATACTGACTTCAGCCATGCCCTCCAGGATTCTGGTTAAGCAAATTTGTGAAACCCTCAATACCTACCATATAAACCCACAATACTGTATTGACATTTTCACTTGTCCTGAGGCATCAATCCAGATACAACAGGATTGTACAAATTCCATCTTGACCTGAGAAGGAGGTCTAGAGTACTTCTGTCATCCATCACATTTTGGCCAGTTAGTTGAGACTGGCTGGAATGCCTTCCAAGACTGAGGTGTTATTTCCTTAAACACTTGAAGATCTCGTATGACCCACCTAAGATGTAAGCCACTGTGTTCTCAGAAGAGAGGTAAATTAATGTCTGATTTTCACACAAAAAGTAGAGTTTCAAGGAGGCAGAGAATGCCTCTGAATGAAAGTGTGTTCACCCTTATTGGGTTCTCCAAGTAGGACATGCAAAGGGTTAAGAATACTTCCCATGTGATTATCCAGCTGGCTAATAGGCTGGGGAAGTAGGCTAATAGGTTGGGTCCTTGCCATTTCTAACTGTCTTTTCTTCTAAGACTAATGGTAACAGCAATCAAACTATAGTCAAAATTGTATGGCAGGATGGCAGACCTAGCAGTCGATTTAATTCAAGGCATTTGTACCAGTTTGAAAAAGCTGCACCATCCACAGAGTTTATTAGTAAAGTGCCACAACAGTTCTCAAGGCAATAAAAACAGAAGTGTTCCCCATACAGCACAACTAGACCAGCAAAGGGAGATTCCAGGAACGCATCCATCTACAAAAGTAGTAGATGGTGGTGTTTGAATCCTCCAGAATCTAGTACCTGGTCTCAGACTCTGTAACCCCATTGATAAGTGAGCAAGATGACAGGGCCCATTGGAGGATAAGCAATGATCTGCTTGTACGGGTCCTTTCATTACTATTCTGATAAAGTCCAAGAGCTATATAGCCCTTATACAAGCCTTGGGTACAAACAGGGGACTGTTTGACTGCTTAGCTATCACTAAATCCACACGGCCATACACATAAATGACTGTCTATAAACCTGGAAACTCAAAACTACTAAATGTTGCACTTGTAACGAACATTGATAATCATCCCCACAGTTGGTGATGAAAGACAAAATAACACTAATAGTCTCCCCTCAACAAATTTCCCAAGGTTGAAAATGTTCCCTCCACAGATTTAGGGTTTTTGTTCTACCATCACCTCCACAAAATCTGGTGTCCCATTTTAGCAGCTATAAATTCATAGTTTTTCTAATTATTCTTTACTTGAACCCAGATCCTTTTTCCTAAAGGGTCATCTTCAAGAAGGACACAGGCACTTTTATAAAACATAACCAGAGGTGCCTGGGTGGCTCAGTTGGTTAAGTGTCCATCTCTTCATTTTGTCTCAGGTCATGATCTCATGGTTGTGAAGCCCAGTGTTGGGTTCACACTGGAGCCTGCTTAAGATTCTCTCCTACTCTCTACCTCTTCCCCTCTTACACTTGCAAAACAAAAACAAACGAACAAAGAAAAACATAACCAGAATTCAGTTTGACTCCTCTAATCTCCTTTGATGAGACTGTCAAATGGGACATGTACCAACTTGGTAGACTGAGTTTGCCCATAGTGTAAGGAAAAAGATTACACCCAGAAATGGTAAAAAAATATCCTGAATATTCAAAATATATCTACAGAGTCACCTATAATCCCTACACTTTTGTCATGATAATACTTCAGGAAGCAGCCAAAGGGAAATAATCCTGTTCTGGGGAAAGGCATATTCACTGATTAAGCACCTTACTAAGACGTGTGTGGACTAGGAGAAGATAAGGGTGGTAGAGTCAAACTATCAGATCTTTGTTTCGTTGCTTTTAGAATAAAAGAACCATAGTTGTCAAATTTTAAGTGGTCTAGGAAGTCAAACACAGAACACAGATTCAAGGGTCATAGTGACATAACTTGGTTTAGTTGTTCAATAATCTGAAAAAGAGTCAACAGTGGTACTGCACCACTAATCACCCCAGAGACGGTCCAATGTCCAACTGGTCAATCTACCAGGAGGGGAAGTGGGCAATGCCCACGCAGTATCCTTCCTCATTCCAAACATGACACTGAGAGACAAAGAGGTCAACTTTTAAAAAGAGTCACAAGTCTAGCACGCAGTAAAAGACTGCTTTAGAGACATAGATCAGCAACTTGATTCCAATCTCGAATACCCTGAGTAGGGAACTGTACTTCTGATAGAGGCTTTAGATGGCAAAATCATCACACAGATTTGTACTGACATCAATATTTAAGAAGCATAACATGGTGCTGGGTTTCCTTTTTGGTTGTTGGAGCTGAAGAGACAGCAATACTTGTGCCACTGCCAGAGGATAGACAGTGGTGAATCAACCTACATATTCCTAAGAAACTACTTGGCACTCAGGTACCTGGAGTTTTTCAGAGTTATTTAGGCATCCCTTGTAAAAGTTGTAATTCATCACAATCAGAACATTGAAACTGAGGCTTCTAACTTGTCAACCAATAGAATGACCAATTGGGTACTTATATCTGGCAAAGTCATACAACTTTAAGTCCCTTCCCCTTATGTAGTCCTACATACAGACACATGTACCCTTCCCTACCACTTGGCCCCACATTTATCTTAAAGTAGCTGATGTTGGGAAGGAAAGAATGCTATTAGAGTGTGTACAAGGAAGGAAGGGCCTTGTTCCAGCAAGCAACAGTCTACATTTATTTTCTGTTTTAGGAGCATACTGTGTTCCTGGATTTAGCTAAATAAACTTCTTGTTTTGGTCCACATAAAGCTCTATATCCTCATTGACGATATAATTTATTTCACCTTTGGGGACTCCTTGACCCTGCAAGGAGGAGGGAGTTAATACCCAATGCACCCCTTTTTTAAATACTCACTAGCAGGTAGGGCATTGAAGAGCTCCTATACCAAGCCTTCCTGTTGACAACTTGGGCAAGAACATTCACTACCATATCCCAGGAAAATTTTCTCATGTCACCTTTATTGTTGCTGTTTAAGAAAGTCATTTATCTTTCACCACCTTATCTTCATCACCTGAACTGCTAAGAACTAGGCATGGTCTGACATTTACCCCACTTGCTAGCTAAAATGTTACCTTGCCACAATTTCATAAACACCGACAAAAAATACAAAAATGTCTGATCAGAGACAAAGGACAGTTTATTACTCATAGAATTAGTTGTAGCACTTGAAATTTAATGGAGCAGAGCTATTTATACAGATTTTGGAGTTGCCTACATTTTTGTTTACTCTCCTAGAAGGTTTGGCAAAATAAGAATTATAAGCCCACGTCAACCGATTATCAATTCAAAGCATACCATAGATGCCAGAAAACCTTCATGGCAACACTTACAGAGACCCACATCATCTGCAGTTAAAGGAAGATTATGCTAAAAATCATTTGTGATTTTAAGAATTATACAACCACAAAGCAGAGCAAATGCCCACCTTCAGTAACTATTCAATGTTAAAACAGGTTCCAGTTGTTCTATATCTTATCTAAAACTTGGTACTCTCAGTGTTTTCAATTTTATCTATCCTAGCAAGAATATAGTGGAATCTTTTCCAGTCTGCTTACTAATACAAACATCCTTGAAGAGTCTATATCAAAACACGTCAATGCTTTGCACAGAAGATGTACAGAAATGCAAGTGATCCATGGAGAACTGATTTCTAATAGTGGGCAAATCATTTTTTCTTTCAGTGAACACCAGTTACTCAATTATCACAAGCCTTAAAATCTCAGGGCTATTTATGTCAGATAATTGTTCTGAAAAATAAATAATGTAATTGATAATAGAAAGAAAATTACTTTCCAATATTTAAAGTGTTATTTGAAGGTTTAAGGTAATTTTAATGCATATGTATACTATGTCTTAAAATGTGAATTGTATTATTATAAACTTTGACTATAATCTTCAATTTTGTTTTATTGCTGTCTCAGTTTCTATTTTGGTAAATAGGAATTTATGTTGATAGATAATAGTGAAATATAAAAACTTCACACTTTTGAGATCACTTGAACACAGTAGCTGGGGAAGACCCTGAAAACCTTTGAAATAAACAAGTTACATATAGTACTTGGATGACCACAGATTTCTTCAGATTGCCAGAACTATTTACAATAACTAAGATGGGCAAGTTTTGAATGTTTTAAGTCCTTGATAAAACTTAAAATAAATATTAAAAATGTATTAAACATTTATAAATAACCACACAGTTAGACAAGTCTCTCTTTCATGTATTTGTGTTAGTAAATACACAAAGAGTTCCTTCTTTTATATGCTATTCTTTTGAATATTATTTATCTGGCTTCTTGCTGTTTACAAAGCACAAAAGTTGAAGTGAAGGAGGTAGGGAGTGTTTAAACACAGGATACAAATCACTGTGTGATAACAGCCTCTCTTTTCAGAACAATGTCAACTTTGAACTTATTTTTATAATGGTGTGATCAAGTAGTAAGATTTTTCATGGCCCACACGTTAAATTGACTTGTTGCAATGTCATCTGCCTAGATAATGAAAAATAGTCCCAAGTCAAGATCTGCACCAGTGTTCAAAACAGGCTTAATATGGCTGTGCTCTGGCTTCAGGTTACAAGTGATGATTTTCTTATAAGTTTCCATTTATCTTGTAGGAGAATAGCAGAACTCTCGTTCTTGTCTGTAGAAAGTTAAATGGGATGACATAATTTAGATCCAAATTTCACAAACTGCAAGAGATCGTAGGTGTTTTCCTTCAGTATTTGTGTTTATTAGATTCCATGAATATGTTTATGTAAGACAGAAAAAAATGCTCATGTTTAGCTTTGAATGGCAATTTCATTTGGAATATTCTTGATCCTCATATTTGTATCTTGCACTATGTAGTGAGTAATGAGCTTTAACCTTATGCCTTATGACCTTTCTTCCTAAGTACTATAATCTTCCCTATGCTATTCAAGTCTAGAATAAAATAGCATTATTTAATAACACTTCCCTGCTCTGTACTGGCTTTTCGGTTTAAGGCAAGAAGATGTGGGCATGTTTCTTTCCTTTTATATTTTATTACTGGTCTTGAAAAATTTAGTTTCATAAAGATGAATCATTTAGGAACCATGATAGGGGAAGGCATGTTGATAACACAATAATGGTTTGTCTTCTAGAACTGTGCAGTGAAATATGATGTGATGGCTGCAGCTTTAATTCCAAACATTTTAGTGACAAATACAAAAGGTTTCTTCCAAAAATGTTAAGTCATTTTTACAATTAAAATGACAAAAAGAAGAACAAAAAATGGACTAGTTCTGGAAGGTAAAAGTCATTGGAGGCAGACTACTATCTTACAGGAAATGCTTTTTCAATATAGGTGCTTTCCTGCCAAAAGTTACATATTTAAAATAGGAAATTAGAGGTGCCTGGGTGGCTCACTGGGTTAAGCGTCTGACTTTGGCTCAGGCCATGATAGCTCAGTTTGTGAGTTCGAGCCCCACATCGGGCTCTGTGCTGAGATCTGAGAGCCTGAAGCCTGCTTCAGATTCTCTCTCTCTCTCTCTCTCTCTCTCTCTCTCTGCCCTTCCCCTGGTTGCACTCTGTCTGTCTCTCTCTCTCAAAAATAAACATTATTTTTTTTTCAAATAGGAAGTTAATTTAGTTTATAGTCATAAAATTATCTATGACCTAAAATAGTTAGAAAACATATTCAGAGGAATTTCCATATAATAGTCAAGTAAGAAAGATTACTATGCCCCTAATTGGTTTCTTCTGGTAGCATAATGCTAGAGTCTTAAACACCATTAGGAAATTCCATACCTTAAGAGTTTATTTTTCTTTTGAGGTTTATGCCATGTATTAGAATGTGTGAACTCTCACTCAACAGGTACATATCAAGAGGTGAATTCTTTATTCAAATGGCTTGTTACTTAATATTCTATGCTCCAAAGAGCAACCTAAAAAAATCCACTGTCTATGCAAATTATTTATAATGATGTATTTGTGAGATATATTAGTTTTATGTGTTTCTCTGTTCTTTACCTCTCTAATCTCCAAAATAGAAATCTAAATATAGCTGCCCCATTAATATATTGTGGTTATTAAAATATTAACATAAAATTTAAAATAGTTTATATACATAAAGCACTTAAGAGTTCAAGGAATTCAGTAAGTGCTCAGTAAAATCTTATTTACAATGTGATCCAGGAAGGGAAGAATGAATTCTCGGTAAATACACAGTCTAGTTGTAGTTATAGTAATATTTGAAGTAATAATAGTGGTAGTGGTAGCAGGTGATGCCAAATTATATTTTAAATGATAATCATTAAATATTTTTGAGGAGGACAAGATGGCGGAGAAGCAGGGAGCTCTGTAATCCGCGCACGCCCATATGGACTGAACTGAGAAGGACTGAAGGGATAAAACTTGGATTTGCAAGTGGGGGAAAGAGGAAACAGACGCCAGAAAGAAGACAACCTCCAAGATGCCTGAGTGAGTGACTGTGATCTGGGAAATTAGGGGACGGGCAGGTCCCGGTGGTAAAGGGGAAAGGAGCCCCCGAGCCCAACACAGGGAGAGCGCGCTGGGCCCCAGAGAGACCAGGGGAAGAAAAGAGAGACGGAAAACGCACCTAGAACCATCTCTTAGGGAGGAAAAACTTGCCTGTCTCCCCATATATATCTGCCGAGCGCCGGGAGAGAAATCCGTCCCACCTGGCCAGCGAGTTCTTCTTTGGGTGCAGCGGCAGCGGCATCCACTCCAAGCCGCACCAGGAGCCTTGAAAAGCGGCAGCGGCGGCGGCGGCAGCGGCGGCTCCGCGAAAAGGGGGGCGCAAGCCAGCCGGGAGGCCAGCCACCGGCGGGAATGCATCTCATCCCCGGTGACGGTGTTGAACTGCATGGACTGGGATTTGGAAGTGAGGCGGAGATTGGAGAACACAGTTTGGCTCGCCCGCGGCACAGGGAGATCGGACTCAGAAGGGCGGTTGCAACGCTTGGTTCCGGCAAAACTTTGAGGCGGCGCCATACTTCTCCCCGCAACCACCAAGGCGGGGCCTCGGAGAGAGCAGCCCCCGAGATCTGACCTGACGCCAGACCACGCCCATCCGCACAGGGGAGTTGTATTTTTTTTTTCTTTTTTTTTTCTTTCCTTTTTTCTTTGCTTCTCCTTCTTTTCTGCTGCCATCCAGATATATATCGCGTAGCATATTTTTATCTCTCCTCTTGGCTGGTTATATGCTTTTGGACTGCCCTCAGACTTTTGCTGTCTCTGTCCCGACCTTGTTGTTGTTTTTTTCTTCTTTTTCTTTTTGTTTCTTCTTCTTCTCTCTTTTCTTCTCTTCTTTCTTTTCTTTCTCTTCTTTTCCTTCTCTTCTTTTCCTTCCTTTCCTTTCCTTTCCTTTACTTCTTTCCCCTTTTGGCTTGCTTGTTTGTTTGATTTCTCTGGGCATTTGCGTGCTTTTGATCCCTGTATGCTAGTCTGTTTCCTTTTCAGGGATACCTCAAAAAACAAGCCAAAGTATACATGGTGGAGAGTCCCATATAACTGACCAGGGAAGTAAAACAATCAGAGGAACAACAAGAGAAACTGAGGGACACCATTAAAAGAACACTTTCTGAAACGACAGGTCCTGGACAGTCAATGAGCCTCCTTTAACAGAGTAATACTAACAGGTGCCCAGTACATAACAAGCTCTTAAAACTGACAAGAGACAGAAAGCTAGCCAAAATGCCGAAGCAAAAGAACTCTCCTCTAAAGCAACTCCAGGAAGCAGTCTCAGCCACAGAACTGCTCAAAACAGGCTTAAGCAACATGACTGAACAAGAATTTAGAACAATTGTCATAAAATTAATTGCTGGACTTGAAAAAACATCAAAGAAGCTATTGATAAACAGACTAGGGACCTTCAAAATAGCTGTGACGAGTTAAAAAAGGCTATAAATGAGGTGCATAACAAAATGGAGGCAGCCACTGCACGGATTGAAGAGGCAGAGAGGAGAATAAGTGAATTAGAAGACACAGTTATAGCAAAAGAGGAAGCCGAGAAAAAGAGAGAGAAATTG
>CM053567.1:100544713-100618467 GCA_028646485.1 Cryptoprocta ferox
GGTGATGGTCTTGGTGGAGGTCACTTGTGGGGAAGAGCACTGGGTGTTATATGGAAACCAACCTGACAATAAACTCTAAAGTTTAATAAAAAAAAATTTTATCCATAACTACTTATAGTCAAAAATTAATTATAGTCATAATAATTACTTATGTGTCAAATTTATATATGTTATTAAATCTACTATGATTATTACATAAGTATTTCTGAAATGTCATTCAGGTGTGAAGTCACTCCCATACTGCAATAATTTAAGCAGCAAAGAAAGTCTGTCTTTCTGAACCACAGGCCACTTCCAGGAAGAGAGAATACTGAAGATCTAGCTAAAAATCATCTGCTTTACATCTCTTTCCCCTATAACACTGAAGGACCCTTGAAAAAAAGTTTTTGATGCATTTTCTATTGTTTGTTTTTGCTTTTGTTTCTTTTAATCAAGCTAAGGAACAGAAGTTGCAGACTGAGGGAACTAATGACCTAGTCTTCTTCCTTCAGAGAGGAATCAAAAGGATACTTTGAATTGTTTATGCTAACCAAAGGGTAAAGGTGATTTGCCCTTGCTAACAATTCCTTCCACCATGTCTGCCAGTCTCCTGTCACATTGTTGGAGTCTTTTGGCAATTTCTCTCCCATCTTCCTATCTTATCCCCAAATTCTTACCCAGGCCTTATTTACATGAACCTAACTTTGTTTTTGTTTTTCTTCGTGTGTGTGTGTCTCACTTCAGTTGTCTCACTTGAGGTAAACAGGATACAAGATATAAATATACCAAACAATAAATTATCACAGACTGAACACCATTCAGTTATAGAAGCAAGCTAGATGGAAACCTAGAAAAGTTGCCATCTTATCCCTTCCCAATCACCAATTAATATCCTTTTCCTTCTCCCAAAGATAACTATTATCTTGATTTTAACATTAATTTACACATAATATACATATATATTTATTATATAGAAAGAATATATATAATACACATAGTGTATATATACACACATACGTATACACACATCTGGCTTAGTACATTTATGTAAAGTACACACAAAATATAGAATATACATAAATGATTACAGATATAGATATATATAATATCTGATCTTAACTCAACATAATGTTTATGAAGTTCATCTATAGTGTTGTTTTCCTGTTTTTGTTTTTAAGTAGCCTTCACACCCAGCATGGAGCCCAAGGCAGGGCTTCAACCTATGACTGAGATCAAGACCTGGGCTGAGATCAAGAGTCAGACACTTAACCAACTGGTCCAATGTTGTTACACATTAAGGTATTTTTAAAATTTTAATTATGTTTTAATATTACATTGATTAAACATAAAATTTTATTTATCTATTTGCAGATGATAGATAATTAGATTTTATTGGTATTTCCTTATTGGTTTCCTTATAATGCTGCTATGGTCTTTCTTGCAGCTGTCCCTTGGTGACTATATGCACAAAAGGTTTTATTCTATTTAGGGGAAGAAACATTGAGTCAAGGTCAAAAACTTGTTGGGGCGCCTGGTGGCTCAGTTGTTTAACTGTCCAACTCTTGGTTTTGGCTCAGGTCATGATCATGGTTTTGTCAGTTCGAACCCCGTGTTGGGCTCGGTGCTGGCAGCATGGAGCCTGCTTGAGATTCTCTCTCCTGCTCTCTTGGGATTCTCTCTCCCACTCTCTCTGCCCTTTCCCTTCTCCTGCTGTCTTTGTCTCTCTCAAATAAAAAAATAAACTTAAAAAAAATAAGGTCAAAAAGTTTTCAAAACTGGTTGAATAAATCACATATACTTCTTTTATCTGTGTAAGATAGTACTGCCACATTTTAGGCAACACTTGATAGTATCAGATGGTTTATTATTTTGTTTTGCTCTTGCCATTCTTGGAAGTTCATATTAGAATCTCTCTGTGGTTTTAATAGGCTTGTCCCTGATTACTATAAAGTTGAGCAACTTTTAAAATAGTTAATAATCATTGGGTGTATTCCTTTGTGTTTTCTCACATGCCTTGCTCTTTTTTCTACTGCATTTCTGTTTTTTATTCTTGAAATATTCTGAACAAAGCATTTATAAACACTGAAATAAATTCTCCCACTTGATGTTTGATTTTTCACTTTCTAATTGGTGTCTTTTGATTAACAATTTTTTGTAATTTTTAAGTTATTGAATTTGTAAATCTTTTCATTATTCTTATGCCTTTTTATTCCATATAAATAAATTCTTGTTTAAATAGTGGCCAGGAGAACATTCTTTTGTGCTAACTTCTTGAAGCTCTGTTTTACATTTCACATTTAAATCTACAATCTACGTAATTAATATTTTTGTATAGAATGAAGTATTAAGTTACAATTTATTTATTGCTTCATTTGACAATTCAATTGGGCTGCAACCATTTAATGAAAAGACCATATTTTCCCCAAAACTCTGTATTGACACCTGTATTATAAATTGTCCATATATGCATTAAATCCATTTGTATTCTCTTCCAATATTATAGTATTATTCTAACTTGTAATAATATTTTAATTGATATCTTGTAAGGTGTTCAATCTGATAAAGGATACCTACAAAAAACAATAGAAAACATCATACTTAATAGTGAAGTCTTTAAACCTTCCTTCTAGGATTGGAAATGAAACAAGGAAAACCACTATCATTTTCCACCTTTACTTCAAGAATGCTTTGCTATTTGTGGCCCTTGGATCAGTATGTAAATAGTATACCAAGCTCGTGCATATATATACACACATGCATACATACATACACACATATATATTTGTATTTTAATAACTTTGAGCAAAGTTGTGTTTTCTACTAAGTTATGCACAAAGTCTGTGATAGAATGCATATGCTAAATTATTTTTTAAATTTTTGAGAAACCTCCATACTGTTTTCCACAGTGGATGTGCCAGTTTACATTCTTACCAATAAGGCACAAGGATACATTTATCTCTACATCCTTGACAACAACTGTTCAAAATATTTTTAAATGCTTAAAATTTAGTTGAAAGAAAATGAAAGTATATTGTAGAAACACTTTAAGATGAATGGATTTGAAAATTATTGAGTTACCATATGTGTTTCTGCCCAAACTTTGTTTCTATCAAGTGAAAACACATACAAAATATGACAGTCCACAAATACATTGTTTTGTTTGTTTGTTTGTTTGTTTTAAGAAGACTATCACTACCTGTTTCAAGAAACTGCCTCTGGCCCTACTTACCCTAATACATCTTACTCAGCCATTTCTCACTGAAGCCTAAGTTTATCTCTTTGTCTCACTGAATTTCTACATTCTGGATCTGTGAAATTATTTTTGATAGGCTCCGAACCCTTGGATTTTCTGGTCAATTCACTTTATGGCTCATTGGACTAGCTTTACTTCCCATATTTACTTCCATCACATGAATTGTAAGCTTTGTCACTAAGACACACTGACAACTGGAACAACTGCAATATTCTCAATTCTCAGCAAAGTATGGGAATTCAAATTTTATAAAAATAATTCAAGTACTTATTTAATGGCATACTAGTTTTTTTTTAAAAAATAGGTAATAAAAACCCTTTGCAAGGTAATAAAAATGCATGGTTTAACTTGTAATCTAAAATTATTAATATGTAGAGTGCTTATCTTCACTTTGACTCATCAAACATCCATGCCTTTGACTATTGATATATATTCTAATACCTACTATGTCCTGCAATTATGATATTTTCATCTGGTACATATTTAATTTTTATTTCTTTTTGTGATTAAATTATGTGGAACTTAATCATATGTTTTATAGCTCACAGAATCACATATTACCAAGACAATTGGTGGAGTCAGATGTATTGACCTATAGCATAGTAAAATGCCAAAGAAAGTAAGATCAAATGAAGATTCACAAAGGACTTCTGAATTGAAAGCAAGATAGAAAAAAATATTAAGAAAATTAAAATAATCAAAAGCATGGTATCTAGGCACAATTTATAAAGAAAGAAAGAAACAGGAATAAATTGTGTATGATTTAGGTATTTTAACAAAGAAAGGACCCTTTGTATATGTATGTTACAAAATGAAACAGGAAATTCATTGACAATAAGATATTATTCTTGCAATTTATAAATGCCTAGTGAAATTTTGATAATTGAATGTCAAAAGTAATGTCCTTCAAATATGAGTCAATAATCAATGAAACTGATGTCTCCCATTTCAAAATGGAAATAGAATGTATTAAAAATAGTGGCTTGCTTACCCAATCATACATAATGCAGATCTGTGAATTATGTCTATATGTATGTATATTAGACTATAAATACAGATTTATGCATAGCCCAATACATATAAATACATATATGCTATATAGGCATATAATCTAATAGTAGCTTTGATTTGAAAACTGAAGCAAGTAAATGCTTTGATGGAGGAAGTTTGTATTCATAGTGGTTGCAAGCTAAAGTAATAGTTATAATTTGCTAGAATGGGATCACTGCAGTGGGAAATACTTTATGGTTGGGTTTCTAATTGTAAAAGGAAGAAATCAATGGATCACATAACTTTAGTCAGAGAAAGTCTTCAGAGCCAGGAACCCTCAGGGGCAGAATTTACTCTGATAAAATGGAAGACTCTACTGAGTATATTTATCAACACCTACAACATAAAAAAAAAAAAAAAAAAAAAAAAAAAAAACTGGACTTATCTTATTTGTCTACAACATTCTTGTCAAAGTACATGCTAAACATATTACTAGACAGAGTTTTTAATCCTCAGGTCAAATAATAAGGTTGAATACTCTGCCCTGATATGGGTCTTCACACCAGTGGCAGTGGTATTGGGAACAATTTGTCTTCCTTTCAGGCTTGTCTTTTTGTTAGTCAAAGGCAAGCCTGGAAACTATTTTGATCCCTGCATACATGTTCTTTATTTTTACTTATTTTTCAAACTTATGAAGTCCTCCTAACAGATTAAATATTTGGAAAACAAAAAACTAGAAAGACTTGCTTCTTTATTTTTTGACCTGCCCTACACTTACCCACAGGAAATTAAAAATAGAGACAGCTGACTTTTTAAATAAAAGAATCTGATATTTTTAGGAAAAAATACAAAATTTCAATCCCCAAAGTGTAGTCCTATCTCTTCCTTCCTGAAAATGTACAAATTATATTGCTTTCTGAATGATTTAACACTCTCATTCAGTGCCTGCTCATTGAAAGGTTGGAGGAATTTCAATAGCAAAATGTTTTTTCCAGTATGTTCTCATGTTAGGGATTACAACTACTTTAGGTTTCCATGCAGAATTGTACATGCTTTTCTAATATATATAATCTATATTTGATTGAATAATATTCTTCACTCCCAATAACATCTAATCAGAGTTGAATTCAAAGGCAGAGCAGCAGGTTCTATGACTCTTCACTATCTTAATGCAGTTTTGCATAAGATGCTCAAAATATTATTCTTATAAATATGCATGTGTATTGGGTTGGAGGGGAGATGATTCACTGTAATTCACTGAGTTTTACTGTGCCTGGTTTGTTTGGCTATTTTGATTCTGAAAATTAGTAGCATGGTTTGTACCTTTCATTGCCATCTTGACATCTGGAATCTCTTTGACTCCAGTGGGTTTTTTTAGTTATTGTATGTCATGTCCCTGCCAGGAGTAATAAAGGTCATTTACCAAAAATCCAATTAAAATTTAAACTTTATGTTAATAATCTGTTACAAAGAAATTCCAACATTTTTAGAAGTTACTTTTCTCAAATCAGGTGGCACAGCATCCAGATAATTAACAAGCAGGAAATACAATTTCAATTAATGAGACTGTCTTTCTCTTTGTCTCCTTGGCCTCTCCCTCATGACACCTCACCTAATTGTGCCCCCTTTGTGAACCAAAAGAGAAAATGAATTAAAACTAAGAAAGAAGAGGAGATGATTTTTTTGTTCTCTCAAAAGAATATGAACAATTCCTTTTAGAATGTGAACGTGTGCTAAGCCAGTCTATCTCCTCCAGTGAAGGCTACTACTAGAGAAAGAATCAGACCCACTAATGAGTATTTATAAAAGACCAATCCAATTTCAATGCTTAAATGAAACAATGAAAGAATAGAACAGTTTTTTTTTATGAGAAACTTTCTGAGAAATGTGTGGCTTCTGCAATTGCTTTAGTAAAAGGCACACTCAAACGCATCTTTGTAAGAAGATGAAATTCAATGTTACCTGAAGGAAGATAACAAATACAATGTTACACTTCACTCACACAAACGAAGTTGTTAAAAAAAGTGTTTCCTTTTAATTTTCAAAGAATAAAGGGCCTTATTTTATTTCTTGATTAGAAGTATAATGCATTTGCACAGTATTGAAGAATGCTTTCACAGTTATTTCTTTGTATATAAAGTTACAGTAACTGTTTTGTCCTATTCCTTAAATTTTCTAGAAACCACTTCTGCAAAACTGCTAGTTTTAGATCATGAATGTTTCAGGTGTATTCTTTCAAACATTATCAGCTAAGGATGAAAGTCCTTATTCATAGTGGAGACAATCATGAAGAAAAAAAAAAGATTAGAGGTTTTTCAGTGAGGCTGTTTATATTTTAGCATAAGTCTAGAGGCACAGATGGTCAGACTTGGAAAGCTTTAGGAGTATTACAATGGTCATATTGCTTTGAAAGGCAGTGTTCATTTGATTCTCAGCGAGAGAATGTCCAAAGTGTGTCATTATTAAACCACATTTTCCAAAACCATCACAGTGAATAGGCAGGGCTTTCAGAGTGTTGCTACTTCATCTACAATCTCTAAGAATATTTCCCAACTCTCCTCAGTAATCTGTTGTGAAGTCTCAAAAGCTCCACATTTTTGCCCATGTTTCACTTTAATCATCGATGCAATAATTAGAAGCTCTTGTTGCAGTAAGCTTCTTTTTGTCATTCAGAAAGGAACAAATATACTATTAACATATTCCTATTTACAAATATATATTTATTTTATTTTTAATCTATAATTTGAATACCTCAATACATATTTTAGATGATTTATAATAAACAAACACACATGGTGGAACTCTGATAGCAAATAAAGACACAAGTGATGAATGGGAGTGAAGGAGAGCTTATTTGAGCTGAAAAATTAGGCGAGATGTAACTACTGAATTTTTTTAAAAAATCCTAGTTTTTACTATGTGTCAACAAATTCAAAGTGGAGATACAGTGAATAATTGGCTTTAATAGTCTAAGAAGTACAAATTCATTTTTTAAGAGGAGAAATAAAATGTTTAACACCAAACACTAAGAGTGATTTATGCTGTGGCATTTTATATAACTGATATTGAACAACAACAACATATATAAAGTATTTATTTTGAGAGAGGGAGAATGAACAGAACAGAGAGAGAGAGAGAAAGAGAAAATCCCAAGCAGGCTCCGCCTTGTCAGCGCAGAGCCCAATGCAGGGTTGATCTCAAGAACCATGAGATTATGACCTGAGCCAAAATCAAGAGACAGAGGCTTAACTGACTGAGCCACCCAGAATCCCCTGAACAAAATTTAAGTAACGCCCACAAGAATAGTTTTCTAAAATCTATAGAAAGATTCTCCTAATGATCATTTATAATATATATCATTGATAGAAGTTGAGTTTGTAATGTCAAAATGTAAACCTATGAAACAATATCTTGAATTTTAAATACTCATAAGTCCTACAAGGAGGAGTTAATCAAGAAATGCAGTGCAGGACAAAAATAAATTGAAACTGAAACTGAATTGACCAGAATAAAAAAAAATATTTAGATTGGTTAAATTACTGTTTTTTCTCAAACCAGTTATGATGAAGCCACACTGCTCTCAATACAAGAAACATTTTTCCTCTCTACCTAAAAACTATATTATGGTAAAGAAAAAGTAAAAAATATGTAGCAAAATTGCAGTAGAGAAGTAAACTTTAATAATTACTAATCCTTTAGAATTTTTATGTCCACAAATTGACATAATTCTAATAATTATTAGTTTCTGTTTCTATCAAAAATTTTTCTAAAGAGCTTGAAGTGACTTCTTAATGCTATTTTACCTTTAACACATCTGAATAATAACTATTGCATGATTAAAATGTTTTGCAATGATAAATAAAATGCTACAAATGT
This sequence comes from Cryptoprocta ferox, assembly GCA_028646485.1. Classification (NCBI taxonomy): domain Eukaryota; kingdom Metazoa; phylum Chordata; class Mammalia; order Carnivora; family Eupleridae; genus Cryptoprocta; species Cryptoprocta ferox. Next base: position 100,552,812 of record CM053567.1, read on the forward strand.
AAATATTCTCCCTAAGGTGAGAAAAACTCCTGTCATAAGGAAATACAATGATCCATTTCCCATCTCTTTGTAAATGTCTTATATACTAGATATTAATAACTAAGTTAAAAACTAAGTACCATTTTTTCTATACAGTACATAATATATTCTTGCCAACGGGACCATATAACAAAATGTTATTTTTAGTATATTGATATCAAAATTATACAAATAATATATTTTTTGTTCTCATATTTTGGTACTTATTTCAGGAACTGAGAAAGAAAAGAGGTGATGGGAATGACAAGGACTGACACTTACTGAACATTTAACATTGACACAGAATTTATAGTCATAAAAAATTAATCCCATCACAAAGAAAGGGAGGTTCAAGGAAATTAAATAACTGAATCAAAATCACATTTAAGAAAATGGGTAAGCATTCCAAATCAAGTGTTTCCCATCTCTAGACCTATGTGCTTTCAACAAGAGAACAAATGATAATAGTTTTTGAAAAATGCTTAGATCAGCAATGTGAAGTTCTTACCTAGTTTGTCCCTAAGCCTCCCAATGCTTCTCCAATATTAAACATCCACAGATATGAACCACTATGCCTGAGCATGGTATCATAATTTTCATAACTGCTCAATATCAATTCATCACAGGAAGTCTATGATTTGAAACTGTTATTTGCTACAAATTAGATAAATATTTGGAATTAAAATTGTGAATCAGTTCCCACCAAAGGTCCTGGACATAGAAAGATGAAGGAACTTAGGGAAGGAAATCTACCTGATCTAACAAAAAGATTCAGTCTGAGAGTGATGGGGGGAGAAAGGTGTGTGGGACTAGAATACAAGTTCTTTATCCAGATAGAAGCATAAAATATTCCAGATTTCAGGGCACCAGATGCAAGCACTGAAGAATCTATTACTGAAAACAATTATACCACTTCACAGATGTTTGTACATGTCACAAATGTGTCAAATACATTAACACAAATGAGTACACTTTGTAAGAAAATAATTAAAAAACCCACTAATTGTTTATATTTTTTACTAGTGAAGCTAATCATTTCCCTCCCCATTTTTTTTGGAGGCTTAAAGTAATCTGAAAGATTAGGAATTAATAAGAATGTTTCAGGAAAAATGTCTCTCTTAAAATTTTGTAGGTCTCCATTACTTGTTGCAAGAATGTACAGAAAGTTGGTAATAACTTTGTATCTGTTTTCCCTTTATTTCTTCTATTTTTATTACTCATTGAAGCATCTATATTTTGTCTCTCTCAAATCTTTAGGTTCCTGATGCATGATTTTCTACATTAACTATTACCACATTTTCTCATGTGGTATGTCTAAGCCTCTGTTGTTAGAATTAATTTTAGGAAAAGACTTCACTGCAGACATCATATACTAAAATGTTTTATAGATACGGTACTGACACTTCATAGATATGTTCTCACTCTACACATATTTGAAGGTACTTGGTTTCACTGCTCATTCAGACTCTAAACCCTATTTTTGGTAAAGGCAAATTATTATTTTTTTAATTTTTTTTTTTGGCTGATGTTGCACTGATTTCTTTGGAAGACCATGCAACATAATACAAGCACACAAAAAAAGCACATACTCCATTTACTGTCGTATTTCCCCTGTCATCCCCATGTGGTGCTATCATAACTGCAGGGAGTGAAAAACCCTATTTCCACATAAAAACCATTTCTAGTTCCCTGATACAAGCCATAAATTCCACCTGCCTTGAGGTGTCAGTTATGAGCCACTGTCTTCTGGCACAACATCATAACATAATGTTATGCGCGCGCACACACACACACACACACACAATCTATATTGGGACACACTAAGATGTGATGCAGCACAGACTTGAAGTTGATAACTCTGCCAGTGGACACACACCACTTCCTCAACACCCCCTGGGGCTTTGGGGTAGAATAAGCTTCCAGAGAAAGGCAATACTCCCACAGGGGTGAGAATTGCAATTTTCCCCACCCCCTGTGTAAACCTGTGGATTGGAGAATTAGGTTTATAATGTGCAAAATTAAAAGAACAGTGGGAAGGAAAATACATGTTTTAAAGAGAATTTTAGACTGAATACAGGCTTTTTCTAAGACACATATAAGAAAACTAGTTTAATATTATTAAAAGGAACAACAAAATGCCTCTGATTCTAACATTGTTCAGGTTGAGGAAAAGAACAAAGAAGACACTCATTTTTGAATGTACTGTATTTTTGAACAAATTTGGTTCCATGTGAAACTGACATTAATGACTAGAAGTTATTACATTTAAGAATCAGAGAAAAAGCCATTATTACTTAACTCTTAATTTTCCAAGCTATGAGTTTCAGCACTTTTAGAAGAAACCAGATGAAGAGAATGATAATAAACATCCAAACAGTTTTAAAGAACTGTTTTGTGTGTGTGGTGTGTGTGTGTGCGCGCGCGCGCGCGCGCATGAGTTAACATTTTAAGGTGCCAAAGGTGAAAAAGAGTAATGACCTTTCCTCATTCAGTTCCAATGAATAGAATACTTAGCCATCAGTCTTATTATTAGGATGTAAATCTAGACAAATTACTTCTAATATTGCCTTTTTTCAGATTTTCCTTCTATTCTTCTACTCTTAAAACTGAATTCCTTCTAAAACTGCATTTTTGTTTTCCTTTATATTAAGTGCACATATATTGGCTTGTGTAGTATGTAAATATACTTATAAGTGTAAATATAAAATATATTATACACATATGGTATATGTATATATGGAATGGGGCTATGCTTTTCCTCCTTTAATTTAAATTTCTGTTCAGATAAGTAGCTATATACAAGTTTGGTCCATGCTTTGAAAAATATTACTCAGAAAAAAATCTTATATCCTGAGTCCATTCATTATATTCATTGGAAAATGACAGACTTCAGGATGGGCTTCTCATTTTTGATATATGGTAATATTAAGCCATTGCTACAAAACACAATTTCCATAAAGGTATATAGATAAATTTATATTTTTTGCATTTAGAATTCTGACAAACCTAATGCAATTAATTACATTACTTTATATACACAAATGTATTCTTCCAAAACATAAGATACAAGAGCACATAAACTAAAAATTGATCATGCACATGCAGCGATTACATATTTTTACCCTCTTTTAATGTTAATCTAGCTTGTTGCCTGTATGGTTATTGAAAATGTGACTCCTTCAATGATTTCTCACACTCATTTAAAAAACTTTTGAAGTCTGATCCATTTAATGTATTTTAGATATTTGAATGATCAATAAAGACGACTGTTGAAAGAATCAACTAAAACCATTTCATTCCTTCACAGGAATGAATAGTATATGAATTCCGTTCATACTAAAAAAATTCCTTTCTCATTTCCCATAGATACATTTGGAAAACACTAATTCAGAATAAGCAGAAAAACACTTCTCTAGCTAACTATTATGCATGGGAGTCAACAAATTTGTTGAAACTGCTTTTAGTGTATAAAATATAGGTATTCAAAAGAAATTTCCTGGTGGTTACTCCATTGAAAGCAAGTTGCTTAAATGTAATTACCAGCTCTAATTCCACCATTTCCTTTAGCAGCCAAACTGACACCCACCTATCTTATGTAAACTCATAGCAGTAGGTATGAGGAAGAAATTTGCAAGCCCAATTCATGGTCTTTTAAAGAAATTCAAATTGTCATAATGAGAAATTAGAATAGATTATCACCTGCTTTATGTTAAAGAGTACAGCCTTAGGGCTTCCTATAATTCAACCTCTGGCAAACAGGTATTTCAAAGGCATGCCAGAGAACTGTTGTCTGAAGAAAGAAATCAGGGACTAATTAGGTAAAATTTTCAGAATAATAGATGGTCATATCAAAGCAGATACACTTTGACCCAAATTCTTTACTTTCTTAATTTTGTTAGTGTATATGGCAGATGAAATAATTAAAATGTATGAAAAGGGGTGCCTGAGTGGCTCAGTCGGTTAAGCATCTGACTTCAGCTCAGGTCATGATCTCGCAGTTCGTGGGTTCGAGCCCTGCATCAGCTCTGTGCTGCCAGCTAGCTCAGAGCCTGGAGCCTGTCTGTGTCTCCCTCTCTCTCTCTGACCCTCCCCTGCTCATGCTCTCTCTCTCTCTCTCTCTGAGAAATAAATAAAACATTAAAAAATTAAAAAAATTAAATGTATGAAAAAAATTGCATGTTTGTGGAAGTCTAGTTTACTATCTCATTACAATTGTATACTGTTTGATTTAAGTCTTCCAACCTTGAGTTCTAAGGAATCTAAGATGCTATTAAAGTCAAGGCAATTTTCATGATGATTTTATACACAACGTCCACAACTTTAGGTAAAATTTAATGCATGTTGAGAGACATCAATTTCTAACACAGAATCTATGCTATTGAGGTAGAGTTTCATGGGTCCTGTTATTCAACCTAAGATCCCTCAATTTTCTTCTGAGATGTAACTTTATCATTTCCCATTTTGAAATCCTTTTGGAATGATACTAGGAATAAATTCATAGTTTTGTTAATTATTATATATGTGTATTCAATTGACACGTTAACCATAGCTCACACATTATGAACTAGAAAACTGTAATATGATATAAATGACAAAGTTTCTTTGAAAATATTTTTGAAAAATTTTGTGTCCAAATTGAATATTGAGATTTGTTATTTTGTCATTTACTTTGTCCTGCTAACTTAGTATTTTTCCAGACTTCAATTGAGATAAGACTGGGGCCACCAATTTTTTTTAAAGATTTCTTTCTTTATATTTATTATTCTAGTTTTCCCACATGTTCAGTTGAGAATGGCATCTTCTGCTTCTTGGATTTACTTACTACAATTTTCTTTGAACTCTGTACAATGTGACTTGTCTTATATTACAATAGCGCCCCCCCATCTGTGGAAGATACAGTGGATGCCTAAAATTGCAGAAAGTATCAAACCCTCTATATACTATTTTTTTTTCCCCTCTACACAGGATAAAGTCTGATTCACAAATTAGGCACAGCAAAAGGTTAAAAGCAATAACTAATAATAAAAATAGAATAATTGTAACAATATACTATAATAAAGGTTATGTGAATGTGGTCTCTTTCTGTCTCACCTTATTTTACTGTACTCACCCTTCTTCTTGTGATGATATATGATGAAATGAAGTGAGACAAATGACTTACATGTTGTGATGTTGTCCAGGCTACTACTGACATTCTGATGATACATCAGAAAGAGGATCATCTACTTCTGAACCCTGGTTAACTTAGGGTAACTGAAATTGTAGAAAGCAAAACTTCAGATAAAGGACTAACTACTGTACTGGACTAAAAGTTAAGGCAAATACAGTGTACCTGTTATTCAAATCTTTATTTACTAAGATTCAATTTCACCTTTTCTCCTTTCAGTCATATTTGATATTTTAGCATGTCTTTTTAAATTTTTCCCCCTTTGGTTTCTATGCCAAAGCAATCTCTTGGTTCTTTGTTACATCTCTGAAAACACCTTATCAGCGTCCTTCACAAATTTCTTTGGGGAATATTATTTATATTTCTCAAGCTCATCCTACCATTCTGATCTATGCTCTTTTGTTTTTCCAATCAATCCTCATGTGTGGACAATTTTGTTGTTGTTGTTGCTGTATCAACTATAGACTCTCTAAGTATTCTCAACTGAACAAGAGTCTTTATATTGAAAAGCCACAATGTCTACAAATTCCTTCCAGACTTCTTATTTAAATTACAATCCCATACCATCACTAAAAAGCTTAGAAGGAAAGTATCTGAAATGGAACATATCTATAAATAATAAACTTTTCCTCTCTTTACAATTGAATTACTTGAGAAAATAAGTCAATTCTTCTCTAATAAAGCTATTTCTCTTAAAAGAAATATAATTTCTCTTCATATTTTATTTTTGAATTATTTTAAAATCTTTGATTTCTTTTCAATAAATATATTCAGACTCTAAATCTCTTTGGTTATCTTGTTGTCTTTCTCTCTTTATTATCACCATTACCACAATATTATAATTTGAGAAATAGTTATTTAGAAATTAGGAATAATAATATTTGTGTCAAACACCAGACTAAATTTTAATTTTAAGTAGTATAAAATAGAAACTAGAAAGTATGTTAGGGTCTTGGGAAATGACTGGTAGAAAGTATCAAAAGGTTAAATTAATCTAATTTGTACTGCCTTAACAAAAATATTTTACAGAATTTATAGTGTTCTTTACCTCATTCCAGCTCTATTTGGTGATTCATTTTTTAAACATAGTGAGGACTTCAATATTATATGTAGCAAATAATTTTTACTAAAGGTTTCAAATAAATAATTTTGGTACATATTTTTAAAGTCAAAATAAATGATCTCTACATGTAGCTTAAAACTTGGACTCATTACAATCAGTTGCTCTGTTATTTGGTCTCTGTAATACTTCTACAAACATTTCCCAAGGTAGAAAACGTGGTCTTTAATTGTTTTGTCTCACTGATAGAGTTAAGTCTACAAGAGACATAATATTTCAGGGAAAAATTACTGAAAATGGCATGTATGTAAAGACATGTATTAAATAGTTTGAGCTGGCACAACAAAGAGAAAGATATAAAAATATATAAAAAGCAAACAAACTTCAATTCAATACAAATGAACAAAAGTAGAATGATTTTTGCAAAAAAGAATTGTGAAAGCTAGACAGTTTATTAGGAAAACGTTCAGACCTAATATATCATAGTCACTGTCCTCTTTTATTTGTGAACATAAAGGAGAATTTTAAATAATCTGAAAACAGACAACTCATATACTGTTCTGGAAAAAATTACTTAAAAGTGTAATCCAACTAACAGTGAAATGTACTAAAATGCATAATTAAAAAATTAATTAACTGCTTGGCTAAAAGTATTGGTGGTAAGCAATATTCAAGTTAAATTTAGAAGTTCCTAAATCATTGTAAAGACATCAGAGGCAATGCTAATGTCAGAAGCCACACGTTAAAGGGTAAATAATGTTGGTGGCATTATTTTAATTTTACATTTTATTACTAAAACCACAGATATTATTATGAAAAACAAAAGTGGTGTGGGTGACATGCCAGAAAAATTTAGGGAATTAACATGTGTTAATCTATTTTTCATTCATCACAGTTTACAATAATAAAAGGAATATACATTAAAATATTTTAAGGGGAATATACTAGCAAATTTCTAAATGTATATATAAAGAAAATGTATAACATTAAAACAATTGTTATGTTTGAGGTATTAGGATTGACATCCTTGCATTCTTCTTTGTATATTTCTGCATTTTGAAATATTTCTTTTTAAGTTTATTTATTTATTTTGAGAGAGCGAGAGCGAGAGAGAGAGAGAGAGAGAGAGAGCACGCACATGAGCAGGGAGGGTGCAGAAAGAGAGGTAGACAGAGATTCCCAAGTAGGCTCCACGCTGTCAGCACAGAGCTACACACAGAGCTTGATTTCACGAATTCTGAGATCATGACCTGAGCCAAAATCAAGCAGGATGCTTAAATGGCTGAGCCACCCTGGCATCCATGTATTTTGAAATATTTCTAAGATAAACATATGGCATTTATGGTTGGAAAAACATATCTTTGAAACTTAGTACAAATTTTAATAACTGCTAAGAAATGGATATGTTAGAAATCTACTAACAGAAAAACTATCTATTTATAAGTTTATATTTTTATGTGGATCAACTTTACAGTGAGTTAACCTGGGCAAAAATTTGTGAATTATTCCATATGCTTCCTTAGAAATTGACTACGATGTTGAAATAATGGAAAAGACAGGACAAATATTCAACATCAAAGTAAAGAAAAATCTACAATGGTAAGGTCTATCCAATAAAGCATACCTGACAAGTACTTGAAATCCATCTTTAAAAAGAGAATGGCCTCTGTGTGATGGAAAACCACTCTCTAGATCTTGAGTAAGAAAGAGAATTCTGTGGAAGTAGGTGTCACAATAATAAAAAGTCTATTCAATGATACTTTGACTAATTTGAGAATGAAGGCAAATATGGGAGCAAGGAAATCAGAAAGTGTTCTTAAATGTCTTCAGAATATATTTCTTCTGTAAAAGAATAAAATGAATCTGTAAAACCTAATATCTTGCTATGAAAAAGAAGCAGCAAGCAAGAAAGAGGTCATAGAAAATAAAAGCACAATTGTCTAGAGAAAAAAATATCAATATGTGTATGAAAAAATAAAGCCTAGGGAATCTAACAATGTCTGTCTAATAGAATTTTCTGAAAATGAAAAGAATGATAGTAGAATGAAGGAAATAATCAAAACTAACAACAGAATACATTTTCACAGAGCTAAAGGCTTTGACTTTAAAAGTCCTGTGAAATGTTTGAATAAATCATATCAATAGACACAGTCTCCTGAAATTCTGGGATTCAGAAATTAAAGATAAAATCATGAAATTTTAAAGAGTGGGAAAATTTAACTGATATAAGCTAAAAGTGTATGTACAAATACACACTGTAGTATACACAGTTGGAGACCACGCACTCTGTGTTATCCTACTGCTGCCATAGGTTGTCCCAATCCCAACTTCCAAATGCCAGCACTTGGCATTCAAACTTAGAACTTTCTTAGAACTTTAGAACATTCTCACCTCATTGGCACCCATGCCAAGGAGTTCAATTTCAAATTGGATGTCAATTCCACATCCCATGCCTGACAAAACCTAGAGTACACAGCCCTCTTGTCCTTCGCTCCTCAAGTGGAATTACTTTCAGGCATATCTACACTGACTTCTAGAGTATTAGGATTCATAAACCCAAAGTGATAACTTACTTGATAATGAGGGCTCAATTAGCTGCCTTCTCTTCTTTGTGCCCATAACTCCCTGTCAAGTATTTTTTAGGTTTACGTCCAAAATCACCTGTTGAAATCAAATCCTTGCCTAAAAGACTTGTTTGAAGAAACACAAACTAAGAAAAAAAAAACTACAGATTTTATCAGGCTTTTTATTAGTAATTTTAAACATTTTTTTAATCTTTTTATTTATTTATTTTGAGAGAGAGAGAGACAGCGTGAACCAGGGGAGGGTCAGAGAGAGAGGGAGACACAGAATCTGAAGACAGGCTCCAGGCTCTGAGTTAACTGTCAGTACAGAGCCTGACGCAGGGCTCGAACCCACGAACCGTGAGATCATGACCTGAGCCAAAGTCAGACGCCCAAGCAACTGAGCCACCCAGGCGTCCCATTTTTATTAGTAATTTTAGAAAAAGCAATGGCTTGCAAAGTTCTCAGGAAAAAAATATTTTTTTCACCTAAAATGCTATGTCCCATCAATTGGTATAAAAATAAAATAAATTGGCAACATGCAAGGGCCCTGATACATTTCTCAAGTGCTAAAAAAGACTGAAAACAAAAACAAAAAAAGCTAAAAAGAGTAATAATTATTGGAAATAAAGCCCAGTTGCCCAGAGCCATATAAGCCACTTAAAAAGAAGTCAGTATAGTAGAGAATTATTTTTTTTATTTAATAAAGATGTTAATTTATTAAATATATAGATTTTTAAATATCAAAATAGTGGAAAATCAGTAGGATATTCTGGTGGAATTGGGGTTTGGGAGAATATGTACAAGAAAGTGAAAAATTTAAAGTAATGTAAATTAAAACACTGCAGTTGGTTGAAAATGTGTAAGAAAATACATCACACCTGATCTTGAAATTTGAGATAATGAGCTTAGTGACATACAATAATTATTTCTTTCTCTATGATTAAGTCATGTTACTTGGCTTAAAGAAAATGTTTATATAATGGGGAATCATCTCTGAAGCTGCAAAGAATTAAGTAAATGTAACATTTACTTAAATGCTCAAGGCATTTCTTCAACTTAAGAAAACAGATCGGGAGATAAAAAGAGGAAGAAAGGAAAAGGACAGAGTTAAGATGGTGGAGAAGTAGGGTGACCGGGATTTCCTCTGTCCTTTAAACACAGCTGTACTGAGGTCAGATCACTTGGAACACCTAGGAATTCAATGTGTGGAGTGACAGAAATATCTCCACAGGTGGAGGAGATAGCTTGGCTGGACAGAGGTGCATGTATTTGAATTGGGGGAGATAAAACAGCATAGGCACAGAGGGGAGGGAATCCCTTTTGTGGAGAGACAATAGGGAGAGAAAGACAGGCTGTGTAATTGCAGTATTGTGGTAGTAAAAGAGAAAAACGTCTCCAGGCCATGGACCAGGGAATGAGAAATATGGAGAGTGCAAGCTTCTATTTTGCAAACAACTTCAGGAGCTGAAGATTGGAGTTTCAAAACAGCCAGGCCACATACTTGTACCTTGGTGCAGGTGGGGGGATGGGAGGGAGCGGCAGGTGGTATGTGTGGAGGGAGCTAGCCCTTGGGCATGGTAGTGATCTCAGGGATGTACTGGGAGAGAGCAGCCCCCTTTCTCTGGTACTGTGTGAAGAGGGTTTATTGCCTCCCCAAGGACAAAAGACCCTGCAGGCACCAGTCAAATTCCTTTAATTGGCAGGCTGAGTGGTGCAACACCAGAACAGAATCTGTGCAGCACAAGGCCCCTTAAGACATGGGGTTTTGAATCCCAACTTAGAAGGCGCGTAGAGGCGCAGGAGACTGTGAAGCAGCGCAAGGTGACCATCTGCGTACACTGTGAGGGCTGCCTGAGCAGCACCGTTGGAGATACCCCGTCTGGGGAGGAGAGATTGTTGGGGTGTCACCATTTTTCTCCCCAACACCAACAGGGAAGGGTTCAGGAAACAGAGAAATCAGGAAACAGAACAGCAGCCCCCAGTGGAGGTGGGGCCTGTTTACAACAAACTCCACCCCTCTGTGCCTGGCAACTGCTTATCTGTGTGAAAAAGACTGACACTGAGCCAACCAGACTGCCTCTCCTCCAGACCAGAACAGCCACCAGTCCCAGGTACCAACAAAAAACTGTCCTGTGGTTTGTATATTAGTCTGTCTTTTTTTCCCCTCTTCTCTTATCTCTTCTCTTTGTTTTCTTTCTACCCTCTTCTTTTTTTCCTTTGGAGTCAGGCTTATATTTTCTGATTTGGTTTTTGGTCAATTTTTTATTCTTTTATATGTGTGTATATATATATATTTTTTTCTTTCTCTGTTTTGTTTGTTTAATCAGGCATTTTTACTCTATTCTTTTTGCACATTTTCTGTATATCCTTCTTTATTTTCCTTTCTCTCTCTCTGGATTAAGCATTATAGTTTGTTTTGATTTTCTGCTAGTTTTTTTTTTTTTTTTTGCCCTTTCATTTTTCTCTTTGTATGGGATAAGTTCCCCCCCCCCTTTCCTTTTTTCCAGGGTTACTTCAATGAACAAATCAAAGCACACTTGTTGGGAAGTCCAAACAATCCACCACTATGAGCAAGGAGGAGCTTTGCAGAGGACTGACAAGTGGGACAGAGCAGCAGCCAAATACACAACAAAGTACACACAACACACTCCAAAAACCCTTCCTGATGTGCCAGGCCCTAGACAGTGTATGACCCCTTTTTAATATAGTAGTACTCACAGGCACAGGACACATAGCAAGCTATTAAAACATGTAAAAGAAACCTAGCCAAAATAGCAATATGGGAGAATTCTCAAAAAAAAAAAAATCCATAAAGAAATGATAGCCATAGAAGTGCTTAAAATAGATATAAACAATATATCTGAATGAGAATTTAGACTAACAGTTATAAAACTAATAGCTGGGCTTGAAAAAAACACAGAAGACAACAGAGAATCTATTGCTGCAGATATCAAAGACCTAAGAAACAGTTATGATCTATTAATAAATGCTATAAATGAAATGCAAAACAAACTGGTTACAGTGACAGTGAGGATGGAAGAAGCAGAGGAGTGAATAGGTGAAACAGAAGGTAAAGTTATGGAAAATGATGAAGCTGAAAAAAGAGGGAAAGGAAATTACTAGACCATGAGGGCAGAATTAGAGCACTAAGTGATCCCATTAAAGTAAATAATATCCATATCACAGAAGTTCCAGAAGAAGAAGAGAGACAGAAAGGAGCAGAAGGTTTATTAGAACAAATTATAGCCCTAATCTGGGGAAGGAAACAGGCATCCACCTCCAAGAGCAGCAAAAATTCCCTTCAAAATCAACAGAAACAGGTCAACACCATGAAATATCACAGTGAAACTGGTAAAATAAAAGGATAAATGTTGGGAGCCATTTCTGAACTCACTAAGTTGAGAATACTCCTTGTGAGGTTAAGTGGGTTTTGCATGGCCTCCTGCTGTCAGATGGTGACCACTGTCTACCCCCACTCAATTATTTTTCGAGCACCGACCCCCACCCAAGGCTCCTTGCTGATTGGTATCCAGAGTGATTTGTCCCCTTATCCTAAAATATGCTGATTGCACTTTGTGAAAGAACTTATTATAGGAACTTCTTCTTTTCTGCTTATGGGAGCAAACATTGCATTTCCTGAGAATCCTGTTTTTCTTATACTTCCCCTTAAACAAACAGGCTATTGACCCCTGCTCACAAAGAACTAACTTTTGCCTTTGCTATGCTAAAAACATTGTCTTGTATTTAAATGCTGAAGATACCTTCCTTCCCCATGTGATAAGCATCTAAATCACCTACATCAATCATTATTGATAAAGATTATGCATGAGTCTTCTACCAATATATACTCTGGGAAATTTTTACATGCCAAAGAAATTTATCATCAGAAATCATTGTCTAAGGCAAATGCCACTTCTGTGTTATACCCCATACATTTTTTTTTTTTAACCATAAATAAAGCTGACTCTCAGTCAGAGCAGAGATGCCTGCCTGGTGATCAGAAAGAAACTCGTGGCTCTCTTATCCCTCCCCCTTTTGCCAATACCGTCCATCCTTCAGGGAGCCCTGAACCTGCTGGAGCTGGACTCCGGCAGATAAAGAGAGAATTCTGAAAGTAGCTAGGGACAAACGACCCTTAACCTACAAGGGTAGATACATAAGGGTATTAGCAGACCTATCCAATGTAACTTGGCAGGCCAGAAGGGAGTGGCAGGAAATATTCAATGTGCTGAATAGGAAAAATATGCGGCCAAGAATCCTTTATCCAGCAAGTCTGTCATTCTGAATAGAAGGAGAGATAAAGGTTTTTCCAGATAAACAAAAACTAAAGGATTTCATGACTACTAACCAGCCCTGCAGTAGGTTCTAAGGGGGACACTGTGAATGAAAAACAGCAAAGACTACAAGGACCACAGACATCATCACAAACAAGAAACCTACAGATAACACAATGACACTAAATCCATATCTTTCAATAATCACTCTGAATGTAAATTGACTAAATGCCCCAGTCAAAAGACAGGGTGTCAGAATGGATAAAAAAAAAAAATACAAGATCCATCTATATGCTGCCTACAAGAAATTTCATTTTAGACCTAAAGACACCTCCACATTGAAAGTGAAGGGATGGAGAACCATCTGTCACAGTAAGGGACATCAAAAGAATGCCGAAGTAGCCATACTTATATCAGACAAACTAGATTTTAAAACAAAGACTATAATAAGAGATGAAGAAGGGCATTATATCGTAATTAAGGGGTCTATTCAACAAGAAGATCTAACCATTGTAAATGTTTATGCCTCCAACTTGGAGAACCAAAATATATAAATCAATTAATCATAAACATAAATAGATGTATAGATAATAATACCATGATGGTAGGGGACTTTAATACTCCAACTTATGACAACAGACAGATCATATAGGTAGAAAATCAATAAGGAAACAATGGCTCTGAGTGACACATTGGACCAGATGGCCTTAACAGATACATTCAGAACTTTTTATCCAAAAGCAGCATATACACATCCTTCTTGAGTGCACATGGAGCATTCTCTAAAACAGATCACATACTGGGTTATAAAAAAGCCCTCAACAAGTATAAAAGGGTTGAGATCATACCATGTATATTTTGAGATCACAATGCTATGAAACTTGAAATCAACCAAAAAAACAAAAACTTTGGAAAGCCCCAAATACATGGAGGTTAAAGAACATCCTACTAAAGAATGAATGGGTCAACCAGGAAATTAAAGAAGAAACTTAAAAATATATGGAAGCAAATAAATATGAAAACATGCAGCCCAAACCTTTTGGGATGCAGCAAAGGCAGCCCTAAGAGGAAAATATATTGCAATTCAGACCTATCTCAAGAAGCAAGAAAGGTCCCAAATATACAACCTAACCTCACACCTAAAGGAGCTAGAAAGGCAGCAGCAAAGAAACCCCAAGGTCAGCAGAAGAAGAGCAATAATAAAGATTAGAGCAGAAATAAATATAGAATCCAGAAAAAACAGTAGAACAGATCAATGAATCTAAGAGCTGGTTTTTTTTAAAGAATAAAAAAAAATGATACACCTAGAGGGAGGACTCAAATAGATAAAATGACAAATGAGAGAAGAGAGATCACAACTAATACCACAGAAATACAAACAATTATAGAATACTATGAAAAATTATATTCAAACAAACTGGAATATCTGGAAGAAATGGACAAGTTCCTAGACACCCACGCACCACAAAAACTAAAAAGATAAGAAATAGAAAATTTGAACAGACCCACAGCCAGCAAAGAAATTGAATACATTATCAAAAATCTTCCAACAAATAACAGTCCTGGGCAAGATGGCTTCCCAGGGGAATTCTACCAGGCATTTAAAGCTGAACTAATATCTATTCTTCTCAACTGTTCCGAAAAATAGAAACAGAAGGAAAGCTTCCAGACTCATTCAATGAAGTCAGCATTACCTTGATTCCCAAACTAGTCAAAAACCCCACTAAATGTTTTTTGCTAAGTTGTAGGAGTTCCTTGTATATTTTTGGATATTAATCCCTTACTCAATATGTGGTTTGCAAACATTTTCTCCCATTCCATCCACTGCTTTTTCATACTGTTGATGGTTTCCTGTCCGAAGCAGAAGCATTTAGTTTGATATAGTCCCACTTGTTTCTTTTTGCTTTTGTTGACTTTGCTTTTGGTTTCAAATCCTAATTTCAAGGAACTTACTCCTATGTTTTCTTCTAGGAGTTTTATGATTTCAGGTCTTATGCTCAAGTCTTTAATTATTTTGAGCTGATTTTGTGTCTTATTTAAGATAGCGGTCCAGTTTTATTCTTTTGTAGGCGGCAATTCAGTTTTCTCAACACCATGTTTTGAAGAGAACATCCTTTCCCCTCCCCGTTTACATATTTGGTTCTTTTATTGAAAACTAATTGACCAGATATGCATAGGTTTCCTTCTGAACTCTCCATTTTGCCCCATAGTCAGAAAGAAATAAACAAATATTGCATGGTATCACTCAAAAAAAAAAAAAGGTTAAACAGAAATGGAGCAAATAGGAAGAGTTTGGTAAAAATGGTACAAACTTTTGGTTATAAGATGAATATGTCTGAGGATCTAGAGTATAAAATAATTATAGTCAATACTGTATTGTATAATTGAAATGAACAGGAAAATAAAACTTAAATGTTACCACTAAAAAAAGGGGGGGTGAATACGTGAGGTGATATCTGTGTCAATTAACTTGATGGAAATAGTATTTTTCATAATTTACATAGATATTTCATTATCATGTTGTGCAAACTAAATATCTTACAAGTTTATCTGTCAATTATACTTCAATAAATTGAAATAAATAAAAATGAAGTGAACCTGTTGAAGTAATTTATAGTTATGAAATAGATCTGCTGAGAATAAAGGACACTGACTAAATAACTCAATTAGTAACTATAAAAATTTATCCATCACATACTTCGCTTTCAATTGGTAAGACACCATGATAGAGTTCTGATAGAATTTTTGTTCCATGTGAACATATTACATGCACAGTGAGTAATGATTTAAAGAAACAGAATCTTGATTACTTGTTACTATAAGTATATTATATATGTGTATGAATGAATATTACTAATAACAAGAATTTTATAGAAAACCACAAGGTCTCATTTAACAAAAACTCAACTTTTTTCAGTATATAAAAAAGTTATGTCTAGGAAAACCTAATAGAAATGAAAAGTTCTGTAAACTAATTGTCCTATGACTTTATTTAAAAAGATGAGTTACAAAACAATACAAAATAATAATTATCAGGATTAAGGAAATGTACTAAAGAACATTCTCTGATAGTAACCAGATCTTAAGATAGTTTTTCTTTTTGCCCAAAACTAGGAATTTTATGCAATCTCTTCTATTGCATCCATATTTTTAAAGTTAAGAGAATTGGATAGCTTCAAAGACTGTTTCATTGCAAATTAGATAGACTAGCACTAGCTCTAGTTTCAACATGACAAAATAGAGATACTAATAGCTAAGACTACAGAAATATACTTAGAGGATACTCTTAGAAACATAACACAAGGGGCATATGTTTATGTTTTTATACTTTTTTAATGTTTATAGTTCTAAATATTAAAAGAAAATAATAAAATAAATTGTGTATTTTTCCCTTACATTTTTCACATGTGGATATAGTATATTAAGTTCCTTGAAGTAAAAGGTATTTATTATGCCACAATATTTATTCAAGATATAAATACTCATAACTATAAATTAAAAGTACATCATGAGAGCTAGTTTTCCTTTAATAGAATATGATAGCAAGTTTAAAATTTTGCTTTTTCCCTAGCATCCAAACCTGGAAATAACATGCATTTGACAGAAGTGGCAAGACCTAAAAATCTAACATAAAAACTTGGGAAATAAAGAAAAAGGGTTTCAGGCAGAGCTGTAAGGTAGCTTGAGAAAGTGGTTAGCAGAATCTGGGTAAGCACCACTTTTAGAGTAGAACTTTCAACTTGTGTTCTCTTTTCACCATTGCCCTGGGCAAGACTATATTCCCTAAAGTCACTGAGAGACAGATAAATCTGACAAGAAGACATCTGTGAGCATGTTGCTCCATCATTAAGACTGGATGGAATTAACATCTGGATGGCACCAGATGATATCTGGGGTAAAAGCAGATAATACTAGATATAGATGGAAAGACAACTCTTAGCATTTTCTTTCTACCTTCTTTCAACTCCGACAGACAGACACAATCAAGGTGGGGGAAATTCTTAGAAAAAAGTAGTTTTTTTATTAAAAAGACAAGTTCACTAGGTTTTACCAATAGGTTTAAAAGTCCAGATTGTAGGGAGAGGGCTTCCTAAAGTACAACATGCCTACCTTTCATTAAACCCATTAGAAGGAATAAAAGTTAGTGCCCAGAATTTTTACCTTACTCCTTCCAGATTCCCAAAGTAGTTTATACCCTACAGGAATATGACTCACATGGAAGAAAAAAAAAAAGGTATTTCAGAAGAGTACAATACTATAAAAATAAGAGAAAAAACAACTTAAGAGTTTCTTTCAAAAGAACCAGTATTATTACATTTAAACATAATTTTACACAAACATAATAAATATCCTCAAAAAATAGAAGGTAAGTTTTTAAAAATCTAATATATGAGCAAATAGACATACGGGAGCCTCAGTTGGAAAGATTTAGTCATGAATTTACAGTAATTGAATTAAACAATTTAATAACATTTTGAATAACAATTACTCCAGCTGAAAATTATTTGTAATAATAAGTAGGGACAGTAATTATCTCTCAAGGCATCCAAAGTTGATAAAGAGATGGAAAATACTAAACAAACAAAAACCTTTTAGGTGATCTGAAAAATACTAGTCATTTAAGAAGATCCAGATAAAAGATAAAATAGAGACTGAAAATATTTGAGGCAACACATAATTTTCAAAAATTAAAAATGAAAACTTTAGATTAAAAAGGTAAATGGATGCTCTCGATATACAACATCAAATTTCTGATGATGAAATTTGAAAAGTGTTTTAACAATGTATAGAGAAGAGAAAACTGAAATTGAGGAAAAAAAGCAATTAAAATATCTTAGTGATACAAACTGATATTGAGAAAAATCAAGAAATCAAAAACACACTCTTCAACATGACTAAAACAGTGACTCTGTTTCAAAAGAAAGAAAGGTTAAGCAGGGGAAAATGCAAATAAATGAAATACAGAAAACTAAATTTGGAAACAACAGCACAACAATAATATAACCAATAATTTAAAATACAGTTGAAATTAATAAACTGACTAAACTTCTGGGAAACTATAAAAGATAACTAATGTCCCCAAACTAAAAGGATTACTTAATTAGATGAATATCTTTTGTCACTAAAGAGCCCAAGGCTCAAATACTATTATAAGAAATTTCTATCAAACGTTAAAGGACCACAGAATCCTTAATTTAAATGATTTCCCAGAAAATAGAAAAAGGGAAAAGAGTTGCCCAAATAATTTTGTTAGGTATATATATTCTTTATTCCTAAATTAGATAAGGAAGTGTAAGAAAACAAGATTATAAACACATTTTACTTTAAAACATAAGTTGCAGAGACTCTTACTTTTTACCAAATATCCATTTTTGCTTTTTTTAAGGTCTGTTTATTTATTTTTCAGAGAGAGAGAGAGAGAGAAAGCACAAGTGGAGAAAGGGCAGAGAGAGAGAGAGAGCGAGAGAGAGAAAGAGAATTTGAAGCAAAACCCTATGAGGGGCTCGAACTCACAAACCATGAGATTATGACCTGAGCCACAGTCAGACACTTAACCGACTAAGCCTCCCAGGCACCTCAATTCTTCTCTTTTTCATTAATAATATACTCTGATTTTTAGGTAAATAAAAGATGGACCAAATTTAAACCATAAAATATTTCATTTAAACATTAAATAGATATGCCTGTGTGATTATACTCTGGTAAAGGTGAAAGCAGAAACAGATTTGCACAACTTCTAGGAAATATTCATAAAGGAAAGAATTAAGGCCATGTCGTCTCATTCTACTTAATGTCTTGCTTCTTCAGGTAAGTTTATATTGCTATATACTTCCTTTTTATGACTGCTATTGCTGCATCCCAAAGGTTTTGGACCATCGTGTTTTCATTTTCATTTGTTTCCATTTATTTTCTTCATTTCTTCTTTAATTTCCTAATTGACCTATTCATTCTTTAATAAGATGTTCTTTAATCTCCATGTATTTGTAGCCACTCCAAATTTTTTCTCGTGGTTGACCACAAGTTTCAGCTTTGTGGTCTGAAAATATGCATGGCATGATCCCAATCATTTTGTACTTGTTGAAGCCTGATTTAAAACATAGTATATGATCTATTTTCCATATGTAGTGGAGATTTTCTCTGTTTCTTTCTAGTCTTTGTTGCTTTTGGTCTGTCTTTCCCACTTAAAGATTCCCCTTTAATATTTCTTGCAGTGTGGCTTAATGGTTACTAACTCCTTTAGTTTTTGTTTGTCTGGGAAACTCTTTACTCTCCCTCTATTCTGAATAACAGCCTTAACAGCCTTATTCTATTCTGAATAACAGCAGGATAGAGTATTCTTGGCTGCATATTTTTCCCATTCAGTACATTCAAAATATCACACCACTCCCTTCTGGCCTGCCAAGTTTCTGTGGACAGGACTGCTGCTAACATTATCTTGTCTTCCTTTTTTAAGTTGAGGCCTTCTTTTGTCACTTTTAAGATTTTTTATTTATCTCTTTACTATGAAAATTTAACTACAATATGTCTTGTCATTGGCCTGCTTTTATTGATTTTGATGGGAGTTCTCTGTACCTCTTGGACTTGGATGTCTGTTTCATTCCCTAAATTAGGGAAGTTTTCAGCTATAGTTTGCTCAAATAAACCTTCTGTACCCTTTTCCCTCTCTTCTTCCTCTGGGACTCCTATGATATAAATTTTACTCTGCCTTATAGAGTCACTGAGTTCTCCTAAGTCTACATTCATGATCCAATATGTTTCTTTACCTCTTCTTTTCAGCTTCATTATTTTTCCATAATTTTACCTTCTATATCACTTGCTCATTCCTCTGCTTCTTCCATCCTTATAGTCATTACATCTAGTCAGTTTTGAATCTCAGTTATTGTATTTTTCATTTAAGTCTGACTAGTTTTTAGGTCTTTTATCTCTGTGGTAAGGGACTCCCTGGTGTCTTCTATGCTTTACTCAAGCCTGGCAGCATTCTTATGTTTATTGCTTTAAATTCTAGATCAGGTATATTATTTCTATCAGTTTTGATTAGATCCCTGGCTGTGAATTCTTCTTGTTCTTTCTTTTGGGATGAAATCCTCATCTTGGCATTTTGTCTAGGTCTCTTCTCTGTGTTAGGAAAGCCTGTTATGCTTCCTGCTCCTGAGACTAACTAATGGTTTTATTAAGAAGACTAACTAATGGGCCTGATGTTTCAGGAAGTATCTCTGGTGTAACAAGGACACTGAGCAAGAGAAATGTTGTAAAATCACTTTGAGGAATTCCTTGTATGTTATGTCATACACTAGGAAACAGTAATTATTCCTTTTAGATTTGTACCCAATAAAAACTTAATATATGTATCAAAGGACATGGATAGGCATATTTACCTATGATATTTCATTCAAAACACTAGTATTTTCATTTTTTCATGTTTCTTTACAATCTGATGCAGATATCTCAAATTTTAATATTTAAAACTATGAGATAAATATATTTCCATAACATAATCAATGTCTTTCAAACATGTTAAAATTCAAAACCACTTACTGAAGGCACAGATATACTTCCACATTTAATTAAAGGGGCTTGATTTTTATGCATAAATACCTGTTTGAATTGAAATTTGGCAATTTATAGACTAAATCAAATTATCATCATAATAAAAGAAGTCACATATGTGTAACCATTTTAACTGGAATTTGTTGATAAAAATGCTTACCCTCCAAAAGGCAACTTTACATTTCCTCACTTACTGTTTTTTCTGCTTTGTTAATTTAGTTGATATTCCGTATGCTGTTAATTAAAATAAAATAAAAATCCAGTTTGAAAATATGCTTATGAAAAATGTATTTTTCTTTCACGTGATCATTTATATTTAATGTATGGCTGAAATACACCTTGTCTGATTCCACTTGTTTATCTTGGAAAGAACTATGGAAATACATAATCTTAATAAAGCCCTGAAAGACTTGTGATTAAATTAATATCCACTTAAATATGCCAAAATTTATAAGACTGGATATCTCCTAAAAAACTAAAGTTTATTGTGACCTATTGTTTATTCCATTTATTTGAGAAATTTATGTATTGTTACCAACTCCTGCTACTCTTTTTCAAAAGTTATTCAAATGTCTGTTAAGACATTATTTAACAATAAAACTGCAAAAATAAAAATTCAAGGTATAGTTTTCACATCCAAATCTCATTCCTGAAAATAGATAAATATTTCACTGTTTACCGAGAAAAACACACGTATGATTTTAAAAAAGGATACTGGCACCAACACCTTACCATTCATTCTGGTTCTGAGTTTCAGAGTTCTTTTGTTTCTACCATTCCTCAAATCCTTTAATTAAAATTCTTGTATTTTTGTGCATCTATCCTTATTTGATCCTTTCAAGTAAGCTAATTTTCTTCAAATATACCATAAATATTTGCACCAAAAATGTTTATTATCATTTGTAGATAACTCTATTTGGTTGATTCTCAGGTACCTTAACTAAATCATTTTAGATTATTCAGACTTTTGTATGGCGATATTTACAAAGTCTTCAATAGCACTTTAACATCCATTTTATTTTATTTTGCAGTTAATCAAACTATAGTAAATTTATCTTTAAAGGTGAGTGAGCAGAATTTCTAGTTTCAACTCCAATATATAAAGAACTGGAAACTCATCACCATTCTTACAACAACAAAAAGATGGACATATTTAAATCAGTGACCTTACTTGGAACCATCAGGGCAAGCTACCATGCGAATATCTACAAAAACAGACATAGACAGAGAAATAACAACTGAGATCTGCTCTCCTAGAGCAAAAGTGGCTGGAGCCATACACTGTGGTTATTTTAATGAATTGGCGCAGACAGAGTGTGGAGTTACATGAGAGTGATAAGCTCCTGGAACCCACCACATTTTCATAGGCTTTCCCTGCAGGAATCTGCCACAGCTTTCTGTCCACTCCAGTTCCTGGTTTCCACGGTGAAGATCCCTCAAAGATTCCCTCCTGACTTTGTGAGTAACCCCTCTAATATATATCAAAGCTTTCTCAGTAATAAAGGCCTACTCTTAAAGGAAAGTTACTTTGCTACAGTATAATTCTAAAACCTTATTCCAGGTGGTGGAAGGGAATTCATTTGTTCTCTAGTACCCTCCAACCTCCCTGTCTCACCTTAGGGGAAAATGTTAAAACACAGTCAACTAGGGTGTAGGCCTCAAACAAACAACAACAACAAATACACAGATTGAGAACACTATAGCCAGGGAAGAGAAAAAAGCTGTACTGCTCAACAAATGCTAATGAAATGCACAGCCTTGAGAAACAAACCACCTCAAAGACTAAGATTTAGTTAAAGGATTATAGAATATTACCTCTACCCCACATCTTATCATCATATTTACTGCATTCCAATATAGTAACAGTGGGTTACAAATGAAAGAGCTTCAAGACACAGACTATCTCTGAGGAAGGATCTTCAGGGAAGCTTAAAATAAAAATGGGAGACAAAAACAAAGACACAAAAGGAATTTGTACCTTCTGGTACCTAGCTAAACAAATACTAAAAACAATCCAACTACCATCCAGAATAACAGATCTGTACTGTAAGGTCCAGTTAATTTATTCCCTATTATCCAATACAAACTGTCTGACATTCAACAACAACAACAAAAAATGTGAGGCATAGCAAAATGCAAAATAATATGATTTGAATTCATAAAGCAATAATAAAATTCACATATGACACATGTGCTATAATTATCTGACAGGGTATTTAGGGTGTTTAACATAACTATGATTCACATCATCTTAAGAGACCAAATCTACCAAGTAGAAAACATGCAAAAATGGATGGCTAATGGAAACAGAGAGAATGAAACTTTAAGAAATAATCAAAAGTAAATAATAAAAATCAAACACACAGTAATATGTATAAAGAATACATTTAAGGGACTGATAAGTATACTCTACATAGCTCAGAGAATATAATCAATGAATATGAATATATGCCAATAGAAATTTCCCACACTTAAATTCAAAGGAAAAAAGAATGAGGAAAAATTGAATATCATTATGTGGGACAAGATCAAAAGCTATAATATATGTGTAATCAGAATATCAGAATAAAAGTGAAGAATGCAGAAAAATAAATATTTGAAGTAACAATGGCTAAGAAATTTCCACAGTTAGTATATATCAAATTACACATTCAAAAATCTCAGTAAGTACCAAGCAAGATTTAAAAGAAGATGAAGACGAAGACGAAGAAGAAGAACAACAACAACAACAACAACCACAGAAAGGTTAGCAACACAACACTTAGGCATATCAAATTTAACTACAGAGAGAAAAAGAGAAAATATTAAAGAAATAATCCAGAGAGCTGGGAAACACTTTACTTATAGAATAACAAGACAAACAATACAAATTTACTGTCTAAAACCATATATGCTAGAAGAGAGTGGAGTGAAATATTTAATGTGGTAAAAGAATAAAACCACCAACCTAGATTTCTATATCCAGTGAAACTGTCCCTAATTAGTAAAGAAAAAAAAATAAAGAAATTCCTAGGCAAACAAAAACTGAAGGAATTTATCACTAGCAGAACTTCCCAGAAATAAATGTTAAAAAAGTTCCTCAGGTAGGAGGAAATTTTATATAGGTCAGAATTCATATCTACATAAAAATTTAAAAAAGAAGGTCAGAATAGGAATAAATGGAGGTAATTTTTTTCTATTTCTTCTTTTTTTTAATTTTTTTAACATTTAGTTATTTTTGAGAGACAGAGAGACAGAGTATGAGCAGGGGAGGGCAGAGGGGGAGACACAGAATCTGAAGCAGGCTCCAGGCTCTGAGCTGTCAGTACAGATCCCGACGTGGGGCTCTATATCATGAACCGTGTGATCGTGACCTGAGCCAAAGTCAGCCGCTTATCCAACTGAACCACCCAGGCGCCCCTCTATTTCTTATTCTTAATTGATCTAAAATATAACTCTTTGCTTAAAGTAATAAAAGAAAAATGTATTGGGTAATTATGGCAGATACGTAAGTGTAAGAGTCACAGTACTATCACAAGCCAACAGGAAAGAGGAATTAGGATTACCCCATTATTAAGTGTCAATGCCACACATGAGTGGTAGAATACTATTTGATGGTAGATTTGACTAGTTGAAAACGTATATTGTAAACTCTAGAACAGTCAGTATTTTTTAATTGAAATAAAGTTGATACACAATGTTACATTAGTTTCAGGTGTACAGTATAATGATTTGACAAGTCTGTGCTATATTTACTATAAGTGTAGCTATAATCTATCACCATAAAAAGCTGTTACAATACCATTGACTGTGTAACCAAAACCTTTTTTAAAGTATAATTTATATGCTAAGAGAGAAGATAGAATGGAATCAGATAAATGCTCAATTAATTAAAAAAGGCAAAAAATGGCAGGAGAATGAAACAAGGACCAAATGTAACAAATAGATGACAGTTATAAATATGGTACATATTAATACAACTACATCAATCATCACTTTAACCCAGAATGGGTTAATTATTGTTATACCATATTATATGTTGACTACAAGGAATCAACTTTAAATATAAAGACCTGCATAGGTTACAAGTAATGTGATAGAAAAATATATAAGAAAGGCTGAAATAGCTATGTTAATTTCAGACAAAACAAACTTCAGAACAAGAAACTTATGAGCAATAAAGTGGGCATTACAAAATAATAGAAAGGGCAATTTTCAAAGAACATGTTAGCAATCTCAAATGTATACGTGCTTAAAAAGTATCAGAACACATGAGGTAAAACCCCAAGGAGAAACAGACAAATTCACTATCAGTGTTGTAGACTAAAAACACTCTCTGTTGATAATTCATTAATCAAGCAAGCAGAAAATCAGTAGGAATATAGATGACCTGAACAGCACAATAAATTAAATTGACTTAATTGACATTTACAGAAAACGTTAACAACAACCGAATAAGGTTATTTTCCAAATCATATGAAACATTCACCAAGATAGGGCACATTCCAGTCCATAAAAGATAATTCAGAAAATTAAAAAATATATACAAATATACTTCATAATTATTTTTTTAATGTTTTTTATTTATTTTTGAGAGGTAGAGAGAGACGGCGGGAGCAGGGGAGGGTCAGAGACAGAGGACGACACAGAATCCGAAGACAGGCTCCAGGCTCTGAGATAGCTGTCAGCACAGAGCCTGACACGGGGCTCCAACCCACGAACCGTGAGATCATGACCTGAGCCGAAGCCAGACGCTTAACAGACTGAGCCACCCAGGCGCCCAACCATAATTAAAATAGAAATCAATAGCAAAAATATAACTAAAAAAATGCTTTGACATTAAATACTACCCTTCTAATAACCTACAGATATTTTTAAAATGCCTCAATAGAAATTAAAAAAATAAAAATTTAAATTAAATGAATAAAAAATACAACTTATCAAAATTTTACTCATAATTTGTGCAGGAAAAGCAGTGTTTGGGGGAAATGTATAGCATGAATACATGTTAGAAAATAATAAAGATCTAAAATTAATATTAATTAATTTTATTTATTAATAATAATTAATTATTAATAATTAATTATTAATAATAAATAATAATTAAGCATCCACCTTAAAAACTAGAGAAAGAAGAACAAATTAAGAAATCAAAGAAATTTAAAACAGGAAATAAATAGATAAAAACCAATGTTTGGACTCTTGAAAAGTTTAATAAAATTGATGAACCTCTAGCCAGGCTAACCAAGTAAAAAGAGAGAACACACCAATAACTAATATCAGGAAGGTAAGACCTAGGACACGGACAATACGAAATTCTGGCAAGTATGGGAGGAACAGGAAATCTCATTAACTGCTGGTGGGAATACAAAATGGTAAGGTCACTATGGAGGACAGTTTGGCAGTTTCTTAGAAAACTAAACAACTCTTAATATATGATCCAGTAATTATGCTAATATTTACCCAAAGTTGTTGAAAATGTAGGTCTACACAAATACCTGTATATGGCTATTTATAGAAGTTTCAGTCATAATTGCCAAAACTTGAAAGCAAAATAAACTATGATACATCTAGACAATGGAATATTAGCACTAAAAATAAATAGCTATCATGAAAATACATTGAGGAAACTTGAATGCATATTACTAAGTGAACAAAGAAAATCTGTCCAACTATATGACATTCTGGAAAAGATAACACTATACAGACAATGAAAAGACCAGTGTTTCCAGGATGGGAAGAGGAAATAAATATAGGCAGAGCACAGAGGATTTTTAGGGCAGTAAAAGTACAATTGATCCTTGCATAATGCAGGGATTAGGGGCTCTAACCTCATGGCAGTTGAAAATCTATAAATAATTTTTGACACCCTAAAAATTTACTATTAAAATCAACTTAAAAGTTGACCAGAAACCTTATGGATAACATAAACAGCTAATTAGCACATATTGTATATATTATATGTATTATATACTGTATTCTTACAACACAGTAAACTAGAGAAAAGAAAATATTAAGAAAATTATGAGGAAAAGAAAATACATTTATAGTATTGTACTATATTTGCTCACTTATGTGGACCCTCATAATTCAAACTTGAGTTGTTCAAGGGTCAACTAATACTCAGTATATTATAATGATAGCTATATGTCATTGTGCATTTATCAAAACCCATAGAATATATACCAAGAGTGAGCCCTCATGTAAATTATGGCATTTGGGATTATGATGTGTCCAAGTAGATTCATCTTGAATAAAAAAAAATGCATCATCTTGGTAAATAATGTTAATAATGGAGGAGGATGTGGATGCAGATGTACTGTGGTACATGGAAAATCTCTGTACTTTCCTCTCAATTTTACTGTAAACCTAAAATGCTCTAAAAAATAAAGTCTTGAAAAAATAAGAAAAATGGGAATTATTACCACTGATCTTATCTACACGAAAAAGATTAAAAAACTATACTAAAAACAATGCAATATTTACAACTTGAGAACTTAGATTAGATGAAAATGTCATTGAAAAGCACAAACGGCTAAACTCAAACAAAAATAAATAAATAATTTTAATAGCCCTATACCTACTAAAGATATTGAAGCAATAATTAAAAACCTTCTTTAAAAAGAAAGCATCAGGTACAGATGATTTTGCTGGTAAAAGTTTCCCAACATTTAAGGAATAAATAATACCAATTCTCTACAATCTTCTGAAGCAGAGGAAACACTGCCTAACTTATACTGTATAGTCAGTGATGCCCTGATACCAAAACCACAATATGGTATTACAAGAAATAAAAATGATAGGCAATATGTCATGTGCATAGATGCAAAGATCCTGAAAAATATTAGTAAATTGATTCCATCAATGGTATATACAATTATACACCAGGATCAAATAGGGTATATTCAGGTATTGGAGGCTGCATAAGCAGTAAAATGTTAATCAATGAAATATACAATATTAACAGGCTAAAAAAGTAAAATCATATGATATTAATTAATAAAACATAATCCAACCTCATTTATGACATACACACTCATAAAATTATGAGTATGGGAAACTTCCTGAAATGACAATGTTTACAAAAAACCTACAGCTAACATCATCATTACTATATAGATGAAAGAGAAGATTCTTTCCTTCTAAGATCAGGAACAAGGCAAGGTAAGGGTATCTATTCCTATTAACACAGTACTGGATTACTGGATGTCCTAGCTCGTCCAAGAAAGGAAGGAAGGAAGGAAGGAAGGGAAGGAAATAAGTAAGGAAGGAAGAAGGGAGGGAAGGAAGGAGGGAGAAAGAAAGGAAAAGAAAGAGAAGCAGGGATAAAGGGAGAGAAATAAGTCAGAGGAAAACAAATAATGTATGGACTCACTTATATGTGGAATCTAAAAACAAAAACGAAAGAAAACAAAAAACAAAAACAAAAAAGGACACAAAAACCAACAACCAAAAAAATAGATATAGAGAACAGATTTTGCTTGTCAGAGGTGAAGGGAGAGAGTGGAGAAATGGGTGAAAAAAATGCATATAGTTAAGATCACAGGATATATGGTCAATATACAAAAGTCAATTGTATTACTGTATGATGACAATGAATAACTAAAATTTGAAATTAAAAAATCAACACCAATAAAGATACACCAAAAATGACTTCTAAATAAATCTATCTAAATACGTATAGAATCTGTTTGCAGAAAACAACAAAATACCAGGGCACCTTGGTGACTCGGTTAAGCATCAGACTCTTGATTTCCACTCAGGTTTTGATCTCACGATTCATGAGATTGAGCCACACATGAGGCTCTGTGCTGATGGGATAGTGCCTGCTTGAAATTCTCTCTCTCTCTCTCTCTCACTCTCTCTCTCTATCTCATTCTCTCCCCCTCTGACCCTCCCCAGCTGGCACTGTCCCTCTCTCTAAACAAATAAAAAATATAAAGAAAAGAACAACATGCTCATAAAAGAAATCAAGAAGATTTAAATAATGGCAAGATATTCCAAGTTTATTAATTGGAAGTCTTAACATTGATGAGATATAAATTCTTCCCAACTTGATATACAGATTTAAGGAATTACAATGAAAATCCCAAAAAATGATTTGTAGTAATGAACAAATTTATCCTAAAAGCTAATGTCTGTGATTTAAAAAAAAAAATCTCTTAGGTATTTGAGAGATCCCAGATTGTCTTCCAGACAAAGAAATCCAATTGTATTACAAATGAATGAAACAACTTCGCTGAAGGATCTGAGGGGGGGAAAAAAAGGTTAACTGATATATTTCTGAAAATGACGAATGACACATAAAGATTAAACTCTAGTTGATAAAGTTATATCCTGTGAGGGTATGCATTAGCAATCCTAAAACCACTATACATGTATACTGGAATTGAACAAATAAATAAATGGAAGCCAGATTTAGGAAGCCAGATTTTTCATGGTTGGAATGAAGATTAGACAATCTAGGGAACAAAGCTAGAAGTATTCACAGAGTAATGGATCAGAGTTGAAGCCATCAGTATGAACTTAGGTTAAGCTTAATATAGAACTAATGGTGATATGTGTAAATATATATACAGACACACATGTACATATCATATGTACATGAATATAAGTATAGATATTTCACACACTGGAGTTCTCTCTTGTCCAGCAAGAGAACAGACACAGAATTGAATACGTGAGAGGGCTAATGTCCAGTAGGAGACAAAAGTCCAGAGTAAGGTTCCTTGCTCTGCATTTATTAGGATCAGAAGTTTTACAAATGTGATGGACAAACAGAAAGAGACAATGAAACAGTGATCTTTAACTCAATTGTGTGAGAGAAAGGGGATTTCGAAGATATGTGGTGTTAGGGGTTTGGGCCAATGAAAAGCAAAATACCAGTGCTGAACAGATAGATGACTGTTTACAGCAGGCACCAGGTACCTTGTCTGTTTATCTTAACTTGCTTATGGGATGACAGATAGAGCATGCTACCTCAAGGTCAACAAAGCACTTTTTTTGCTAATTAGCTCTGAGCAATTTCACCCTGCTGTGGTGGTCTTTTGCCCTGTTTACCTGTGTACCTATTCTCGGATGCATTTGTTCTGTGGAAGCAACTTCCCACTCTATGCTTTTGTTCTAACTGGGAGTGCTTTTGCCCTGTGGCTGCTTTCCACTCTAAGCCTTGTTAACTTGAGCTTGGTGTAAGCTCAGGGAATTCCTAAACTTATTCCCCACATAGATATATGTACATACACATGTTACATACACATACAATATATTTCCTTGCTCTGCCAACTGAGAGGGACTAAAGGCAACAATACACTTATAGCAATGAACACACAGAGACTATTGGTTTTGATTACCATTTTTCAGTAAGAATAACCAGAGCTTTTTAAAGAAATGGCTAATTCTAGGATTGAGGGAGGGAATATACATGAGGATCCCAAAGCATCTTGTATTGTTAGAAAGCAAGAAAGTGCTAAAACAAACAAATAAGCAAACAAACAATGATGGGAATATGTCAACAAGATATAGAAGCCAACTGAAAAAATTCCCAATGTCCAAAGATGGAAGAGTATGAGTACAAAAATATATTTATGAGTCCATAGAGGTATAATACATGATTGAATAAATAATAAATGGGTGAGAAGAGACAATTCTGCTGTGCAGAAAATATCCATATAATTTATGTAGATATACTGCCCTCAGAAAGGTACAAGATCACACAACATAACTACCCATTCCTTGAGTATCCTTCAGTGATGGTTACATATAATGATTTATTTTTAGAGAACATAGGGAAAGGGGAGAAAAATGAATTGCTTTACAGTGGAGAAACCTGACAACCAATACCTCAGCTAAATGATCAAGGTCAACCTCAGGAGTGATATATCATGTTGATACTGTGAATCCTTGATATGATGTGATAAGAATGACATCTTACTTTCACAGTCTTCTTCCTTCAAACCTATAACCCTAACCTATTCATTGAGGGGGGAAAAATTAGAAAAATCCTAATTAAGAGACATTTTACAAAATACCAATTGGTACTCCTCAAAATGCTCACTCAAGATCCTCAAAGCAAGGAAATCTTGAAAATTGTCTTGACCAAGGGTTATCTAAGTAGACATGATAACTGTAAGTAATATGGTGTCTGAATAGGATTCTGGAACAGAGAAAAGAGATTCAGTATAATATCAGGAAATCCAAATAAAGTATGGACTTTAGTTAATAATATATTAATATTGGTTCATTAACTGTAACAAATCGAATATAATAAGATGATAATGGGGCACCTGGGTGCATGTTACATAGGAATTCTTTGTACTATCTTCATATTTGTACTATCTTCATAACTTTTCTGTACATCTAAAGCTACTCCACAATAAAAAATATATTAAGTAAAATAGTGATTTGAGAAAATAATCAGTGACTACTTTTTTCCCCTTTTATTTATTTATTTATTTATTCCCAGCTTTAGCTGGGAACTTAGAAACACATTGGAAACATATGTATTTTCCCCTTTGTCCATGAAAAATAGGACACCCAAAGATGTTTGTTCTGAAGTTTGGGCTCCATTAGAAAAGATGAGTATTTATCAGATTTTTCTGTTTCAGGTGAGTTCCTTATTATAAGGAATATTAAATAGTACTCTTGAAAACGGGACAAGCTTTGCCTATATCTAATATAAAACAAAGCAAAACATAAAAAGAAATGAAATAAAGTAAATAAAATAGAAGCTATAGATGGCAGGGGGTAAGTTTTTAGATTTTGAAGTCACAGTTTATTCACAATTCAACTTTAGAACCTGTATAACACTGGTTAAGTTTGTAAACCCTAAATATTAGTCTCTTTATCTGTAAAATATAGATAACAGCCATACCTTTCTAATAGTCCTTAATGACAAAAACTATCTAAAATGCTTGGCCAATAAAATGTGCTTAATAAATGTTAGTCAATATTACATTATTATTATTACCTCTCTTTTCACAGCCTCTTGGCCTCTTCTAATTTTTAACCACTCTTAAAAATATGGTACACATTCAGGGCACCTGGGTGGCTCAGTCGGTTGAGCATCCAACTTGGGCTCAGGGCATGATCTCATGGTTTGTGGGTTTGAGCCCTGCATTAGTCTCTGTGCTGACATTTTAGAGCCCGGAGCTTAGTTTGAATTCTGTGTCTCCCTCTCTCTCTGCTTTCCCTCTCCTCTCTCTCTCTCAAAAAATAAACATTAAAAATACACATTCTATCAATGATGTTTTTATTAGTGTTATGCATTTACATAGATTTTTGTGTGAATATACTTATACACACATATGTATATACAAATACTGTTTATTTTTTATTTGACTAATTGACACCATGCCTTCCTATATTTATTTAAGTATATGACTAAACACCTTTGTCTATACTTTCGTGTTGCATATTACTTCATGATATGTATCATCTATAATTTATTGAGCATTTCTCTTCAGATGGACATGTAGATTGTCTCCATTTTAATCTTTCAAGTAATGATACTTTATGTATTTACACACAGCAGCAATAATAATAATAATAAATAAGATTTCCATAGTGCTTAATATGTGCCTGATACCATTATAAGTGGTTAATAAATATTAACTCATTCAATACTCACAACAACCCTATCTGTAGATATTCTCATTCTCACTTGACAGATATGGAAAAGAAGCACAGGGAGGGTAACTAACTTGCCCAAGTATCAATAGATGCTTCTTTTAACTTTATTTTAATGTCACGACCTATATCTGAGATTCCTATATCCCCCTGGGCCTATTTGATAAATATTTCATTTTTGAGAGAGAGAGAATATGAGCAGGGTAGTTAGTGGCAGAGAGAGAGGGAGACATAGAATCCTAAGCAGGCTCCAGGCTCCATGCTGTCAGCACAGAGCCCAACGCTGGGCTCAAAGTCACTAAGTGTGAGATCATGACCTAAGCCAAAGTTGGATGCCCAAACGACTGAGCCACCCAGCTACCCCTCAGATATATTAATATACAGTTATTTGTATTGTCACCATTTTTTTTCTTTACTGATATTATTTTGTTTTCAAAACTGGTATTATAAATTATTGCAGAGATACAAAAAGGAATAAAGATCAACATAATACATGTTCATAGGCATATGATCCAGCTTAAAGCAGACATATGACAAATACTGTTGGCACTTCTTGTGAACCCTTCCTATTTTCATTCCCCTCCCTAACCCAGATCAAAGTAACTCCTATAGTTAACTTTCTGTTTGTCATTCTTTTTCATGCCTTTATAGCTTTATGATGATATATGTATCTATAAACTACATGGAGAATTGTCTTACCAGTTTTTAAGCCATATATAAATATATCATGATGCATATATTGTTTTTCAACTGTCTTTTTATTGCTTCATATTTTGTTTGTAAACTTTATTTATGTGCAAATCAATAGTTCCAGTTTATTCATTTTAATAGCAGTAGGATATTTTGGGTACATGAACAGAGCACAATTCATTTATTCATTCTCTTTTTGATGTTGAACTTTCAGATTAATTCCAGGATTTTACAATTGAAAATAATCCTATGGATATTTTTATGTATACTTCCATGTGAATTTGTGACACATTTTATTTCAATACATACATGGGAGGAGAATACTTGAATCATGAGGTAAGCACACATCCTGAGCAGACTAAATGAGGGATATAGTAAGCAGAGTTAAGAATACAGATATTAGAATTACATTCTCTCATATCAAATTGACACTGAGTGCTAACTCATGGGACTCATTTTCCTCACCTATAAAGTAGAGATACTAAAACTTGCCTCATGGGATTTCCATGGTCATTAAAGGAGCTAATATATATAAAGCACTTAATATTGCAGCTGGCATAGAGAATTATATTGATAATGATTATTATCACTGTTATTAATATTATTTTGTTTTTGTTAATATAAGCATTAGGAGATGAAATCACAGTAGTCATGAGAAGTCAATTCAAGGCCAAGTAGTTCATAGAAAAGACTTTTGCATTTTCTATGAGAATAGGTTAAAAGCAAGAAAAAGGAAGAAAGAAATATAGTAAAGATGCCACTGGGAATTTTCAGGAAAAAGAATATGATAGTTTGAAACATGTGGTTGTAATGGAGGTGGTAAGTGGTCAGACTCTGGATATATTTTGAAAGTACAAAAGCCAGGATTGGCTGATTTGTAGATAAGAGGAAAGTTAGGGAAGATTTTAAAGTGAGTATACTAAATAGATGGAAGACTAGAGTTGGCATAATTTAAAACAATGTATCATGAGTAGGGTTAGGGATAATCTGAGGAGCTCTGTTTTAGATACATTAAGAATTCAAGTGGAAAAATCAAGAAGACAGCTGAATATTAGCAATTCACCATGTTGGTCCAGCCCACATATAATCTACATCAACTTAGATATATAGATTAAAAGTGCACTGGTTATTAGAACATTTAAATTGATGAAACACTGGGGTGCCTGACTGGCTCAGTTGGTTGAGTGTCTGACTTTGGCTCAGGTCATGATCTCACAGTTCATGAGTTTGAGCCCTGTATCAGGCTCTGTGCTGACAGCTCAAGCCTGGAGCCTGCTTCAGATTCTGTGTCTCCCTCTCTCTCTGCCCCTACCCTGTTCGTGTTCTCTCTCCCTTCCTACCTCCCTCTTTCTCTCAAAAACAAATAAACATTAAATAATAATAAAATAAGTTGATGAAACACTAAAGATAGATGGCCCTTAACCTTTTAGCCAGGATACCCACATTATACAATGGAGTAATAAAGAGGAAAGGAGACTGAAAAGGCAACCAGAATAAAGGAGGAAACCTGAGAGAGTGTGGTATCCTGCTAGTTAAGTGAGGAAAAGGTTTTTCAGTAAGAAAAGTGACCACCAATGCCAGATGTTGTTCACAGGTCAAGTAAGAAGTATAAGAATGGACCAGTAGATTTATCAGCAGAAAAGTTACTGGTGAAAAAAGGATAGCTTCTGGGGAGTGGTGAGGATGGATACCTGACCTGACCTATGTGGGTTTAAAGAAGTACTGACAGGGGTGCCTGGGTGGCTCAGTTGGTTAAGCAGCTGACCAGGTCATGATCTCACAGATCATGGGTTCGAGCCTCGTGCTGGGCTCTGTGTTGACAGCTCAGAGCCTGGAGCCTGCTTTGGATCCTGTGTCTCCCTCTTTCTCTGCCCCTCCCCAACTCACACACTCTGTCTCTCAAAAACTGAATAAACGGTAAAGAAATAAAAAAAAAAAAAAGAAGTACTGACATTGGAAGCAGTGAGAAGATAACATTCTTTCCAAGAGTTTTTGTCTGAAATGAAGTAATAAAGTGTTTGATAATATTTTTAGGATTTGTTATTATTGTTGTTACTTGTTTTTGTTCGTGTCAAATGGTCTTTGTAAGGACATGCTGTCTGCTTCAATGTCAAAAACAAAAGCCACTAATGTTGATTATATATGGTCTGACTTTGATCTTAATACCACTTCATTACTATTTACTTTCTTGGTCTTTTCAGGAATTATGCGGTCAGATGACCCAACTAAAACTTTCCTGCTTTTATCTTTCATTTATTTTTAATGTATATTTTCTCTGGATTTTTAAAATTGTTTTTTTCTCTAATATTTTGAAACCATTTTCCTAATTCATTTTCATATTTTGTTCTTCCCATAAATGAATCCAAACCTGCCTATTTTTTTCTTAGGAAAGTTAGCCATAGCCCAGAGACTTTAAAATTCAGTAATCTCATTTCTTAATATCATTTATTTAAAGTGGTTTTAATATAAACTTCTTTATTAATTCAGTAATTGTCTTAAAGGTGAACATTTTACATTTCCAAGGGAGAATTTTTTTTAATATTGGAAAGAGGGTGAATTTCTCTCCTTGCTTCTATCCTTCACTTCCTTCCCTTCCCTCCTTCCTTGCTTCCTTCTTTCCTTCCTTGCATGTGGAGATATTATTAAAATATAGATTACTCAGCTTCTTTCCCAGCTTCTAGTTCAGCATATATGGAGTAAGGATAGACAATCTGCATTTCTGGTAAGTTCCTAAGATAATCTAATTGTGCTAGTCTATTAATTATATTTTGAAAAGTACAGTGCAAAAAATTATCATCTGTAAAATTCTTATTTTTGTAATTTATTGTTTTTATTGAATACATTCATCATCAATTTATAAATATTTTGAATCTAATATGTAAGTTTGGTTATATACTTATATAAATGTAAATCTATACATATAAAATATGCATGTTATAAAATCATATGGACATATTCCATTTGAACAAATTATTACTTTTTACTGAAATTTTCATAACCCTTTAAATATTTTTGTTTTTCATGAGTTTTTCCTGAGAGAGATGATTAAAATTTTTTCTTACCAATATTGTTTCTGTCAATTTCACATGCCATTTTCTATTATTGTAATTTATTTCAAAGTTAATTTTATAGGTTGATACAGTCTAATGTTTGATTAGATTATGATTTTCTCAACGTAAAATATTTATTTGTCCTTTTTAATATATTTCTTGCCATTTGCCTTAACATGGATGGACCTAAGGGGTATTATGCTAAGTTAAATTAGTCAGACACAGAAAGACAAATACCATATGATTTCTACTTATATGTGCAATCTAAATAAATAAAACAAATGAACAAATATGCAAAAAAAGTAAATAGAATTCTAAATAGAGAATAAACTGGTACATTTATTCAGTTTGAATAAAAAGTGAGGTGAGGTGAGGTGGGTAGGAAATTGGCAAAATAGGAAAAGGGAATTAAAAGCTATAAACTTTCATTTATAAAATAAATAAGTCAAATAAATGAAAAGTACAGCATAGGGAATAAAGTCAGTAATATTGTAATAATATTGTATGGTGACAGATGGTAACTACACTTATTGTGGTGAGTATAGCATAATGTATAGAGCTGTCAAATCACTATGTTGTACACTTGAAACTAACATAAAACTATGTCAACTATGCTCTGGTATTTTTAAAGCATACTATGTTTAGGTATAATCAATGTGTGGTGACATGTCAAGCTTGTGGAGACTAGATTCCATTTCATGTAAAATATTTAACACTGGATACAGAAACAAAAAGATTTCACTTTGGCTTCTACTGCCTGATATTCATGTTTATGCACCTGCCCTTTTTTTTTTAATTTCAGCCTGGTACTTACTTTTCTCATTCTGTATTCTTAACCTTTCTGGGTCATTTTGTTTCATATTCCTTATACATATAATTTGGCTAATTTTTATCTGTTTTGTTTTGAATTTTATTTTTCACCTTTCTTTAACAGTCTCAGAATGTAATATGAAAATATAACCAGTTCACACATGGTATCTTTGAAATTATTTTTCGTACCTTTTTTCTCTTACTTTTTCATGTTATTCTTCCATTCCTCTCATTCTTGTTCTTTGAATTGTTCAAGATGTCTTTTTCTTACAGTCTCTCTCTCCCTTCCTTTTTTTCTCTCTCTCAAATCTCTATATGTCTCTTCCTATTCATTGACTTACACATTAAGAACATATTTAAGTTTATATGCTTTCAATACTTTGAATTAATAACTACAAACTATAGCATCATTTTACTCCATATACTTCACTCTACCACCTACTTCTTTGTCATAAACAGTAATATATAATTGTTTTTAATGCTTTAGTCTATGGTACAATTGATAATCATACCAAATGTTTTTTTTCATGATATTTGCTTACCATTATTTCTTATAAAATATATATTGTGGTTTAGTGTTTTGTCTGTTTCAAATCACACTCCTTTAAACATTTTAACTTGATTTGGTTTTGAAACAATGATTCTACATACATTATAAACTGGCATTCAAAAATGGGGCAAATAAAGATACAGACTAATAACTACTTGAATATATGAGTATATAATAATAATTTTTGATGTTTTCTTTAGTTAACTTTTTCAAGTGTTTATTTATTTTGACAGAAAGAGGGAGAGAAAGAGAGAGAAAGAGAGAGAGAGAGAGAGAGAACGAGCAGTGGAGGGGCAGAGAGAGAAGGATAGAGAACCCAATGAGGGGCTTGATGTCATGTGTCATGATGAGATCATGACCTGAGAGGAAATCAAGAGTCAGATGCTTAACTGACTGGTGGCCCCTCCTGTGCTTTATTTGTTTTACATTTCCAATATTATTCTACTCTCCTTAGGATTTTGAGTTTGGAACTACTTCTCCTAGTGTTTACTCTTTCCATTTATATTCATAATCCAGTGTGAATACCTAACCCATACTACTTATAAAAATTAATAATAGTAATTATTATTTTATTTTGTCTTGATTTTGTGGTTATATATGCATATAGTGCATAAAGTCTACTAATTATAAACATAGAGCACAGTTAACTCACTCCATTTTTACATATGTACATACTGTATAACTACCACTGAGATAAATATATACAACATATTTTCAAAATCCCAGATGTTTCCTACATGCTTCTTGCCTTACATACCCTGTTGAAGAAAAAACTATTAAGACTTTTGTTAACAGAGATTATTTTTGTCTATTCCTGAACTGAATACGAATTGAATAAATATATATTTTATATCTAGTTTTTTTCACTCAACAAAATGTCTGTATGATTTACCCATGTGGCAGCTGTCAATTCTTTTTCAGTTGTGCATAGCGTTCTGTTGCACATACTTACAAGTTTTAATCCATTCTTCTATTGGTAGAGTTAGGGGAGGATCTTCATGTTGCTGGGATCCCAATCACTGAGAAGGAAATGCTGCCTAAGTGGCTTTGGTATCTCTGAGTGGATATTATGTTGCAGTCAGAGTGAAAAATAATTTCAGGGTGACAAGGTGGGGAACTAGAAGCTCAAAGAATATTGCCAGCCACATCTTTCTGGCATCACAATGTCTATTCAGAACCTCACATTGGAAAATTTTATGAGGGAGCAAGCTGGCAAAGTAACTTAGTCATTTTCAGAGCCCCAGCTTCAACATCCTAAAGCATAGTATAGTAGGTTGGGTTTCAGGTTGAAACAGAAGATTTTAATAACCAGCACTGATGTCAGTGGCCTGCTTCTCGCCATTGTTGGGGAGAGATAAGATGTGGAGTTGAACAAGCTTGCTTCATTATCTTATGGTGATTGTAAGCTATCTATCTATTGATCTATCTATTGATCTATTATTTTAGAGAGAGAGAGGGAACACAAATGGAGGAGAGGAGCAGAGGAAGAAAGAGTTAGAATCTTAAGCAGAGTCCATGCTCTACAGAGCCACTTAGGTGCCTCTATAAACTTTAAATATGTTTCCTAATATCTTGTTTTTCAGTACAACTGCCTCAGAGAACAGAATATCATCCTTCTATCTACTTTTATTCTTCCTATATGGATGCAGTGTGAAAAAAATGTCAAACTCTGCTCTTCTATTTTCTTGAGCCCCAAAATTCATATTACAGCACTTTGCCGTAAGCTAAAGGACTTTGTTTAGAATCTAGGTGTGGTTTTTACCTGGAGGACAAATGCCATTGCTAACTTTTGCTCAGAAGAAGAATGGTTTGGCAAACATTCTGTTTAAATTGCTGAGTTCCTTCTTGCTTTACTTGATGACTTCTAAATTCAAAATTTTCAGGGTATCCTTTGAAGACAATTTCTTATTTTAATTTTTTTATACTGGAGCTTAAACTACATCATTTTAGATGCTCCTTTATTTATTGTAACATACAATTCCCTTGAAATCAACCATTCTTGTCTTTTCAGTACTTTTATGAATATACTCATATACTTATTAATATATTAAAAAATTTAGTAGGAAGTAGTTTGATTCAGATAATTATCTTGATGCATTTTCACTTTTTCTTAACTTGAAACCATAAATTATCTTGTAGCTATAAAGTTTTTCCAAACCAACAGCTACGTGAGTAGACTTTCACAGTAAGAGTCTAGGAATAAGAGAACACAAAACTACTTGAATCATGGGATATTATAAATCATGTTGGGTAAGTTGGGTTCTTGTTGGAAATAAA
Source organism: Cryptoprocta ferox (assembly GCA_028646485.1). Lineage (NCBI taxonomy): Eukaryota > Metazoa > Chordata > Mammalia > Carnivora > Eupleridae > Cryptoprocta > Cryptoprocta ferox. The sequence goes on from CM053567.1 coordinate 100,592,427, forward strand.
TGGTTAAAGATTATAAATTAAACAAAAACAAACTTGTTGGGGGGCACCTGGGTGGCTCAGTCGGTTGAGTGTCTGGCTTTGGCTCAGGCCATGATCTCATGGTTTGTGGGTTCAAGCCCTGCATCAGGCTCTGTGCTGACAGTTCAGAGCCTGGAGACTGTCTTCGGACTCCATGTCTCCCTCTCTCTCTGACCCTCCCCTGCTCACTCTGTCTCTCTTTCTCTCAAAAGTAAATAAAACATTAAAAAAAAACTTGTTGGAATGGAATAAACCTGTGTTCAGGTATATTTTTTTAACTGCCTAGGGCTTCTTATGCTTTGGAGTAATTTTCATGCAATACTTGAAAACTACATTTCATAAAAGAGATGGTCTTACATATGATTTCAAAGGATAGAAAGAGCAACCAAAAAAAAAAAAGATTAATGATTTTCTTCACTGAAAAGAAAAAATAAACTTTGATAATTTATATTTGGATAGAACTAAACCAGTGGATCTCAAATTTCATGCATAGAATAACCTGGAGGGCTTGTTAATACACAAATTGTTGGGCACCTCTCCCTGGGTTTTCCATTCCAGTCTGTGGTTTGGAGTGGCACTGAAGTCCTGACTTTCTGAAAAGTTCCCTGGTAATACTGATGCTGCTATGCGGGGACTCCAGTTTGACTGCTGTAAAATGATCTTTCAAAATACATAATGTATCAAATAAATATAATCATTACTCAATTAGCAATAGAATATATAACCAAAATTGTGTAAGATAGATTCTATGTACTCTGAAATGTGTTAACTGTTGTTTGATTAATCTTAATATAACCCTCACCTAGATGTACACCTATATGCCTGTTCTCAACCTCTCCAAACCTATCACCTCAGGGTCACTCCCTGATTACCTTTTAAACTTTAACCTGTAGAAAGCATCAGAAGGAGATCTAATGACATAGTGAGTACACTGAATAATGAAAATAACACAGTCCACGCACTCTAAAAATATAGTAAAAAAATAAAATATTTTACTTATATACAATAATTTACTTATATATTTTTCTGTGCCTACAATCATCATTATTTATAAGGTCCATGCATATGCCACTTCTGAGAGTCTATAAATAAAGAGGAAAAACTTAGAAAGTACATGCAGAATGTAAACAGCAGCCTTGAAAATAGTGAACATTAATTCAAAGTGTCTGCAAAGAAATAGAGTGTTAATAGTTTTACAAATAGAAGTATTTTTGCATAATGGAAATCTTTTTCATTTTAATATCAATATGGATATTATTTTTTACATTAAGAATGTCCATGATTACCTATGAATGCTTAGAGAGAAACATTTTAAAACCTACTTGTGGAACAAATCAGTTTAATTCATAGCAATCCTCAAGGTCTGCTTTTAGGGCCACATAAAACTATCAGAAAATATTTGTCTATGACAACTGGGGTTTGGTTACTTGACTATCCAGTGACCAGAGAAGGGGAGAATCCTCAGGTTTAGAGAACAGTTTTATGTCAGGAGGAAAAAGGAGCAAAGCAAGGGCTGAAGAGAAGAACTGGAGAATGAATGGTAACTTGTGACCGGGTGGCCTTAGGTAGGGAATAGTGTTATTTAGTAATAAGTATTGTTTGAGAAATGAACATTTCCTTCTACTCTCCTATCAAAGAAGGAATCAGAAGAAATTAATAGAGATTGTCATCCTTTAACAAAGGATGTCACCATTACAGCCATGAAAATATTTTGTGTCTCTGTCAATCCCAGAAAAAAAAAAAAAAAAGAAAAGAAAAAGAAAAAAGAGGAAGAAGTGAAATCTATCAGTGAAATAAATCTATATTTCTTTGTTTAAGTACAGTCTCACCAACAGGCAAAACGTGTTTTCCTTATTTTTTTTTCCTCCAGGAGAAATGCAATGTGGTTTTAATAATAAGTTAACTTACAAAGAAATGTGGAGGGCCTCAGTACTCGGCAGTAAGAATATTGAGAAATGTCAAAGGGAGAGATTCATTAATCATAGCCCAGGGAAAAAGGGCATAACAACCCTATCCCATCCTTATGCCTCTTATCATCCCAACAGCTGACCTCTCTAATTAGAAGTGAAACAAGGTCATGGTAATTAGTTTTTAATGGAGACCACATGACAAAGAATGCAACTTTGCTAGAGGAAGTGAGAATGTTTAAAGAACAAGGTAGCTTCCTAAGGGAGAGGTGGAATTTTCCCAAGGGAAGGCAATACGACTGGCAGTGGAAGAGATGGGAAGGAAATTGGTGAGGAAGGACAATGAGGTCGGGAATGGAAGGAGGAAACGCCTAGGGACTTCTTCAGTGTGAAAGTATAGACATTTAAAAGGGGATCGTTCTCTGTATAGATGTAAATGAAATTCCAAGATACCTAGTAATAAACTATCATTCCTACATGAGAATTTTTTAGGAAAGAAACTTGCAGTTAGTCCCAGGGAAGCTGAAGGAAAAGGTGGACTACAGAAGTGGAAGCAGATACATTCAATTTTCCCAGCTATAGCGACCTAAGAGGGGGCCCTGTGTCTCTATTATTGTTACACTGTAGTCATTAAAAGCAGGAAGACTGAGAAATATCCATTGAGAATATTCCATGATCCTGGGGGAGTGTTTTTCGAGGGAAAAAAATTCGTGAGAAATAGTAAGTGCAAGTCTTTTGATTGTCCCAAAAGGTATCCAATGGTTTCCCTTGAGTAGGGCCTCAGAAAATTCCTCAGAGAAATAAATGGAGTTTTGCAAGATGTATGTTTGTGAGTGTGCATGTGTCTTGCATTTTTTCCTGCACCTGGGCAAACTTTTTCAGTGGTCTGTACCTAACTGGATAAATATAGAGAGAAGTTACAGAACTGCAATGCAGAAAGATAAGAGTTTAACTTACCAGGAAAAAAAGAAAAAAAGAAATGGGGGGAAAGAAAAGAAATGGGAAACATTTCATTTCTATTGTTTAAAACACTGTTAGGTTTGGGGAAAAAAAGCAAACAAATTAAAAAGCTAAGACCTGAATTGTGAGCTATAAGCAAATGTAAAACTAGGATTGCAGCTATGGAGACCTGCTCTGGGATTATGAGACCAAGTCTGTGGCCAGAAGCAATGTGGAGGAGCCAGGTCTCAAATGCCCTACATTAAACTAGGACCCAGGTAGCATGCTAAAATGGTCTCCTCAGTGTCCATTCACTCTTGGTAAAAAGCACACCTAAATTGCTTTTGGAAGAAATTACCACAAATTGGGTACAACTGAGATATAATTTTTAAAAGATAACCATTTAAGTGTATCTTATAAATGACATTCAGCAAAAACCACAGATTTTAACTTTCAAAGACTTTACATTTGGGAATTAAATAAAGAATATAAAAATGCTAAATCTGATCATTTAAAAATATAGAGTTAAAATTAGCAAGCAAAAAAGTATTGTGAGTTAAAGTTCAATAGAACTTAAGGAATAAATTAGAATAAAAGGATAGAAAGACTGTAATGTTGGAAATATGAACTGAGCTTAGCAACCTGGAGGATAAGCAGGAAGGTGGGACCTAGGATTTGCGAGGAGGATGTGGTGAATTTCAAAGTTATCACCAATGGTCTAATTTTTAAATTGACAGGTGGGTTCACAAAAGTTCACTTAAATATTATCATAATATATTATTCTATTTGGCAAGACACAGTATTCTCTCATTCCTTATCTCTGTTTATTTCTTTCTCTGTTTTTTTTCTCTTTCTTTTAATTACTATTAAAAAGCAAGTAGGCACAGACATGCTTTTGAAGGAATCTTAAGATTTTTTTATTAGATGTATTCTTAGAATATATTTATAAGACAAAAAAAGGAGGGAAATAACCATAAAATGTTAAAAGCTAAGCCAAAATTTAATTCTGCAGAGGCTGGTTTATGTATCTTGATTTTTTACCAATTTATTTCACAGCATTTATTGAGTACCTACATTAGCGAGTGTTCTAATAGGCATATAAAATTAAATAAGACAAGTTCCTAGAAGTTACTTTCTAGGAAAAAAAAAACACTTTTATAAATGGATGAATAAATGGATAATGTGTTAAAAGAGTCTTATGGAAAATAAATAATTTTACAGAGTGTTGGGCATTGGGACTGTGTATTAGCCTGCCTAGCCTGCCATAACAAAACGCCAAAGACTAGGTGCTTAAATAAGAGAAATTTGTTTCCCACAGTTCAGGAGGCTAGAAGTCTAAGATCAAGGGGCCAGCAAGGTGCGTTCATTCTGAGGCCTCTTCTCTGGGCTTCTAGACAGCTGCATCTCACTGAGGGCTCACCTGATGTCTTTCTGAGAACATGCTGGGGGCAATGATGTGGAGAGAGAGACAAAGGGAGCAAGAGCTCTTGGGAGTCTCTTCCTATAAGATCACTAATTTCATCATGAAAGCCCCCCTCTCATGACCTCGTCTAACCCTAATTACCTCCCAAAGACCCCATTTACAAATACCATCACATTGGGGGTTAGCGTTTCAACATTTGTGTTTGGGGAGAAACAAACATTCAGCCCATAATAGAGGAGTATATCAATAATGCTACTTTAGGAAAAATGAATCATCTAATTCTTTCAGGATTCAACCAGAGACCAAATAATATAATTTCAATATCATTTCTCAACAAGTTTACTACTGAAAAATTGTTTTCACTCTAACATTTAAAGAATACATATTTTTTCCTTTTTTAAAGTTTATTTATTTATTTAGAGAGAGAGAAAGTAGGAGAGAACAGGGGAGGGGCAGAGAGAGAGGGAGAGAGAAAATCCCAAGCAGGCTCCATGCTATCAGCACAGAATCCAACATGGGGCTCAATCTCATGAACCATGAGATCATGACCTAAGCAGAAATCAAGAGCTGGACACTTAACCAAATGAGCCACCCAGGAACCCTGGAATATATATGTTTTTCATTAATTCCTTCATTATGTTTAGAATCCTTAGTAGGCCAAATGATAGTATCTTCTGTGAATGCCTTACCATCTATATATATATGAGGGAGGCAGATAAAACGCAATGTGAATATATCTTTTACCTCATTACACTTCTGATTCTTACGAAGCTGTCATGACATTTAACATTTGAACATCTAGGTAGCTACACTTGTGGTGAGCACAACATAAGGTATAGAGAAGCTGAAACACTACATTGTACACCTGAAACTAATGTAACTATATTCAAATTTAAAAAATTAAGTTATTTGCATATCTATTTACTAAAACTTACTAAGTCATCAAAGGTACACAGAAAGTAGTAGACTGAAATCAAATTGTAATACATGTTCCCTTTTTAAACAATTTTATAATTCTTGCCATTAAAAACTGCTTAAAGCACAGAAATATGTTTTTCAGAGAATGACATTTAAAAAATGAGAGAAATATTTGGCTCCAACTCTTGATTTTGGCTCAGGGGATTTTCTTTCTCCCTCTCTCTCTGCCCCTCCCATATTCTCATTATCTCTCTCTCTCTCTCATAATATTATTTGTGTGGTTGTATTAGATTTTGTATTTTCTCTAATTTTTAATTTCAGATTTGGTGTTCAGGTACCTCAGGGCTCAGGCAAGGAAGGGCCAAATACAGTCTCATGGTTCAGAATATGATTCAACCCCCTAAAAATAATAGAAGGTAAATTTTCATAATCTTAAATCAAGAAAAATAAAACAGAGTAAGTGGCAAAAAAGTGATAGATGGTAAGGTAGATGAAAGTGACTTGTCAATATATAGGAAGCTAAGAGTAGATTCACCCTCCCTTGCCTATGTATCACCAGCAGGATTAATTGTATGTATGTATGTATGTATGTATGTATCTCCTGCCTGAAAAGAACATTCCCCTTCAGTTTAGAGAACCTGATATTTGCAACAGAAAAACATCAGTGAGAAGAGGATATTTTGGAAAAGTTTTTCCTAATTTTTAAAATTTATGTGTGGTTGAAACGATTAATCTCTAAAAGAGCACTTATTTTTGGAGCATTATAAACAAATCAATTAAGTATATTATCATAATAATAGACCTGGCTATCATTTATTGAACATTGAGTATGTACTAAACACAGAGTCACAGATTTTGAATGCATTTTCATAAAATTTTCATAAAAAACTCAATATGTAAATATTATTTTTCTCATTTTAAAGGTTATAAAACAAAACTGTACAAGAATTACAGGGGTTAATTATAATCCCCAAGATCACATATCTAGTAGTGTAACTGAAATTCAAATTCACTTAAAAATAGACTTTTTTTGAGGGACATTTTAAGTTTAGAGAAAAATCAAGCAAAAACTTACTTCTTAGTTACCCTTATTAACTTCCTGCATTTCAATGGTATGTTTGTTTCAATTGATAAGCTAATATCAATACATTATTAACTAAAATCCATAGTTTACATTAAAATTCAGTTGGTACTATTCCTTCTTTGAGTCTTGACAAATGTTTAATGACACATATCCACCATTACAGTATGGTACAAAATAGTTTCACTGCCCTAAAATCCTGTGTGTGTCACCTATGCATCCCTCTCTCCTTCCCCTGAAACCTCGGGCAAACACTTATCTTACTGTCTCCATATTTTGCCTTATCCAAAATGTTACATAGCTGAAATCATATATGTAGCCTTCTCAGATTAGCTTCTCTCATTTAGCAATATACAATTAAATTCCTTCATATATTTTCTTTATCCAAAAAATAAGTTTATTTTTAAAATCAGGAAACAGCCAGTAATGAAAGAACAGCGTAAGTGAACATTAATTATGCAATATTTTATTTGGAAAGATAAAATATCAACAGATAAAGATTAAATAATAAGATATTATTTTTAATTTTTTTTATTTGTAATCCACGTTAGTTAACATACGGTTCCTCCATGTATTTTCATTGGCTTGATAGTTCATTCCTTTTTAGAACTGAATAATATTCCATTGTCTGGATGTGCCACAATTTACTTATCCATTCATCTACTGAAGGACATCATAGTTGCTTCCAAACTTTGGCAATCATGAATAAAACTGCTATAAACATCTGTGTGTAGGTTTTTGTATAGACATAAGTTTTCACTTCATTTGGAAACAAGTGAAAGAAGATGGAGCACAATCGCTGGATCATACAGTAAGTGTTATGTATGTATGTATGTATGTATGTAGGGTTATAGTTACAAATATAGACTAAATTGAGAAATTTAGGTGTGTATAAAAAGCTGCTACAGGTGATATAAAAATATTTCAACTAAAGTTTTGGGAACATTCCTGTCAAAATGTCAGAGAGAATTGGTTTATCAATATAAAGGACCAATGAAACACTAAAAAAAAATAAATAATAGTAATAATAATTGAGGAAGAATCAAAAGCAATATGTTAAGAAACCATAGTTTTCTTTCATTAGGGCTCTGTACACTAATCTATACAAATTAGAGCTTTTTCTTGATTTATTTCAATCTGGGGTGGAACTAGGAAGAATATCATCTTCCCAAACTCTCCTTGCATGATATAGCCCAAGTTAACTCTAAGTACATTTCTGTCAGGCATTTGGAGAGTTAATCCCAATATACATTGAAGTTTTTGGATGTTCACAACTGTCTGTGTGACTCTAACAATAGAAGGAAAAATAAGTTCCAGGGCACCTGGGTGGCTCAGCTGGTTGAGTGTCCAACTCTTGATTTCAGCTCAGTTCATGATCCCAGGATCCTGCAATCAAGGTCTGTGCTGGGCTCCTTGCTGAGCGTGGAGTCTGGTTAAGATTCTCTCTCTCTCCCTCTCCCCCTCTCCCCCACCCTCTTTCTCTCTCTAAAACAAAGTGAAATAAAAAACAAAAAACAAAACAAACAAAACTACAGTTCCTATTATATTTTGTACATGGTACATATATTCTGTCACCTTCCCCAAAATATAAACAACTAAATTCCAGTCAAAACTATGTTCAGAGAAGCAGAAAAAGAGGTGATTACTTATAGAGATGACTACTTATAAGGAGAAACTGAATTTTTTCCTAATGAGTATGTATTATTCAATTACCAAACTGCTCTGAACACAATAAAAAATAGCTGTGAGATAATTACATACTTGTGGTTTTGTAATACAGTTTGAAATGTCCTCTAGATTTTCAAACAATTTTCTCTGTAAGAAGAAATAGACTTATCTAGTGTTCAAGTCCAAAGCACTCTTCAAATAGTACATGCTGTACCACTTAGAATTTATGTAACATTTAGGGATCTTACTGAGCTGGAAAATAGAGAGATGCTGTTTTTTATTTTTTTCCAATTAGTTTTTCACTCATTTTCCAATCTAGTAGCAAAATACTGCTCAGAAAGTAAAAGTCAGTAAAAATGTTGTGGGCCGTTCATGGTTTTCACTGTGAAAACCTAGTAGAAATACTTGATAAAATTTATAAAGGTCTGGGGCAAAGACATCTTAGTGTCAGAAGTAAAATATTTTTTAAACTGGTTTTGCAAAGTAACTGTAAATATGCTCTCTGATGATTGAAAATATGTCAGATATGCTGCATAAATTGATTTAAAAAGCACAGTATTATGCAAATTTTTATAAATTAAGTTCATGGTTCAGCGATCGAAGCACCCCACCAAAAATTAAAAGATGTTCTAAGGAATTCTGAATCTCATTATATATCAGCAAATAACTGCTGGATAAGGCTTTAGACAAGTCAAATAATCTTTCTAGGGTCTACATTTCTTTACAGCTCAATGCTCAGACAATAAAACAGAATTCAGTGAATATCTTAGATGGCAATCCTCGGGAGTAGGGGTGTGAGAGTCTCAAACAAAACATCCTTTATTTGGATAGAGGTTGACTCTTTGTCCACTCTCCATCATCCCTGTGGTATAGCCATCTACTGCAGTGAGCTGGGGAGCTCTCTCTCCAGATCCAGAGAACACTCCACTCTTGGTATCAGGACAATCAATTCAAAACACACTCTGTACTACATGCTACTTAAATACTATGCCACTGCATAAATTATTTATCTGAGAGAAATTATTCTATTTTATACTACTGAATTAAAGAGCATCTCATAGATTGAAAATAAGTTAATTTACATTCATGGAGCAACTTGAATTAAATGAAGATCAATATTTTTAAAAGTCATACTTTTTAACATAATCTCTAGTCTTTTTGGATCTTTCTACACAGTTTCTATAAGACAGTGTATTTTGTAAATTCAAATAAATTGAAAGGCACTAATTTTTTTTTTTTAATATGAGAAGAGTCTGTTTTGTGTTGAAAGAGAGTGCACACCTGTGGGGGGGAGGGGCAGAAAGTGAAAGAGAGAGAGAATCTTAAGTAGGCTCCATACCCAGCATGGAGCCCAATGCAAAGCTTGATCTCATGACCCTGAGATCATGCCTGAGCTGAAATCAAGAGTCTGACAGTTAACCAACTGAACTACCCAGGCACCCCTAGGTTTTTTTTTACACATAATTTTTATGACATAAACATAAAGCTTTGTCAAAAACAGTGATGCTAATATCAAAATAATTTGTTCATCAATCCAGACCTCAAATTCATATTCCTATACAATACCACTCCCAAAGAAAAACCCAGAAAAATGAAAACTTTTTGCTCTGGAAAACATCTGGAAAACACTAGAATTCACTTCATAATCATCCAGTTTGAACTATTTCCCGCTATCTACTATAAGGTTGAGAGATGGCTCACATACTGATCTTGGATGTATGTACAATTCTACCAAGAGTGCTTAAATGCCATTCTGTGAATTAGCTAAAACTTATTAACAAGCATGGTTTCTGCTTTCATGCAGCAATTATATATGATAGTATTAGCAGTATCAATTAAGATAGATAAAGTAATAGCCTAATTGAATGCATGTGGAGTCTAATGGCTTTGTTTTTCCTGATAATGGATTGTACTCTGTACTCGTGTACAATAAGGTAGACACAGGATCAATAGAATTTTATGCTTAGAAAAACTACTAGCCTGAAGGATAACAATACCTAATTTAGGACTCGTTATACAGATTTTTATTTTAACCAATGAAAAATATGCATAAAATTAAACAGTCATTTCTGGAAATCAAAGTTCATGTCATTTCAGCCCAAAAAACCAGGACTTTTATTATGTTTTTTGTATTTATATATATGAATAGTTCATCTTATAGCTTGTTCAAAAATTTTGTCTTGTTTTGCTTTTGCTATTTGACATTTTTACATTACACAAAATGAAATTCGGTATGGGTGAATCAGTTCACCAACATTCCAATTGCATAAGTCAATTACCCATGATAAAATCTGAGGAAAAAACATGAAGTTATTGTAACTTGTCTGAGCACTCCCCTGGTAAACTTATTTTGGTAGAGAAACTAATCTTTATTTTGCAGTTTTTGAGAATGATAGTGTCTCATATCAATCACTGCCTTGCATTTGAGTATAAAGCAGCCTTGGGAAAGCTTCAGGCTTCTAGGTATTTTCCAATATTTTTGATAGAAGCAATTCTGGGAAAGTAGGAAGGATGACAAATGAAATTCAAGTAAAGTTTCAGTAGATAACCTACTCAGATGAAGCTAGGGTATTTTAAGCAACTATAGAGTGAATGAGCTTTGCCACAATCTAAGTTTTAACTAAAGCTTTGTAAAATTCCGAAGTCTTACTTCTTATACTTCCCTCATCATCTAAATCAATAATGGGAGATACCAACCAGAATGGTAGCTATTTCATAGGGAAAAAAAGAGACCTGTTGTGAGAATATGCTATATTGTAGTAGTCACAGTCCACAAGTGTACAGAATAATGACACAGGAGACTTTTAGTCTCCAAACATAGTATTAGTGCTCTCATTTAGCAAACTATAAATTTGAATATTCATATTTTAGTGGAATGTGGGGCAATAGGCATAGAACACAGTTAGGAGTGAAAATTGGCACAAACTAACTAGAGCATAATGCATGTAAAATACACATAACTGTTGACTCAGCAATTTAATTGTACTACCTTATGTGAATATACTCATAAAACTTTTCTGAGATGTATTATAATGTAGCCTAGCTTGAAACAGCAAAATTAGGATACATTCAAAATGTGAACAAATATTTAATTGAGTGATTATTAAATAATCTATAGTACATGTACATGAGGTATATCTGCATGTATCAATACAGAATGCCTTAAAAATATATTAAATTAAATTATATTATTTAATTAAATAAATTAAAAGCTAAAATACAGATAAGATTTTGTGTACAATCTCACTGTAGAAATAAAATTAAGAGTATAAAATAAGAGGGGCACATGGGTGGCTCAGTCGGTTGGCTGTCTGACTTCAGCTCAGGGCATGATCTCACGGTTTGTGAGTTCGAGCCCCTCATTGGGCTTTGTGCTAAATATACTAAATATATAATATACTACAGAAATAGTATATATGTGCATAATTACTCATAAATTAGTTTATGTTAAAATAAATATTCAGATGTTATAAAATTATTTTTTATCTAGTTATTACATTTTTGGTGACAAAACCATTTTTAATTATCTAAGCATCTTTGTCAACATAATTCTTTCCTGGGTTAGAGAATTTCAATCCTGAGATATTTGACCATTGTGAGTTCTTGAAAAACAGAAAATAAATCCTTGCTTATCAAGAATACTATTATAACTATTATGATTATTTTGTTACATGGTTTTAATAATCCTAAATTTATATTAATCAATGTTCTTTTCGTTAATGGCATCTGTTACACTATATCATGTTCGTTGAGGTTCTTATGGCACGTGAAGCAAGCATAAGAGAAGACTGTTTTTAATGGATGGCTGCCTAGAATTTAGGGATCAAATCTATCAGGTAGAGTACATTTCAGGCTGTGTTTCACACAATTAAATCTTCAAGTAGAACTTAAAAGGCATCTCTACTACCTTAATGTAGAAGACATTGAAATAATGCTTTTATAACACAGTATTTTTTTAAATTTTCTTTGCCTTTTTTTATCTTTTATCACATTCTAATAAATAAAACTATACCTGATCATGGAGATTTGTCCTGTCCTTATTCCAAATATAATAATGTCATTTTTCTGGATGAGGATATATATTTGGAAGACTCTATTAACTAAGTAGACCTACTTGATTTAAATTGTCAGATTGATAAGATAAAGATAGAAATATTAATAGCAAATTTAATAGAAATTTAATCTTGACAGGAAAAAAAAGTCTCCTTGTAAGTAAACGTTTTATTGCAGAAGTCACAGTACACAGGACAATACATAGAATGATGATACAGGAGTAATTATGATCCTTAGTTACAGCACTTAAGCACACAGCACAGAAATAAAAATATTTTTACATAAAAAGTTCTTACTGAATGTAGGAAAATTTTATTATATGGCAAACAAATAATAATAAATGAATAAATAAACCATAAGTGAATAAATAAAAATTACTATCTACAAACAATAAATGAATAAATAAAAATTACTATCTACAATGCTAAAATATTCGTAGGACTTCCAGAAGGTGGAGTAAGACCCTGAAAAAATCCTTTCATGAATAAGAGCTGTGAGAACTATAGCAAAAACTATCAAAATCGACTTTTTCAGGACTCTGAAAATTAAGCTAAAGATCTTCAACAATCTGAGGAGTGTTTAAGAAAAACAGCTAAATTTCACTAAGACCAGTAACCTTCGTGACATTTTAACTTTCTCTAATTCTGTCTTTCTCTTGCCAGCTCTGTGGTAGTCTTAAAAACCAAGTCCTCCCAATTAGAGTAACATTGAAATGTAGCTGTCAAGTAGCCCCTGAAAGGGGCGGAACCAGTTTAGAGTTCTACAAAAGTCCCATTCCCAGAGAATGGTCACTATTTGACCTTTCTAGCATCTGGCTGAAGAGCTCCATTCTCAGGGCTTGTGTTTATTTGACCTGATTCAGATCTTACTCTGTGAAAATAGTCTTATTCCAAAAGGATTTGTTTAAAAATACAGTTGTTTAACATCACAGCTGCCTGAGGCATCATTACCAGCTAGGGCTGTCAGGAGGCAGATCAAAAAATTCACAACAGGAATTAAATGTTCACAGACACTGAAAAGATCAGGCAAACTGGGAATATCTAGAAGACCACTTGCATTTGGAGGGTGATGCACTTGCTCAGGAAAGACTTGCAAAGGCCTTGATTTCATATCTCTGGCTGGCCTTATCTCAAGGCAAGCAGAAAATGAATAAGGCAGAAATGCAAACTGTCTACTGGAGTGTTGAAGCCATAACATCACATATACAAATAGCTCCTCAAGTGAAGGCTGGGAATCCTATTAGTTCAAGGTATTTAAGGAAATCTCTGCCGAATAATTATATGAGCACTAAGCTAATCAGGCAGAGACTTCAGTGGCCACACATGACAAACAATACAGATTTAGAGAATTAGTCCAGAAAAGTCTCTAAATAAACAAACATCAAGAATAGAAATGGCAGTCCCTGGGTGAGATAATGGGGATGTGTGTGTGGAGGGGAATCTGATTTCTAAAATTGCCATATTGCATTTTTAATATATTTATCTGCTTCAATAATGTATATAGAAAACTTGCAAGTAAACAACAGCAACAAAAAACAACAAAAACACACACAGTTTAAGAAATGGGCAAAGGATATGAATTGACACTTCACAAAAAAAGTACAAGTGGCCAATAAACACATGAAATGAGGCTTAACATTATTAGCCATCAGGGAAACTCAAATTGAAGCCACAAGATACTCTTTACATGCACTGGGATAACTATAATAAAAAAATACAAATAATAAAATAGGTTGGTTGTGTTGTGGAGAAGTCTGAATCTTCATGCATTGTTAATTGGCACATAAAAGGATGCTTGCTGCCTGTTTGGAAAAGTTTGAAATTTCTTCAACAAGTTAAATATGGTTATCATACAGTCCAGCTACTCTATTCCTACAGAAGAGAATTGAAAACATATGCACACACACACACGCTTGCACACAAATGTTCATAGTAGCATTATTCATAGTAACCAAAAAATGGAAACACGCATAGGTGCATCAACTGATAAAGAGATAAATAAAGTGTGGCATATCAGACAATAAAATGTTATTTTGAACATAAAAAATAAAGAGAATTGTATTAGAAATGAAAATCTAGGGATCAAGAGTGTTCATCACTATTGAGTCATTGCTATTTCCTTATTTTTTCAATGAACAGAGCTCAGAAATATAAATATATATATATATATATAAATGTGTGTATACACGCATGTATTTGTTTCTATTTTCATTATAACTATACCTTCAACTTTATACAGAAATCCATAAGTTCAGACCAATATTTTCAATGCCAATCCAACACTACAGATGTTAAGGTGTATTGAGAGTGATATCTGTGTGGAGTTTGGAATGTATGAGTTCTACACTAGGGCACTACAGAGTCCATTTATTTTCTTCCCTTGTAACTCTTTATGCCAATAGTGAGAAATCCAGCTCCTATTATTGTCATTATTTTGACTTATTCCATCAGTAACTAAACCAATGGTCCACAGCTGGCAGCCAATCACCCTCGAACCCCAGCATAAAAGCATTTCTCTTCACTTTGATTCTAACATCCTTTCCTAGGCCACTACTGTCTTTACCTTCTTTACAAAGGTACTTTCACTGGACCCCAAAGATTTTGAACCCTTTTGTTTTCATTTTCATTTGTTTCCATGTAATTTTTTTATTTCTTCTTTGATTTCTTGGTTAACCTATTCATCGTTTAGTAGAATGTTATTTAGCCTCCATGTACTTGTGGCCTTTCCAGATTTTGTCTTGTGGTTGACTTCTAGTTTCATAGTGTTGTAGTCAGAAAAGATGCATGGTATGACTTCGATCTTTTTGAATTTTTGGAGACTTGCTTTGTGACCTAATATGTGGTCTATTTTAAAGAATGTTCCATGTGTACTTGAAAACACTGCATTCTGCTGTTTTAGGATGGAATTTTCTGAATATATCTGTGAAATTTTTATCATCTGTGAAAGTTTTATCACTACTTTTTTGCATTTTAACGCCTATGTGTCTTGGTATGGCTCTCCTTGGGCTGATTCTTTGGGGGGGTCTCTTTGCTTCCTGGATCTGGCTATTTCCTTCCCTAGATTAAAGAAGTTTTCACCTATTATTTCTTCAAATAATTTCTTGACCCCTTTTCTCTCTTCTCATCTCAGATTCCTTTAATGCCAATGTTATTACGCTTGATGGAGTTACCAAGTTTCCCTAAAACTATTTTCAATTTGTGTATTTTTTCCCTCTCATTTGCTCAGCTTGGTTACGTTCCATTATTCTGTGTTCCAGGTTATTAATTTGTTTCTCTGCTTCCACTTGCCTGCTATTTATTCCATGAAGTATAATTTTAATTTCATTTATTGTATTCTTCATCTGATTGGTTCTTTTTTATCTCTTTGTGAAAGGTCTCACTGTTGTTCTCTTCTCTTTTCTCTAGTGAAGTATCTTTATGATCATTAAATTCTCTATCAGGCATATTAATTTTATCTGTTTTGCTAAGGTCTCTTGCTGTGGTTTGGTCCTGTTCTTTCATTTAGAACATATTTCTCTGTCTCCCTGTTTTGTTTAACTCTCAATGTCTGTTTCTGTGAGCTACAAAAGTCAGCTACATCTCCTGCTCTTGAAGGTAGTAGAACTATGAAGAAGAGATCCTGTAGTGCCCTAAAGTGCAGTATCCCCTGTAGCCCAGGACCTGGAGCTTTAGGTAATGACTACTGTGTGTGTTTTGTGTGCTCTCCTGTGTTTTTTCCACTTTTTCCTTTAGTACAGTTGTCTACAGAGGCTCTTTTTGCCTCTTGTGTGCAGTGTTTGGTCCTTGGAAGGTGTGGGATATATTTTAACAAGGTATATGCTAGCTAAATGAGACCTGGAGCTGCAGCTGTTGGGACCAAGCCAGCTTAAAGGGATCTGCAATGTGTATATAGGTGGGGCATGCATTTTTAACAAGGTGCACCTCAGGCTTCTGCAGGTCCTGACATAGCTGCCAGGACCAAGGCCAGCAAAAGGTACAGGTAGGGAGATGCAGTGTTAGCAGGTTTTGCAGTAGTCTTTTGGGGAAGGGGCCCCACAGCTCTAGCACTAAGGCTGGGGAGAGTAGATCTGCCACAGTATGGGGGTAGTGCTTGGTGCAAGCAAGTTAGATTAGGTAGGGGAGTGTTGGCATTGTGCTGGTTCCTGCAGGTGGCTGTGTTTATGCTGGTGGGATGGAAATGATGCCTGCCAGTTTTTTTCTTGGAAGGGTCTCTCTGAGATCCCTATCTCTCTGGGACATGCTCTGTGATGAGTAAAACACTCTCCCTCCTGTGTACCCCAACTGTTTTTCAAAGTGCTGGTGCTACACTATATCTCCTCAGGCAGTTTGTTGTGCTATTTCTTTAAGGGCAGGGACACAGGTTCCTAACCCCCTCAGGGCTCTCCTCATTTTAGGCCAGATGGTTGTAAGAACTCATGAAATTAGCCCCTAATCATTTTCAAAGTCAAATGTTATGGGGGTTTGTCACCCCTGTGTGGAGTTCCTGATGTGGTCATCTGTTCCTAGCTCTTCACTGCTCTCTTGACTACTTCCTGTCAACTGAAGGCCAAAGTTAGTATCCAAAATCTATAAAGAACTTACCAAACTCAACACCTGAAAAACAAATAACCCAGTTAAGAAATGGGCAGAAGACATGAATAGACAATTTCCCAGAGAAGACATCCAGATGACTAACAGATACATTAAAAGATGCTCAACATCACTCATCACCAGGGAAATACAAATCAAAACCATAGTGAGATACCACTTCACACCTGTCACATCTTAACAATGCAAGAAACAACAGGTGTTGTTGAGGCTGTGGAGAAAGGGGAACCCTCTCGCACTGTTGGTGGGAATGCAAACTAGTGCAGCTACTCTGGAGAACAGTATGGCAATTCCTTAAGAAACTAAAACTAGAACTCTCCATCAATCCAGCAATTGCACTCTTAGGTATTTACCCAAAGGATACAAAAATACAGATTTTAAAGGGTAGGTGCACCCCAATGTTTACAGCAGCATTATCAACAATAACAAAACTATGCATAAACCCCAAATGTCTATCCATTGATGAATGAATAAAGGAGATGTGGTTTAAATATATAATGGAATATTACTCAGTCATCAAAAAAGAATGAGATCTTACCATTTCCCATGATGTGGATGGACCTAGAATGGATTATGCTAAGCAAAGTAAGTTAATCAGAGAAAGACAAATACCATATGATTTCAATCATATGTGGAACTAAAGAAACAAAACAGATAAACATATGTGAAGTGGGGGAAAGAGAAGAAAGGGAGACAAACCACAAGTGATTCTTAATGATAGAAAACAAAGTATGGGTGGATGGAGGGAGGTGGGCAGGAGGTGGCCTAGATGGGTGATGGGTACTAAGGAGGGCACTTGTGATAAGCAGTGGGTGTTGTATGTAAGTGATGAATCACTGACTTCTACTCTGGAAACCAATACTGCATGGTATGTTAACTGAAATTGAAATAAAATATAATTTAAAAAAAAGAACCTTTAACTTAATTATATCAACAAATACCCTTTTGCAAAACAGGGTCACATTTATAGTTTCCAGGACATGGACATATCTTTTTAGAGGATGACAGTTTATCTACCACAGACTACATTTTTGCATTCTCAGCTTTGTAGTAGGCATTTCAAAGTCTTTCTTAAAATTTAACATGGAGTAGTTTTCTTCAAGCCTTGCTACGATTTCGCAATTACTTATCACTCTGCAGAAACTCTTCCTGGATTAAATCACCTAGAACACATTTTGCCTTTCAATCTTGACAAAAATAGCTTTTTTCTAAATTTATTAAAGTAATACTACTACTTCTAATAATAATTGTCAGTATTATTATTAGTAGTATCATTGTCCACAAAAATGTATGCTTATCGAAGATTTGAACGATGTCTGTTTAGTTTACTGCTATATCCATTGTCATCAGCATAGGGCTTGGCAAAAAATAAATTCTGAATAAGTCAATCAATAAGTGAACATCAATAACTTGAATATCATCTTAAATCTCAATTCTCCATCTTTTATAATACATACAGTTTTTAATCTGTTTTTTATCTCTTTATCATTTTCTAAAGTGTATTAAGAATTACTCTAATGTGTTGTCTAATTTTAATATGTATGATCTAATTTTAGTTTTTCTAAAGGATTTCAAAATTTTTATTGTATTTTTAGATGTATTGTAATATGTCATGGGCCTCATGTTTCTAAGTTTTCACTTTTTTTCCTGTTTCTCATCAAGCTATCTTTTTTACTCTCTTACTGAATATTGTATCTCACATCTCTTAATTCACAGAGTCCATATTTTCTTGCAATTCATTAAGAATTTTAAATCACCTTTATCTACTGTGGCAATATTCTTAAGTTCATGCTTTTCCTCCATTTTTGCACCGCCATGTTATGTTGCATGGTTTGGATTTTTTTCAGAGATTACAACAGAGATTTCAGAGATTTCAGAGATTACAACAGAGATGTTGAGATTACAACAAGCAGAAGGGAGATATCACTTTCTATCATGCCCAGAATTATGGTTTTTATATTAAATTAGATGTTTTAACTTGTATTTAGGACTCAAATGATCACAGAATATTTAAAGAAGCTTCATCCTGGTCAAGAGGAAATGTTTTCCTGCTAAATACACTGTAAAGACAGACTGGGAAACACAAAGATGGTTATGATTATATCCCATAGGTTCCAATTTTTAAAAGTAGTAGTTAGACACATAAACTAAGGTGATTTCAGGATATCAAATGTCTTAATAGAGTTCAAGTCATTGATCACATAATTTGTTTTTATTTCTTTAAATACAAAGCACTTAGCCATCTGAAATGGACTGATGAAAATAAACTCTACAGCTCAGATCAACTAAGCAATAGATCATATTTTTAGTACTAAAGTACAGGGTAGTGTAATAGTCCCATTGATTTCTGTTTGTTGTGCCTGGGAAATGCAGTATGTAGCAGTCTGCTTTCTCATCATGGAGAACATAGCGTTTTCATTTCTTTCTAAGTGATTGAAACTCTATGATGTAGTCATAAAAATGTAGTCTTGATTTCTAGATACCAAAACAAAAAGTGAAAAACAAAACTTGAAGCAACTTAGTTAAGATTAAACAAAAGTAATTTTGAAAAATAAAAATAGAGTCTTCTTAAGTATAACAAAAAAATAATCCTAAAATATTGGGGCACCTGGCTTGTTCAGTTGGTTAAGCATCCAACTTTGGCTCAGGTCATGATCTCACAGTTGGTGGGTTTGAGACCCACGTCAGGCTCTGTGCTGACAGCTCAAAGCCTGGAGTCTGCTTCAAATTATGTGTCTCCCTCTTTCTTTGACCTTCCCCTGCTTGTGCTCTGTCACCATCTCTCAAAAATAATAAATAAAAAACATTAAAAAATTAAAAAAATAATCCTAGAGTATAAATGTCCCTTGATTATGTCTTATGATTTCTAATTGTTCAAAAAAGTGTTAACAAACATAAACTAAGGGGGTTTCAGCATATTAAAATATGTCAGTAGAGTTTGAATCTATGTGTTTCTTTTTTATTGTCTTTCCAGCCTTTTTTTACTAAAATGCTTTTACTCAGGGTAGATGGTAAACTTAATTAAAAACCCTAAACAAGATGTATGAAGAAATGGCCAACTCACTTTTTAAGGATAAAAGGTACTGAAAAATAAACAGGCATCACCAAAGCTTAATAATTATTTTCCTAAAACAATAGCTGTGATAACTGTTTTACTCTCGTTCATAAAATTGTCTTTGATTCTAGGCTCATTAGACATAGCTACAAAAAAAAAATGTTCCCCACTGAAATATGTATTGCTCCTAATGACTACTTTGTTGGAATAATAAGCAAATCACTATTTAGCTTCCAGGAAAAAAAACTATATAGAGAAAGATAAACTATAATCAATTAAATAATGTGGCATTCTAAATTTAAAGAACAATTAATAAAATTGCCATGATACATAAATGGTTTCTCTTTAAGCAGGTAGTCATAGTGACTAGGTAAATGTAAGGCCTTTCTGATGCTATTTACCTGTATATAATTAACATTTACTCATACAAATTAAGCATTTCTAGAGATTTAATTTTTATAGTAAAAATGAAGGCATGAAATGTTTCAGTTGAACACATATACTCAAAGGGACTATATGATGCACTTTTTAAAAAGAAAGAATGTATTGTTTCTTGATGGTGTGATATATAACCATTTTAAATAATCTGAACACTATAGAAAGAAAATAAAAGTATCCATAAATCTCAGAAATTCAGATTTTGTTGTTATTGCATATGGATGTCCAATTGCTCTAGCAACACTGGTGAAAAGACTATCCTTCCTCCACTAAATTTCTATTACACATTTGTCAAAAATCACTTGGAGGTTTTTGTCCTTATTGGACCCCTTTGGCAGTACCCTGGAGGGTAATCAGAGCAAAACCTGCTCTGCCAGACAGAGATCACTCTGTGCCACCAGACCTCCTTTGTCCATGGACACCATCATGTAGTGAAATTGAAGTACTTCCTGCTTCTGCTAGGTAGGAGATGGGCAGCTCCCTGGGGAAGTATGTATGAGAGGTAGTTTTAATTGGTATTAGGCTGGAGAAGGAGAAAGTATTGGTAAAAAGGGTTTCTGTTGTTAGGCTATCCTTTTTTAGTTCTTTGATTAAGCTTTTCTTGAAGTTTTTTTTTTTTTTTGTCAGTGTGCTGTTGGCAGTTCCTGATTTCTGAAGCATTCTATCCTCCATATATAGGAGGCAATAAAGAATCCCAGTGAATTTATCACCATTATCTACAATCCTTACCCTTGTCATTTGTATTACTTTATCTTTTCTTTCTGTATTTTAGAAAAAAGTCTCAACTTTATCCTTTACATTTTTGATTGGACTTTCTGGAGTAATTCTGTTCATCTTGCTTCTATGTGGATGATTTTCTTTTATTTCCCTTGCAATATATTTTACTAGGTCCTCTTCCTTACAAATTATTCTTTATCTCTTGTTTCCACATAATCTGTTGTTTACTCTTTATTCCTTGCTTTGTTTAATAACGATCATATCTTTAGTCCTACTTGGGAACATGTAACAGATTATACACACACAGACACAAACACGCACACACACACACACACACACACACACACACACACAGAGTTTTTTTCTTGATCATTAAAACTGTGCTTTTCCCCTGGGCACAACCCACCAGGTGGGGGGTTCTGGCCCTGTATTCACACAGGATATGGGGAGGGTGGGCTCTGAGTCAGTTTTGCTCCTGGACTGAGGTCCGCCCAATCTCATGGGTGGCCAGAAAGCCCTGCTCCCTAGTCTCAGCACCATGGGATTCCCCTCACCTTGGTGCCCAGGCCAGGGGAGTGAGGGAAGGATTGCCCCCCCCACACCTCAGAGCTTATCCTGGTGGCCTATGACCATCAATAAATATTGTCTTTGTAAAGATACCGTAAAAAATATGATAAATAAATGAAAAGTAAGTATAATTTTCTTTTTAGTCTTCAATGTATTATTTCCTTTCAAATGTCAGAATTATTTATAAACCCCATTTTTGGTATTTTTCTAAATAACTATAAGTTTCCTGTTTGTCATCAGGCATGATCCACAGCTTGGTCTTGTCCATTTCTTGGTTTTATTTACTACACCAGGATCCACTCCTCTGTTCTTAGATTCAGAATTATTATGTAGTTCACTCAGATAAAAAGGGTTTTCACCAGCTCTTACTCTTTTTTTTTTTTAACTTTAAGCAGAAGAATGTATCTTCCAGAATATATCAACAAACTCTGAGTTTTTCCTTTACAAAAATGAGGGAAATTAAAAAAGACCCTTTCTTAATCAGGGCTCTTTCTCAACCTACCCATACCAACAATATCTTATACCCTTTGATAACTCTGCCCTAGGTATAAAGCCCTAACATTATTTCTCTTCAACTGTAACCTGGTGATAGCCTTAGAATTAGAGTGCCTGGATGAATCATAAAAAATATGGATGGCATTTGTTACAGGAAAGAAAAGTGAGAGAGGTGAGAAAAAAGTTTAAGATAACATTATGATTACCGAAAAAAGACTCAGTGTAACAACTGTGTCACATTTTTAAATTTTTCTTCAAAAGTCTTACTTTAAGGGAGGGGGGAAAAAGTAGTTAAGACCAAAATCTTATTGTTTCTACTTCCAATATAATAATGGTGATTTCAAACTAAGAACTATAAATATATTTCCGAATAAGCTTAACAATTGAAATCCTTCATCACTTCAACTGGTAAAGGTTTATTGCATAGTCTTACTATTTTTCCATGGTAACATTGTTTACAGTTTATTTATTACTTTTTTAAGGTTTATTCATTTTTGAAAGACAGAGACAGAGCGCAAGCAGGTGTGGACAGAGAGAGAGGGGGACACAGAATCTGAAGCAGGCTCTAGCCGACGTCGAAGTAGAAGTCAGATGCCCAACAGACTGAGCTACCCAGGCACCCCTACATTGTTTACAGTTTTGTTGTGCTCAAGGGCACTGTGATGAGCAAACAGTAATATTAAATCAGGAGCTAACATTCTGTTGCTATGTTAATTTAGAATTTAATGTGCAGCTCCAAAGAAATCTAAGAGATGTGTTAGGCTCTTTCAAAAAAGTACATTACACAAATTCAGATGATTAAGTTATTCCTTTCAAATACAAATAGGAGCCAGATTTTACTTCTCTCCAGAAAGTCCCATTTTTATATAGTAGCCCATTATTTTAGATATGTTTATTGCTCTATAAAATGTCATTATTATAGTGGAGTCTGTCAGGTAAGTGGAAATTAATTTAAAACCCATGATGTAATGAACAAATCATATTAATACAAAAAAACTTTTAGGAGACAAAGAGAAATGGTAGTTTGAATGTTGTCCTGCCATGGTATTAAAATTCGGCAATAAATTAGCAAATAACAGCAAACTGAGTTTTATCTATTAACATTATAAAAATATAAGAAAAGGTGTAGGGTAAGAATAAATGCTGAATAACAGAGAGGAGGAGTCTGACATGAAACAAAAACTAAGAACAAAAGTTTGTATGGATCCCAATATATATTGAGTACTACAGCCTAAAAAAAAAAAGTGTTCTTAAAAGTTAGCATGTACAACCTCTTTGACCTTAGCCCCAGCAATTTCTTACTCAACACATCTCCAAAGACATGGAAATTAAAAGCAAAAATGAACTATTGGGACCTCACCAAGATAAAAAGCTTCTGCACTGGAAAGGAAACAATCAACAAAACTAAAAGGCAACCAACAGAATGGGAAAAGATATTTGCAAATGACATATCAGATGAAAGGCTAGTATCCAAAATCTATAAAGAACTTACCAAACTCAACACCTGAAAAACAAATAATCCAGTGAAGAAATGGGCAGAAGACATGAATAGACACTTTTCCAAAGAAGACATCCAGATGGCCAACAGACACATGAAAAGATCAACATCTTTGATGTTGCTCATCATCACTCATCATCAGGGAAATACAAATCAAAGCCACACCGAGATACCACCTCACGCCGGTCTGAGTTGCAAAAATGAACAAATCAGGAAACTACAGATGCTGCCGAGGATATGGAGAAACGGGAACCCTCTTGCACTGTTGGTGGGAATGCAAACTGGTGCAGCCACTCTGGAAAAGAGTGTGGAGTTCCCTCAAAAAATTAAAAATAGAGCTACCCTATGACCCAGCGATAACAATACTAGAAATTTACTCAAGGGATACAAGAGTGCTGATACAGAGGGGCATTTTTACCCCAATGTTTACAGCAGTGCTTTCAACAATAGCCAAATCATGGAAAGAGCCTAAATGTCCATCAACTGATGAATGGATAAAGAAGATGTGGTTTATATATTCAATGGAATACTACTTGGCAATGAGAAAGAATGAAATCATGCCATTTGCAGTGGATAGAACTGGAAGGTATTATGTTGATTGAAATAAATCAGAGAAGGACAGATAATCATATGTTTTCACTCATATGTGGATCTTGAGAAATTGAACAGAAGACCATGGGGGAAGGGAAGGGGAAAACAAATAGATACAAACAGAGAGGGAGGGAGGCAAACCACAAGAGACTATTAAATACAGAGAACAAACTAAGGGTGCATGGGGGGATGAGGTAGAGGGAAAATGGGTGATGGGCACTTGTGATGAGCACTGGGTATTGCATATAAGCCAATTTGACAATAAACTGTATTCATTAAAAAAATTGCCATTTGAGAGAAGCAAGTAAATACTATCATTATTATTTTGTATTCATGAAAACATGTACAGTGATTGGAATAGATAGAGTCTTGGTACAAACGATCACCAAAGAATTTTACACATTATATCCTAGCATATGAATAAAACACTAATAGTACATTTCATTTTTACATGATTACACAGGCTTAGCATTTTAATTTTGTTCATGGAGCCAAGCATATGTAAGCAGCGAACACTGTATATTCTAGTAACTTCACTGAATTCCTTTTTAGACTGTCTTTTTGATGAAAAATCTGGAAATAGATTTAGAATGTATGCATTCTGGAAAATATTTGATAAAGTATTGACATGTCTGTAGGCAGCATGACACTTCCTAGTGAACTAATGACAGCTGAAGAGCATCATCAACCCAGTTTGCATTCAGCTGTTTCAAATAGCATACATTCTCCACAAAACAGGTTAGATACATTTATCAATTTCTACTGGATGTGAATTATAATTTCTGTTTAAGAATGTGTTAGGCATACAAACCACAAGAAAAAAAATCAGCTAACAGTTAAACACTACTCATTTTATATCCTCTAAAATACTTGTTAAGCATTCCAAGTTAGTAATTAATTTTGAATTAATTACTTAATTTAGTGTATCAAAGATAACAATATTGAAGGATAGCTTCTATGATATCCTTTTTTATGATAGGTAAAATCTTAATAAATCTAATTTTATATTGTATTCTTAGGAGGTCAATCTGCACACTTTTTGTTGTCTGCCTAAATTATGATAGGAGAATATTGTGTTAATCAATTTTCTGCATTTTTCTCACCAAACCTGTGTCATTATAAAAGAGATTACTTTTCACCAAAATCCTTTCTCTACTCATTCCATAAAAAAACAAAAAAATAAAAACAAACCTGTAGCTGTTGGACACACCACTGCTTAGCTAACCTACCAATTTTCAATTCTAGCCTTTCTTGTAGTTAGATATGGTGAATATATTTTTGCTAACTGAATGTAAACCAAAGTGATATCTGCTACTTCCACGTCTGGATGTTATAAAAAGAGTATGTCGATCTCACGCTTGCTTTCACCTCCTTGCCAGTGGAGACACAGGAGTGAACCCAACTTCACCCAAGTAATAATAGTGCCATAGTATAAGGTTTGGTAAACTGCAGCCTACAGGCCAAGTTTCTACCTCTACCTGTTCTTTTAAAAATTTTATTGGAACAGAGCCATGCCCAAATAGAGCCACAGTTTATGGCCACTTTTCCACCACAACAGCTGAGTTGAATAGCTGCACCAGATACCATGTACCCTGTAAAGCCTAAAATGTCTATATTTTGTGCATTTACAGAAAAAGTAGCAGAGCCTTGCCCTAGAGAATAGAAAGATAACAGTATGAAAGCAGCCTGGATCCCTGGATGAGCACAGGAATAGAGAGCTGTACCACTGCTGTATACTGCTCCCTCCAGGAGTGTTATAGGAGAAATTTATTTTTTTAAAGCTACTATGTTACTGGGTCTCCTAATTAGAGGTAGCCTGATGGTTTCCTACACTAAGCCAATCCAGGAAGGATATGAACATCAGTAAGGAAATAATGTAATAGAAGTCACCAAACTATAAGCCTAAATACCTAATCATCAGTGTTCTAACTCTATAACACGACTTTACTTCTTTCTGGGGAATTTTTCTTTTTCAGAATAAACAAAATAGAAACAAACATACTATTTTACAAATTATAATAAAGTGCATTGTTGGATTTTAAAATGGACCTTTGAAGAAGTCTCGATTTTTTAATTTTTAATTTTTT
>CM053567.1:100618967-100632383 GCA_028646485.1 Cryptoprocta ferox
AGAGGAGAGTTCTTTCGCTTCGGCATTTTGGCTAGCTTTGTGTCTCTTGTCAGTTTTAAAAGCTCGTTATGTACTGGGCACCTGTTAGTATTACTCTGTTAAAGGAGGCTCACTGATTGTCCAGGACCTGTCGTTTCAGATTTCAATTATCTATTTAGTGCAATGATTTTTTTTATCCTGAGACACCTAAAATTTTGTGCCATGGTCTCCAAGCTATGGGTGCCCTGCACATAAAGTTATACTGGTGGTCTCAAACTATACAGACAGTGCCCAAATGACCCTATGTATATAATTAGGATTTCTTTAACCTTATGCCAGTATGTTTGTTAATGAAGGAAACACTCTAGGTTCCCATTCCTTACTCCTTCCTTTCTTCTTTTTATAGCAGTAGTCTTCTTCACTTGTCCTCTAGCAAACACTACAACGTCCTGTTTATTTTGAAAACAGATTATTAATTATAAAAATCAAATGATCTATCCCACTTTGGCACCTGAGAGGGCAAAATATGTGTATTTTGGCCCTGAGAAAGATAATCTCACATACAGATCACTAATATGAGCATATATTGAATTATGCTTAGTGTCGGCATCCATTATGAAGTCTAGGTGCTTTGGGGTAATATATTCAGCAACATCAACAAATCTCTTTAACTTTTTTTTTTTTCATTTGCTCTGAAATAAGATCCTAAATATGAAGCAGTATGGGTGGGCTACTGTGGTATAATCAAAGGCATTTAATGCAACCACAGATGCCTTCAATAATTCTGGGGGAGGGAGGCATGGAAAGCAAAAGAAAATTCAGAATAAGTTCATACTTTCCTGAAGAACATCACTGTCCACTCAGTTACAGAAAAAGTTCCAGTGTAATCAACTGCTTTAGAAACAGGCCGGTCACATGGTGAAAAGTGTCAAATTGGATTCACAGCTGTTTCTACTGGAGGAAGATCAGTTGATTCTGAAAGGAACTTCATGAGAAGAGGAACATGTTTTTAAGATTCTGTAATAACTGTGATCCTGTCATTACATGCACACATATATGAGTTCTAGAGACCTCCTTGTGTGTGTGTGTGTGTGTGTATTGGGGGGGAGGTGGTCCTGAGCCAAGGCCTTCCCCAAGTGCATCTACCAAGACTTTATGTGAAGCAGAAAGGTAGTAGGCTTTGAAAACATCTTCTTTTCTCTGACTCAGTACTTTTTCACTCCAAGCCCTCTTTTCCTCTTCCCAGGTCTACAAAGATCATGAACCTTTCATGTGGAACTCCCTCAGCAGTGAAAGAATCCTCATGTCTAGGCTGATCCATCTGACTCTCACCTGATGCTGTTCTGTGGAAGAGAATAGAGTATGGGGGAGCCAGTGTATTCTCCTAGTTGGCCTCTTGCTTATACTATTGCAGTAAGTGATTAAAGACTGGATTAAAGTAAGTGATTACTCTCATTTTGGCTTGTTTAATTGGCCACGTAGACACTTGTCAGGCCAGGTCTTTCCAGCTTAGCTTAATAATTCTCTAAGGAAAATACAATAAACAAATGCCAATCCTGTGATGATAAAAACTTTAAAGTGGTTATTATTATCAAATAACTTGAGATAAATGTACATATTGAAATTAATGGAAATACAGGAGTTCTCAGCAGAGGAACAGAAACTATAAAAGAACAAAATTAAAACATTTAACTGAAAAATATAATATTTGAAATAATAAACTTGCTAGATAAGCTTAATAGTCAACCAAAAGGGAAGCAATAGTGAATTTGAACATAGAGAAATATAAATTATCCAATCATAACAATAGAGAGAAGAAAAACTAGAAAGACAAAATAGAAGAAAAAAAGAGCATCAGACCAGATTGTAGGACAGTACCAGAAGGTGCAATATTTGCATCTCTGGTGTCCTAGCTGGAGAGCAGAAAACTGGGTCAGAATAATATTTGAAGAAATAGTGACTCAAAACTTGGCAAATTTAGAGGAAAAAAAGTACAAATTCAAGAAGCTCAGAAAATCCCAAACAAAATACACTCACCCAGACACATCATTATAAAACAGCTGAAAATCAAGGATAAAAGAAAAAAGATGAAAGCAGGCAGAAAAAAAAATGATGCAGTACATATAGGTGAGCAATTTTAAAAATGACTGCAGTTTCCTGTCAGAAACTATGAAGTGTAGCAATACCTTTAACTAGTTGGGGGCAAAAAAAGAAGCAAAAGTAGCAACCAAGAATTCTATATCCTTCAGGTATGAAAGGGTAAATAAATGACATCTTTAGAAGCATAAAAACTAAGAGAATTTGTCAACAGCAGACCTTCTCTCAAAGAAATACTAATCTAAATTCTTTAGGCTTCAAGAAAAATGATCAGAGAGGGAAAGCTGAAACTTCAGGAATGTACAGCAACAAAAATGACAAATATATATGTAAACACAATATATTGTATTTCTATTAAGTTTTTAAAAATCTATATGACTGGTGATGGGGCTCCTAGGTGGCTCAGTCAGGAAAGCATCCAACTTCAGCTCAGGTAATTGGTTCATGGATTCGAGGCCCACATTGGGCTCTGTGCTGACAGCTCAGAACCTGTAGCCTGCTTCAGATTCTGTATCTCCCTCTCTTTCTGCCCTTCCCCTGCTTGTGCTCTTTCTCTCAAAAATAAATAAAAACTTTAAAAAATTGCTTATATATATATATATAAACCAAAAATTATAGAAAAGTTGTCTAGTGGATTTTTAATGCATATAGATGTTGTATATATGTCAACTATAAAATAATGCGGGGGGATAAAATGGGCTTGTATGTTTGTAGGTTTATATATTTATTTGCAGTGTTAAATATAAATTCTAGGTAGACAACGAAGAATTAAATAGAGCAATCTACAACAATAACACACACAGAAAAATACAAAGAGATGGGCCTAAAATCCAAGAGACAAATTAAAATTGAATACTAGAAAATATTTAAATAATCCAAACATGAGCAGAAAGTGGAGCAGAGGGACTGAAAAAAAAAGTGGGAGGCAAACAGTAAAAACTCATAAAATAATAAACCTAAACCCAACCATATCAGCAATTACATTACATGGAAAACAACAGTTTTATAGTTTCTTACTAAGTTAAGCATATATTTACAGTAGGACATAAAAATTTCACTCCTAAGTTTTTAACTGAGAAAAGTAAAAACTGTTTTCACAAAACCTGTATGTAACTGGTGTTAGTAGCTTTATTCAAAATTGTCAAAAGCTAGAAACAATTCGAATGTCCTTCAACTGGTGAAGACATTTTTAAAAAAAATCTGGTAATTCATACAATGGAATAATACTCAGAATAGGAACTAAATATTGATAGATCCCACAATAGCATTTATTATGCTAAGTTAACGAAGCTTGACTCAAAAGTCTGTACACTGTGGGGCACCTAGGTAGCTCGTGGGTTAAGAGTCTGACTCTTGGTTCCGGCTCAGGTTATGATCTCATGATTTGTGAATTAGAGCCCCACACTGGGCCTGTGCTTACAGTGTGGAGTCTTCTTGGTATTCTCTCTCCTCATCTCTCTGCCCCTCCCATGCTCACTCTCTGTCTCTCTCTCAAAGATAAAAAAGTAAACTTTAAAAAAATAAAGGTGAGTCTTTAAAAAAAAGTCTATATGTCATATGATCACATTTATCTGACATTTTGGAAGAGGCAAACCTTTGGAAACAATGAACAATCACCTTGATTTAGGATTGAGGGGATGGACTGACTATAAAGGAGAACTGTGAGAGCTTTTTGGAGGATTAAAATTGATATGTCTTGAGTGTGGTGGTGGTTACATGACTCTGCGTTTGTGAAAGCTTAATAAACTATATACCATAATAAGTAAACTTCATGTAAAGTAAAAACAATCACTAAGAAAAACAGTGCTATGCAGGAATATTCAATAAATATTAGCTATAATTATTATTATCCCTATGATAATAATATTCTGGTATACTAAGTTTCCATTAAATATGGAATGACATGTAGTCTATGTTCTTCACTGCTCTGTATACTTCCAAAATCCACTCACCCACATATTTGTCCAAATTTGGCTTATTGAAAAGTCTTGAGGGGCACCTGGGTGGCTTAGTCGGTTAAGAGTCCAGCTTCTGCTCAGGTCATGATCTCACGGCTGGTGAATTCAAGCCTCAGATCGGGCTCTGTACTGACTGCTCAGAACCTGGAGCCTGCTTCAGACTCTGTGTCTCCCTTTCTCTCTGCCCCTCCTCCATTCATCTCTGTCTCTCAAAAATAAACATTAAAAATTTTTAATAAAAAAATAAGTCTTGAAATACTTTTTTTTAGGTGAGCCTTCTACTTTTGCTCTTGATTTTATAATTTGGCCATCAGAGCACTGAGGTCCTGACTCTAGTTTTGTAGAGAGAAGCAATGAGCAGTGTTAGAAAAGGAAGGTTAGAAAGGAAGACTTTTGGAAGGATAAAAATTGGCTTATCCTCCTAAATAATTTGCTTACATTAAACTATTGCACAAACTTCAACAAATGCAAGAAACCATTCCTGAATAATAAGGTACCAGTTGTTGAGGTGACAATCCCCCAGGGAGATGGGGAGAGAAATTACCAGAAGCCCCGATTCCAATTTTTTTTTTACCTTCCTCTATGTTTTAAAATTTTGTTTTTAAAACCTTGTGACTCTGTAAATCCCACTAAGATTTAAAATTGGCAACCAACCAATTCAGACTTTTCATATGAATGTTGGTTGCCTTGGCACTATGCATGAATTAAGAGAGTTCTAGAGGTTCCTGGAATGTAATCTGTGCCTTGAGATTAAATTGTAAATGTCTGAATTTCTCTTTCTCTTTCTTCTAGCAACCTATAAATATTAGAGGTATCTACTACCTCCAATCCTTGTATTCCTATCCTCTACAAATAGTTGTGTTATGATGTTGTTATTGTTTTATTATTAGTTTTAATCAATGACCACTTGATTTGTCAAAGTCTTTCCCGAACTGTGACCTTTAACTCCAGATGACCATGCATTAAATTGTTTAATTTGGTTTTTTTACTGCCTGCTATATGCTGCCAAATTCTAATTATATAATATTTGCTGGATTTTTAATTGCTCTCACCCCCAACGGGGGCCAAATAACGACTATCATTCTACCAATTGAAAAAAAAATCTGTGGTCAACCATCAGCCATTCCTTGTACCTAGATCTCTGTCAGTTTTAGTAATTTCAAGAAATGCAAGCTGATCCTTATTTGAAGCAAAAAAAAATTAACGAATCTTTGAAAAATCTGGAGAAGCAATTTGCCCTATTTCACAGAGTTTAGGGAAAAAAAACTGGAAATTATGTTCTGAATATCTAAAATTACAAAAAACAAATGAACAAATATAAAGATATGTACATGTGAATTTGGTCAAAACTGCAATTTTGATCAAAGACAAGGAAATATTTCATTCTTCATTTTGTAACTTTTCTATTACTAATGCTTTCATTATAGAAGAACAAGAATATCACTTTTGAGAGCTTTTGAATCTAATAATGCTTTTTAACCACTATTTCCTCTGCTTTTATTTTATATTCAATTTTATTTAAGCAGCTTTATAAAGCTGTTTTATTAAAAAAATAATAGAGGTAAAGAATATTTGTGGGTAGAAGAAATAGTCCAGAAATAACTTTCAACTTTTAAATGTTGCTAATATTTGATTTCAAGAGGTGATAATATTTGACTAGCTATTTCACACACACATATTATAATAAAATCTTAGTTGTTATAGGAACAAAAATAGAAATCTTTTTTTAAAAAAATTTAATGTTTATTTATTTTTGAGAGAGAGATACAGAGCTCAAGCAGGGGAGAGGCAGAGAGAGAGAGGGAGATACAGAGTCCGAAGCAGGCTCCAGGCTCTGAGCTGTCAGTGCAGAGCCCAACCCAGGGCTCAAACTCAGGAACTGAGAGATCATGACCTGAGCTGAAGTTGGATGCTTAACCCATTGAGCCACTCAGGTGCCCCACAAAAACAGAAATCTAAAGGATATAGATACTGCAGAGAAAGGAGAAGCTCATTTTTTTCCATAAGGAATTAGAATACTTACTAAAAACATGACTCTTAAGCTGGAGCAAGTGGTTACAGATACAGTAGTAAAGAACATAGATTCTGAAAGTTTATTTTGGGTACAAATATTAATTGTGCCACTGTTATGGACTTAATATTTGTGTCCCCCCAAATGCATACATTGTGATCATAACTCCCCAATATGAGGGCAATAGGAAATGTGGCCTTTAGCAGTTTATTAGATCACAAAGGTAGAGCTCTTATACATAGGGTTAGCATCCTCATAAAGGAGACCCCAGAAAGCTTTCTTGCCCTTTCTGCCATGTGTGGACATAATAAGATGGACACCTATGAACCATGAGCTGAGCTCTCGCCATATAGTCTGCTTGCACCTTATTTTGGACTTCCCCCTCCAGAAAAATGAAAAATAAATGTTGTTTAAGCTCCCCACTCTATGGTATTTTTGTTGTAGCAGCCCAAACAGACTAAGACAGCCACTAACCAACTGGGTGACTGCCAACTATTGCTTAACCCCACTGTGCCTCGGTTTTCTCACCCATTAATGAAAGGGGTAGTAATTATTTCACCAGTTTCTTTGAGAATTACATGACTTAACAAACATAAAGCACTTAGAGTAGTACCTGGAACCGAGTAAGGGGCAAATACTTATTATTATGAAATAGAAGAGGAACTTGTGTTTTGGCGTGTGAACAACAGAGAAGGGATACTGTGATACAAAAAGGGAAAAGCAGGCCCTTTGAAGAATAAAAATCATTACTGTTTGGGATGAAGTGCAAAATTTTAGTAATAAATGAACCTGGGAATACAGGGAGGATGTAGACAATCACAAGGAATTAATTGTATATGCAAGGAGAGCCAGTGAAAGTATCTAAGCCTGCAAATTACAAGGTGGTAGTTGAGTGTCATGGGACTGTTAGCCTCATTTAAAAAAAAATGTAGGATAATTATAAAATAAATGTTTTTTTTCCACACAGCTTGAGCATAATATTAACTGGTTCTTACTTATATATACAGAGGTATCTAAAATATAGGGTACCCTGCAAATCAAACTGAAAAATCACAAATAGGAATAAACTGTAACCTTTTTCTTGCTTAATATCAGAATCTCTAGCTCAGGAAGAAGTAATTCAACTTTCTGACAATACAAAATGCAAAGATGCCCAACATAAAGATATATATATAATACCTAAATGCTTACAATCTGTAAAATTCTAAATTTAAACAATATCATTGCAAGGGACAGAGAATATATAGCATTTAGGAAATTCCAGATTTATAGGCAAGAAGATAATGACGAGACAAATATTTTAAAAAATTAGAAAATAATACAATCTTTTTACAACAGATCTTCTAAAATTTACTGATTAAATTTAAAAGATTGTTTATTTCTTGAATGTAATTTTAAAATTAATAATTGAATGTTTTTCCATATCCTGAAGGAGGACTAGGTCCACATTAACCATAGTCAATAGGAACATCTATTATTTATTAGTCATATTGGATGTTCCAAACACTTGGCAACCTTCAGGCATATTTCTAATGGAAAGAAGGATACTATAGGATTTCAAAAAAGTCTTAATTTGCAGATTTAAGTATAGAAATTCAAAGGCTATGTTGCCTACAAAAACAATGGTTTTATTTATATATTCATCTAATACCACTTAAAGTGGAACTTGCAAAAATACATTTACTTCTGTGTGATGCTGTTCATTTAGCTACATTTAACAATAACATGAGCTCAGAAAATTCAAGCACCAATTACATCCTGAATGTCACTCACCTGGGAAAGCTGTACGTTATAGGCCTGCAGGGTAAATGTCAAGTGAATGCATTTGGAATATAGCCATATCTGATAAGTAAATCTGTTTTCAGCATATTCAATTGCCAGGCATATTTAATTTTCCCTGTGTCCCTAAAACATAATGGTAGAAAATAGGGCACTCTGCAAATCCTAGACCATTAAGGCAGTAGGGGTAAGGATTTAATTCCGATTAATAGACACTTACTAGATATATAAAATTGGAAATCAATGGGCTAAATTTTGTTACTTTTATAAGATCTCCTTCAAAGCTGTGTCATTTATATGTTTAAATATTTGAATTTTTCCACATATTTTGACCATATATATGATCACATATTTGCCATACTTACTTACATTGCAAATTGTTTATTGATCTTTTCTACTTAACTGGATTTTTACGATGTTTGCCAGTTCATTTTTTTCCCTTTGCTTTGTGTAGTGCAAGTAGATACTAAAATTAATTAATGCGTAGAGTGATAGATTTCTAATTCTTGCTTCTAAATATGAAACATAATTGCACAATAGACAACCTCATGAAAAATACCTAGAAACTTTTCTGGACTCAGAAAAGGAGAATAGGATTTTTGATGTATTGAAGTGATGATTATTAGTAGGCTTTTCATAGGAAGCTAGGTAAGACTTATGAATAAGATTTCTGTTGCCCAAAAATGACACTATTAATTAGACTAGGAAAGCTTGATAGGCTTTGAAGCAAGCAGTAAATTATCGACCCTTTCCTACTGACATTGATAATAAGAAATATTAAACATTTACTCTAGGAGTCAAGATTTAACTATTCATACGCTGTTTTGCAAAATGATCTTTGGTGCAGTATCTATGAACATGTTAGAAGCGTACAAAGATTGCTGTCACACCATGATAATACTATGTGAAGGGCAATCTAGTTATCTATGGATAGTCTAAACTGTGAATCCTTAAATGGTAGCCTAATTCCTGACATAAAATTCTCTAATGAATGCCATGCAGTTTTATAACTTCTCAAAGAGCTAGTGAACTTTTACACCGATATTTTTGGCTTAGAATAAAAACAGAATAAGGCACAAAATGTACTTAGTATAACCATAATTTGTTTCTATATGGAAACAATTTCATTATTTTTGCATAATGCAAATCATCTAGAAATAGCATTTGTTGGGGTGTTGCACAAATATCTTTTTTTTTCAGTTTTTTCTTAGAAGGAGGAAAAGGAAGAAAAAGAAGAACAAATATAATCCTAATGACATTTTTATGATTTCATTCTTCATGTCCATTGAAAGACCGGCTCCTGCCCTGAAGTCATGATTGAGACCATATAATATGCACATCTTGCAACATAATGTGTACCTTATAATGTGAAGTCAAATTTTATCAGTACAATATTTTCCTCAATTTTCCCCAAAAGTAAATTTAACGTTTATAGTCTTCTATTTACCCCAAATGAAAGATATATTTGAAATAAAATATATCCAAATTTTTCAATTTTTCTTTAGACAATATATTCTTTAAATATTGTAAGTAATAAATATCATACTTATGACTATCAAAAGTATCCTCTGTGATTTCAAAAGCGACTTCTCAGCAGTAAAAAGAGGGTAACTACCCCTAATGTACAGTATAATACATTTGCCTGAAATATCTATATAATCATTACAACTTCATAAAATATATATGAAAACTATCCAATAAGAACATTCATAGATGAAAACTAAGCTAAATTTAATGAGAATGATCAGTTGATGAGTTAGGAAAAATATAAATTCAACTTTAGTGAGCCTATCTGACTCTTCTAAGGTCTCAAAGGCAATACTTGAAAATTAGTTCTGCGAAGATCTAGCACTTGATAAAAACTAAATAGCTTTACCTCAGGAGGAAATAGACATAAGAACATGGATTTTAAAAAGAAATCAGTAGGGGTGCCTGTGTAACTCAGTCGGTAAAGCCTTCAACTCTTGGTTTCAGCTCAGGTCATGATCTCACAGTTCATGAATTCAAACCCCACATCAGGCTCTGTGCTGACAATGTGGAGCCTGCTTGGCATCCAATCCCTCTCTCTCTCCTTCTCTCTGCCCCTCCCCTGCTCTCTCTCTCTCTCACTTTCTCTCAAATAAATAAACCTATTAAAAAAATCAAAAAAGATTTAGACTGAATAGTAGCATTTTAATCATACTTTAGAATAGAAAAAAAAAGGTTTGCAGAAGAAGAAACTTCAAAAGTTATCCTGCTTTTTCTTCTATCAGTAGACCTGGCATTGTCACAAATAAGTCATTTTTATAAGATGAAACTGGCCTAATTTCTCATTAAAAAAAAAGAGAGAAAAAGAAAATTCATCAGAAATCTTATCTTATACATTTAATCTTTCTTTTCATAGTTAATATCTTTCATGTTATAAAATATTTATGATTTAATTAAAAATTGAAGAAATATGCACCTCTTTTTTCCATAGAGTTAAATGATTTCTCTATCATCTTTATTAATTAAATTCAGTTTAATTCCTGCACAACCAACATATTTTTAGAGTTCCCTTCAATTTTCTGTGCCCTGGGTGGTATGGTATGTGAAAGGGATTTCCCAAAGCAATGATCTAACTTTATAACTTTACTGGTTAAGAATTAAGTTACTTTTGAGTATATGCTTAGTTACTTATAAATCATATGCCTATATTATGTTAATATATGATATACATATCTAGATAATAATGGAAAGAATAATGGGATAAGACAAATATAAATGTGATAAAATTCTAATATTTTCGTCTAATACCAAGACTTAAACCCACTCGGGTGCATATATTTGAGAGTAAATAGGTCATGAATATTCACTATAGATTCCTTAAATAATCTTATCTTCGTTTTTTTTTTTTTGTTTTTTGGTGGTTTTTTTTTTTTTTTTTGGTTCTTTTTCTGTAATTGATGATGCCACCCTATTCAGAAGTTAAATTTCAGAGGCGCCTGGGTGGCTCTGTCAGCTAAGCGGTCCAACTTCGGCTAAAGTCATAATCTCACCGCTTGTGGGTTGGAGCCTAAGGTCATAATCTTACCGCTCGTGGGTTCGAGCCCCGTGTCAGGCTCTGTGCGGACAGCTCAGAGCCTGGAGCCTGCTTCGGCTTCTGTGTCTCCCGCTCTCTCTGCCCCTGCCCCACTCACACTCTATCTCTCTCAAAAATGAATAAATGTTAATTTTTTAAATTCAAAATACAGACATCATCATTACTTTCCTTCAAAGCTGACCAATTTTCTACATATCTTCCTATGCTGTGCAGGCCCAGAACTAGTAATAATCTTTTAAATAATATACTGTCAGTGGTCAGAGTAACCTAACAAAATTAGATCTTAATTTTATTTTAGAAATAAATGTTTTTAGCAGATACAGATAACTGAATTATTTCTAATACAAAGTCATAAACAGCTCACTTTTCTTTTTTTAATATTTTCATTAACGATATTATACAAATAATTTTAATGTTCTTTTTCTATTCACAATGAACTGTATATAGAGTTGTATTTTTTGAAATTTGGGATGAACATTTTTGAGGTTAAGTGTGAATGGCATATCTAATTTTTTTTTAAGTTTATTTATTTATTTTTGGAGAGAGAGTGAGAGGAAGAGAGAGAGAATCCCAAACAGGCTCTGTGCTGACAGCACAGAGTCCCAATGTGGGACTCGAACCATTGAGCCATGAGATCATGAGCTGAGCCAAAATCGACTCAGAGCGCTTAACTGACTGAGCCACCCAGGCACCCTGGAATCCTAATTGTTAGTAAGGATTATAAAAGTATATTAAAAGCAGAGTAAAAATAGTCTCAAATATATGTTCCCTATGTATTTCACTGTATATTAAATAATTTGCACTACACAATTTTTTATTTTATATATTTTGCCATATTAAGTACATATGGTACATTTTGAAATCTACCTTATTGGCAAGAATTCTAGGCCATTTTGATTGACAACACTTTCCTGATAAATGTGTCTGGTGGTGGTCAAGTTATATACATATCTTTAAGTTTTTAAAAGATATGTATATAAAACCTTTTACCTATGACTCAAAGCATATTATATGCATTAATAGAGCCTAAGGACAAGTGAAATACAAGATAAATACTATTCAACACACTGTATAGATGAGTAAGCTGACCCAGGTGTAACTGTTAATGACCAGTATCAATCTTCATTCATAAGTGATATGTCTCTTATTTCCACACCTACAGTATTCATGAATACCAAGCAAATGTGACAAGGAAAGTTTGACATTCTAAAACTGACTCAATTATTAATCTTCTCAATGTATGATCAAGATTTAAATAATTTAAAAAATCAATTATTTAATGATTAACTCCTCCCTCAAGGAGGGAGGAACAACTCTGGCCTAACTACTCCCTCAAGGAAGAAGAAACAGCTTTGGCCTTAGCTGTTTCCTGTCAAAGTCTTGCAATAATGAATAACATACAAAATATGTTTTAACTCTTACATACTGTTAGTGTGTGAGGACTACAGAATTATTAAATATTTATATTTGAAGGATACCTGGAATGAAATGATTGTGCAAAAATAGTGGCTGCTTGGTGGTAAGAAAATAAGGCAGTGGCAACAACTGTTCTTTTTAATAATAATCTTGAATTTATTAAGAAAATGTCTATTTAAAAGAGAAGGAGAGAGAGTCGAACATAAAAGTAAATGAAAGGTAAATGACAGTAAGGCAAGTAAGAAAAAGCCATAGTTAAGTCTTTATTTTATTTCAATTTTATAAAGTATAAATTTATGAAATTAACTATAAGCTAGAATTTTACCTACTTGAAAAGTATTTTTAAAATGCACTTTTGCAATGTCCTTTCTATTGTTGCACTTGATAAAGCATATGGAAGAATAATTATATTTTATACCAACATATCTATTAAGAACTTCCTCCTTACAGATTCCTTATGAATTCTTGTTCTTACCATTACTTCTCTTTGAACTCTCTTTCTTCAGCATCCATGTTGCCATTAAAAAATACTTTTATATAGGCATACCTTGGAGATATTGCGGGTTAGGTTCCAGACCACAACAATAAATGAATATTGCAATAAAGGGAGAGAAAAAAAATCTTGGTTTCCCACTGCATATATGTTTACACTAGACTATAAACTATTAAGTGTGTATATATATACACACCTTATTTTAAAAATACTTTGTGGCTAAAGATTGCTAATCATCATGTTAGCTTTCAGGGAGTTACAATTTTTTCCTGGTCGAGGGTCTTGCCTCAGTGTTGATGGCTGCTAAATGATGAGGGTGGTGGTTACTGAAGGTTGGGGTGGTTGTAACAGTTTCTTGTAATAAGATAAAAATAAAGTTTACCTTTTTATTTCCTGAATGATTTCTCTATAGTATGTGATGCTGCATATTGTTTTTTAGTAGCATTTTTATTCACAGAATTTGTTTAAAAATTGGAGTCAATCTTGTCAAACGCTACTGCTGCTTTACCAAGTGTATGCAATAGTTCAACCCTTTGTTGTTATTTCAACAATCTTTACAGCATCTTCACCAGCATCTTGAAGTGCTACTTCAAGAAGCTGCTTACTTGGCTTATCCATTCAA
>CM053567.1:100632483-100667432 GCA_028646485.1 Cryptoprocta ferox
TGTTAATGATGATATTTTGGCACTATATATATATATATATATATATATATATATATATATATATATATATATTATTTACATCCAAGTTAGTTAGCATATAGTGCTAAAATGATTTCAGGAGTAGATTCCAGTGATTCATCCCCTGTGTGTAACACCCAGAGCTATTCTTAACAAGTGTCCTCCCTAACGCCCCTTACCCATTTAGCCAATCCCCCCCCCACCACAACCCCTGCAACAATGCTTAGTTTGTTCTCTGTACTTAAGAGTCTCTTATGTTTTGTCTCTCTCCCTGTTTTTATATTATTTTTGCTTCCTTTCCATTATGTCCATCTGTTTTGTATCTTAAATTCTTCATATGAGTTAAGTCATATGATATTTGCCTTTCTCTGGCTAATTTTGCTCAGCATAATAAGTTCTAGTTCTAACCATGTGGTTGCAAATGGCAAGATATCATTCTTTTTGATTGCTGAGTAATACTCCATTTTGTGTGTGTGCATGTATATATGTGTATATACCACATCTTCTTTATCCATTCCTCTGTCATTGGACATTTGGGATCTTTCCATACTTTGGCTATTGTCAATAGCACTGCTATAAATATTGGTGTGCATGTGCCCCTTTGAAACAGTAAACCCGTATCCCTTGGATAAATACCTAGTAGTGCTAGGTCATAGGGTAGTTCTATTTTTAATTTTTTGAGGAACCTCCATACTATTTGCCACAGTGGCTGCACCAGTTTGCATTCCCACCAGCAATGCAAAAGAGATCCTCTTTCTCTGCATCCTCGCCAGTATCTGTTATTGCCTGTTATTTTAGCCATTCTGATGAGTGTGAGGTGGTATCTCAGTGTGGTTTTAATTTGTATTTCCCTAATGATGAGTGATATTGAGCATTTTTTCATGTGTCTGTTCACCATCTGGATGTCTTTTTTGGAGAAGCGTCTATTTCTGTCATTTGCCCATTTCTTCATGGGATTATTTGATTTTTGGGTATTGAGTTTGATAAGTTCTTTATAGATTTTGGATAGTAACCCTTTATCTGACATGTCATTTCCAAATACCTTCTCCCATTCCGTCGGTTGCCTTTTAGTTTTTCTCATTGTTTCCTTTGCTGTGCAGAAGCTTTTTATTTTGATGAGGTCCAAACACTTCATTTTTGCTTTTGTTTCACTTGCCTCAGGAAAGTGAGAAGTTTGAGTAAGAAGTTGCTACAGCCAAGGTCGAAGAGGTTCTTCCCTGTTTTCTTTTCTGGGATTCTGACGTCTTACATTTAGGTCTTTTATCCATTTTGATTTTATTTTTGTGTATTGTGTAAGAAAGTGGTCCAGGTTCATTTTTCTGGATGTCACTTTCTAGTTTTTCCAATATCATTTGCTAAAGAGACTGTCTTTATTCCAATGGATGTTCTTTCCTGCTCTGTCAAAGATAAGCTGGCCATACATTTGTGGGTCCATTTCTGGGTTCTTTATTCTGGTCCATTGATCTGAGTGTCTGTTTTTGTGCCATTACCATACTGTCTTGATGATTACAGCTTTGCAATACATCGTGAAGTCCAGGATTGTGAGGCCTCCAGGTTTGGTTTTCTTTTTCAGGATCTCTTTGGCTATTTGGTTTTTTTCTGATTCCATACAAATTCTAGGATTGTTTGTTCTAGCTCTGTGATGAATGCTAGTGTTATTTTTATAGGGATTGCATTGAATATGTAGATTGCTTTGGGCAGTGCTGACATTTCAATAATGTTTGTTCTTCCTATCCTTGAGCATGGAATATGTTTCCAAATTTGTGTCTTCTTCAGTTTCTCTCATAAGCTTTCTATAGTATTCAGTGTATAGATGTTTCACCTCTTTGGTTAGGTTTATTCCTAGATGTTTTATGGTTTTTGATGCAATTGTAAATAGGACTGATTCCTTGATTTCTCTTCCTGTTACTCCATTATTGGTGTATAGGAATGCAACCAATTTCTGTGCATTGACTTTATATCCTTCAACTTTAATGAATTCATGGATCAGTTCTAGGAGGTTTTTGGTGGAATCTTTTGGGTTTTCCATAGAGTATCATGTCATCTGCAAAGAGTGAAAGTTTGACTTCTTCCTTGACAATATGGATGGCTTTTATTCCTTTGTGTGGTCTGATTGCTGAGGCTAGGACAATTCTATGTTGAATAACAGTGGTGAGAGTGGACATCCCTGTCGTGTTCCTGATCTTAGGCGGAAAGATCTCAGTTTTTCCCCTCTGAGGAGGATATTAGTGCTGGGTCTTTCATACGTGGCTTTTATGATCTTGAGGTATGATCCTTCTATCCTTACTTTATTGAGGTTTTTATCAAGAAAGGATCCTTTATTTTCTCAAATGCTTTCTCTACATCTGTTGAGAGGATCATACAGTTCTTGTCTTTTCTTTTATTGATGTGATGTATCACATTGATTGTTTTTTATTTTTAAACAAGTCTTGCGTCCTGGGTATAAATCCCACTTGATTGTGGTGAATAACTCTTTTAATGTATTTTTGGATCCAATGGCTAGCATCTTGTTGAGGAATTTTGCATCAATGTTCATCAGGGAAATTGGTCTGTAGTTCTCCTTTTTAGTGAGGTCTTTGTCTGGTTTTGGAATCAAGGTAATGCTGGATTCATTGAATGATTTGGGAAGTTTTCCTTCCATTACTATTTTTTGGAATAGCTTCAAAAGAATAGGTGTTAACTATTCTTTAAATGTTTGTTAAAATTTTCCTGAAAGCCATCCAGCCCTGGACTCTTGTTTTTTGGGGAATTTTTTCATTACTATATTGATTTCTTTACTAGTTATGGGTCTGTTCAAATTTTCTATTCTTCTTGTTTCAGTTTTGGTAGTTTATATATTTCTAGGGATTTGTCCATTTCTTTCAAATTGCCCATTTTATTGGCATATAATTGCTCAGAATATTCTCTCATTATTGTTTGTATTTCTGCAGTGTTGGTTGTGATCTCTCCTCTTTCATTCTTGATTTTATTTATTTGGGTCATTTTCATTTTCTTTCTGATCAAATTGGCTAGGGGTTTATCAATTTTGGAATTCTTTCAAAGAATCAGCTCCTGGTTTCATTGATCTGTTCTACTCTTTGTTTTTGTTTTTTTTTTTTTCCAATAGCATTGATTTCTGCTCTAATATTTATTATTTCCTGTCTTCTGCTGGTTTTGGGTTTTATTTCCTGTTCTTTTTCCAGTTCTTTAAAGTGTAAGGTTAGGTGTGTATCTGAGACTTTTCTTCCTTCTTTGTGATAGGCCTGGATTGCTATATACTTCCCTCGTATGACTGCCTTTGTTGTGTCCCAGAGGTTTTGAGCTGTAGGGTTATCATTTTCACTGGCTTCCATGTACTTTTTAATTTCCTCTTTAACTTCTTGGTTAGCCATTCATTATTTACTAGGAGGTTCTTTAGTCTCCAAGTACTGTTTTTTTTTTTTTTTTCCAAAATTTTTTCTTGTGGTTGATTTCGAGTTTCATAGCATTATGGTCTGAAAATATGCACACGGTATGATCTCGATCTGTTTGTACTTGTTGAGGGCTGATTTGTGTCCCAATATGTGATCTATTCTTAAGAGAATGTTCCATGTGTACTCAAGAAGAATGTGTATTATGCTGCTTTAGGATGAAATGTTCTGAATATATCTAT
This sequence comes from Cryptoprocta ferox, assembly GCA_028646485.1. Classification (NCBI taxonomy): domain Eukaryota; kingdom Metazoa; phylum Chordata; class Mammalia; order Carnivora; family Eupleridae; genus Cryptoprocta; species Cryptoprocta ferox. The sequence continues at coordinate 100,636,133 of CM053567.1, forward strand.
TAAGTCCATCTGGTCCAGTGTGTCATTCAAAGCCATTGTTTCCTTGTTGATTTTCTGTTTAGATTATCTGTCCATTGCTGTAAGTGGGCTTTTGAAGTCCGCTTTTATTATGGTATTATTACCAATGAGTTTCTGTATGTTTATAATTAAATGATATATGTATATTTGAGTGCCTCCACGTTTGGAGCATAAATGTTCACAATTGTTAGATCTTCTAGGTGGATAGACCACTTAATTATGATATAATGTGCTTCTTCATCTCTTGTTACTGTCTTTATTATAAAACCTAGATTGTCTGATATAAGTAAGGCTACTCTGGTGAATATTAACATGATATATGGTTCTCCATCCCCTTACTTTCCAATCTGAAGGTGTCTTTAGGTCTACAATGGTACTTTGTAAACAGCATATAGATGGATCTTGATTTCTTATCCATTCTGTTACCCTAAGTCTTTTGATTGGAGCATTTAGTCCACTGACATCTAGATTGAGTACTGAAAGATATGTATTTATTGCTGTTATGTTCCATATAGAGTCGGGAGTTTCTGGTGGTGTTCTCTGGTCCTTTCTACTTTTTGTTGCTTTTGGTCTTATTTTGTCATCTTTTCTCCCCTCAGAGAGTACCCCTTAAGATTTCTTGCAGGGCTGATTTAGTGGTCACAAACTCCTTTAGCTCTTGTTTGTCAGGGTAACTTTTTCTTTCTCCTTCTATTTTGAATGACAGCCTTGCTGGATAAAGAATTCTTGGTTGCATATTTTTCTGATTCAGCACGTTGAATATATCCTGCCACTCCTTTTTGGCCTGCCAAGTTTCTGTGGACAGGTATGCTATGAACCTGATCTGTCTTCCATGAAAAGTTAAGGACTTTTTTTTCCCTCCTTAATCTTTTCATGATTCTTTCCTTGCCTGAATATTTTGTGAATTTGACTATGATATGCCTTGTTGATGGTCAATGCTTTTGTTAAATCTAATGGGAGTTCTCTGTGCTTGCTGGATTTTGATGTCTCTGTCTTTCCCCAGTTTAGGAAAGTTTTCCACTATGATTTTCTCACATAAACCTTCTACCCCTGTTTCTCTCTCTTCATCTTCTGGGACCCCGATGATTCTGATGTTTTTCCTTTTTAATCAGTCACTGAGATCTCTAATTCTTATATTGTGCTCTTTTTCCTTAGTTTCCCTCTATTTTTCTGCTTCATTATTCTCCATAAGTTTGTCCTCTATATTGCTGATTTGCTGCTCTGCTTCATTCATCCTTGCTGTCATGGCATCCTTCGAGATGTCAGCTCAGTTACTGCATTTTTAATTTTGTCCTGACTAGATTCTACTTCTTTTGTCTCTGTAGCAAGGGATTCTAATCTATTTTGACCCCAACTAATATTCTTATTATCATGATTCTGAATTCTGGTTCAGACATCCTACTTGTATCTATGTTGATTAAATCTCTGGCTGTAATTTCTTCCTGTTGTTTCTTTTGGGGTGAATTCCATTGTTTCATTATTTTGAAGGCAGAAAAAGAATAAAATAAAAAAATTTAAAAAATAAAATTAAAAAATTAAAAACCACACACAAAAAAATCAAATAAAAAGTTAGATCCTATGTGTGTTTTGGTCTGGTTGTTGAAAGAAGCTTGATAGAATAGAGAAAAAAGGTACAGACAACAAAAGAAAAAAGGAAAATATTTTAAAATTTAAAAAATGAATACAATAAAATAGAATAAAATGAAATGATGAAAGTAAAATAGGATTTTAAAAATTTATAAAAAATTAAAAACTATATTAGAAAAAATTAAAAATATTTTTTAGAAAAACAGAATATAATTTTTTCTGTATTCAAGAATAAGAAAAAAAATGAATGGATGGACCAGCAATCAAAATGAAATTCTATTGAAATTACGTCCAGTTTCCCATAGACGTAAAACTATGAAGCACTTTGTACACTAAGCAGACAGAGAGATTTGTGTTGTTCCTCTAGAATGCAGTTGGCCCAGTTGGGTGGGGCTTGGTGTAGCAGCTGTATTCTCCACTAGATGGCGTAGCTTAGTTTACAGGGGTGGATCATTGTGGCACAGGTAGGCATGTATGCGCATGTACAAGAAGGGTGAAAATGTGTCACCCAGTCTCTAGTATCAGAACTCTGTGATCTGGCCAACCAGCAATCAAGCACCCCTCATTTGCCTCTGGCTTCCACTCCACAGTTCTATGCTGTCTGTTACCAAGCCTTCAGCCTGCCAGGTGGCACCTCCCTCTGGAGTTTATCTCAGATGGTGCTGTGTTTCCTAACCCCTCACTTCTCAGGACCCTACAGCTTTTTGACCTGCTCAGACCCTCTGGGAAGGGTCTCACTAAGCAATGGCTGGGTGCCTGCCTGCCCTCTGGTATGCTCCTGTGACTGTGCCACTGCAGATGCCCAGAGACTGTGGGTCAGGTGCCAGCCCGCCCCAGAAAAAGTTCACAGGATCATGTAGCAGCAGCATTGCAGGGATTATGGTAAATCACAACACCCACAGGGTGCCAGTCTTCACCCTTAACATCCTTGTTCCAACACCAATGAATGTGGCTGTTCTCTGGGTCCACTGGGACCTTTGTGTGGGAAGGATGCACAGCCTGTACCAAATGTCCTCCCAGCAGGGAAATCACCTCTTCCCAAGTGGCTTGAGGATCCCTCAGAGCTCACTGTCTGCTCCTGGGGATTCGCTCTTCCCATCAGAGCTCCACCAGGTATTGAGCTGCAGAGTTTCAAACTCTGGAATTTAAACCCTTTCCTTTCTCCTTTTTCCCTCTTTGTTGTTCAGTCCCTTGCAGTTCCTTTCTCCTTTCTCCTTTCTCCCTTTATTGTTCAGTCCACTATTCTCTTTTTCTCCAGCTGCTTTCAGTGAAGAAGTGCTTTTTCTATACTCTCCCCCTTGTCTTTGTCCTCGCTTCCAAGCACAAACAGCTCCTTACCCTTCGCAGCTTCTCTCTCCTCTAGTTCACCTCTCCGCACCTCATACCTGCTGAGTTCTGTGGTTCAACTTGTGCAGATTGTTGTGTTAATCCTCAAATCAGTTTTCTAGGCATGGAAGATGCTTTGGCATCTGCATTTCAGAGTAATGTGTGGCATTACTATGTGTGTTGGCATCTGCATTTCAGGCAAAACAAAGTTCCACGTGGCTCTACCATCTCGGCCCCTCCTAATAACAAATATTCTTAATGATTATCTAGGATGGGGAGTCCATTTCAGAAGGTTTTCAATTTACTTTGCCAAGGTTGGTCAGAGGAATCACTATCTGTGATAGCTATAGTCTTGCAAAATGTATTTCCTAAATAAAGACTTAAAAGTCAAAATCACTCTTTGATCCATGGGCTGTACAATGGACCTTCCATAAGCAGCCATGAAAACAACATTAATTTCCATATACATCATCAGAGATCTTGGGTAACTAGAAGCATTATCAATGAAGAGTAATATTTTTAAATGGGTGCCTGGGTGGCTCAATTGGTTAAGCATCCGAGTCTGGCTCAGGTCATGATCTCACGGTTCATGAGTTCAAGCCCCAAGCAGGGCTCTGTGCTGATGGCTCCAAGCCTGGAGCCTGCATTGCATTGTGTGTGTGTGTCTCTCTCTGTCTCTTTCTCTCTTTCTCTCTCTCTGCCTTTCCCCCACTGACACTCTGTTTCTCTCTCTCTCTCTCAAAAATAAATAAATGTAATAAAATTTTTTTAAAAAATTAATTTTTTTTATGAGCAGTAAGTCTCAACAGTAGGCTTAAAATATTCAGTAAGCCATGTTGTAAACAAATGTGCTGTCATCCAGGGTTTTTTGTTCCATATGTAAAGCACAGGGAGTTTACATTTAGCATAATTATGAAGGGCCCTAATTTTTGGTTATGTTTATGTTTTTTGAATAGTAGATGAGCATTGGCTTCAACTTAAAGTCAACAGCTGAATTAGTCCCTAAGCCAAGTACTGACTTCTCCTCTCTAGCTGTGAGTCCTAGATGACATCTTCCAATAGAAGGCTGTTTTATCTATATCAAAAGTCAGTTGTAAATTTAGTGTAGCTTAATTCGTTTAAGCTAAATCTTCTGAACAACTTGCTGCAGCTTCTACATCAGCATTTGCTGCTTCACCTTATACTTTTATGTACTGGATAGGACTTCCTTCATTAAATTTCATGAACCGACCTCTATTAGCTTCCAACATTTCATATGCAGCTTCCTTACCTCTCTCAGCCCTCATGGAATGGAAAAGAGCTAGGGCCTTACTCTAGATTAGACTTTGGTTGATGGAAATGTTGTGGCTGGTTTGATCTTCTATCCAGACCACTAAAACTTTCTCCATATCATCAATAAGCCTGTTTTAACTTACCATTCATATATATGTTCATAGGAAGAGCACTTTTTAATTTCCTTCAAGAACTTTTTTTTTGTACTCACTAATTTGGCTAACCGGTATAACAGGCCTAGCTTTCAGCCTATTTTGGCTTTCGAAATGCTTTCCTTGCTAAGCTTAAACATTTCTAGCTTTTAATTTAAGGTGATAGACATGTGACTCTTCCATTCACATGAACAGTTAGAGGCCATTTTAAGGTTATTAATTAGTTTCTAATTAATTGGTTACTAATTTCAATACTGTTGTGTCTCAGGGAACAGAGAGGTCTGAGAAGAGGGAGAGAGATGATGGAATGGATGCCCAGTGGAGCATTCAACACACACTCAATATTTATCTGTTAAGTGCAGCATCTCATATGGATGCAGATTGTGGTGCCCCAAAACAATTACAATAGTAACATCAAAGGTCACGGATCACAGATCACCATAACAAACAGAATAATAATGAAAAAACTTGAAATACTGTATTACCAAAATGTGACACAGAGACATGAAGAGAGCAAATACTGTTGGAAAAACAGTGCTAACAGACTTGCTTGACAAAGCGTTGCCACAAATCTTCAGTTTGTAAAAAAAAAAAAAAAAAAAAAAAAATGCAATACCTGAAAAGCACAATAAAGGAAAGTGCAATAACATTAGGTTTGCCTATACTTTTGAACCATAGATTTGAATCACAGTCTTCCTTGACTTCTTCAGCCCACAGTAATTTCTTCTTCCTTAGAACTTCTTTATCTCTTATTTCTATACCAGACAAATACAGCAAAACGTCTTAAATCCTGGTTTTAGATTTTTAATTAGTCTTTTCATATGTTTTTAAGTAGAAGTAAAGCTCTGTTAAGGTAAATATGCTGTCTTATATTTGCTTATATACATTTATGAAAGAGCACTGGATCTATAATTTACTAAAATAAATTTTAATTTTGTTTTATTGGCTTTAGCTTTTGTCAAATAATTTCACACCTCTGAGCTTCAATTTTCTCATCTATAATTAGAGAATATGTGGTACACTGGTTGTTCAGAGCATTTTAGTAATAGGGTAATGAATTAAGGCAAGACTTTAGTATTAAATAGATCATCAATAATTTGTCAAAATTCACATCTTATAGTGTACTTAGAACATGGTAGTCTATACATTTATGAAAAATATATAAATAACAGGAATTTTTATTTGTATATCACATTTATATATTTTTTAAGAATCACTTTTTAAAAATTTTTTAATGTTTATTTAATTCTTAGAGACAGAGAGATAGAGTGTGAGCAGGGGAGGGGCAGAGAGACAGAGGGAAACACAGAATCTGAAGCAGGCTCCAGGCTCTGAGAGGTCAGCAAAGATCCCGACATGGGGCTCGAACTCACAAACCATGAGATCATCACCTGAACCAAAGTAGGACACTTAACCAACTGAGCCAACCAGGCGCCCCAATATATTTTAAAAATAGGATTATATATGTCTATTTGATGCTCAAGATTCATAAGAAAGTTTAAAAAACTATTTTCTACATTTTGAATAATGTAGCTGTGAGTTTTATGTGATGTAGTGTTTTTTTATACACTTTTGTAGAACATGAACTTAATTCCAGATCTTTTGATTCCTAAATCCAAAATTTTCTTCCTTAAATGTTGAATTAAAGTATAAGTTTTATTTAACTATGTGGCAATTCCCCATTTCCTCATAAAATGAAAAAGTCCCATGAAAGCAGAGCAGTTTGTTTTCACCTATTGTGAATAATTAATCCTGTAGCCCCCATCCTAAATTTGGCTCCAAGTTGGTATCAGTAAATGCTTTTATACTACAGCTGGTTTAAAAGGAAAAGGTAAGGAAAGCTATATTTTCTTGATTTCTTATTTGCATTTTCTAAGAGAGAAAGAAATATATTATCATATCAAAGTAAAACCTTATGTAAATGCCAAACTCTTAATTAAAATGGGCTGCCTTGATCTCCCCTCTATAAATCATATAAATTCAGCTATTTTGCTTGTAATTTAAATAACTGGAACTGTATTCCCACGCATTCAAAATGTAAGCAATGTGTATGGCACAATATGGGCAATATGTACAAGGTATGATGTTATTTTTTTAAGAAGCAGGACTATATGTTTATGTATTTTACTTTTCATATACCTCATTTGGTTGCCAAAGTATCATGACAACAATCTAAAACAAAATAAAGGAGAAGGGATTTCAGCATTTTCTGTTACTACTATAAGAATGCAAAAGAAAAGCTAATGAGAAGCTGGGGTAAAAAAAAATGCTTCTTGGTCCTGAATGTGGCATTGGTTTCTTTATTACACTAAACTATTTTTATTTCTCTCACTGTGCTGAAAGGAACACTACATAAAAACAGGCTTGCTTCTAATCTGCAGTGTTCCTTAGCATTAATATCTAAATATTCAGTCATAGTTAACATGGAAATGGGTTACCCAAAAAGTGTAGAGACTGTGTTTTTATAATAGTGTAAAGATTATTTTTATATATTGAATTATTAATATGATTATAAGAGTTGATAAGAATAGGGTTATAAAGGGATGTATGAGGTTAAATTGTCCCTTATGTTTTTTTCTTATTTAAAGAAGGTATTGTGTTTTCAAAAATGTAATAAGACACTGTGCTTATTAAATTATACATACTTAAAAAACCAAAAACATATGTAATGAGTTAGAATTAGTTAAGTCCATAATAATTATGTTGTTAATCACAACTAAGTTATCAAGAATACTGTTTGATTTCTATGAATGGTATGTTCACATTCCAATCCTGCATTTTAGAAAAAGTCAAAATATTTTTCCAAATGATAGACATTTGAATACTGAGGAACATACATATATCCTCCTTGATATTTGCCCGTTTCATTACATGCATTCACATATCCTTGAATAATTACTTATGTGTCATACATTCTAGACACTGTATCATTTATTTTCCTTCACCTAAGCCCCCTGATTAATCAGGACAACACTTAAAATGAGTTACCCAGAATTGACTATGATAACTGAAATATGTTAACCCCACCAAGAATACACTGAAACTTTCACTATTGTTGACTCCTATACTACAATATCAGACACCGTTCACTGACTGTTTAACATTCACTCACCATTTCAAACTATTAAGAACCCTGACTTTATTAATAGTACCTCTCACATATAACTCACTGCAAAAGGTAAATCCTGATGTCTCTAAACCAATTATAATGGTTGTATCCAGTGATGTGCTGACAAATGTTTAACAGTCACCTCTAAAGATTAAAGGAGAGAGAGAAAAAGAGAGAGGAGAAGAGAATTCTGATTTGTAATGATTTATTATTTTTGTGTAAATATCTCCACCATGGAGTATTCTAAGCTGCTAACATGATGTCACTGAACACGGAATTAAAACCAATGCCTACAGTCAGTCTCATGAACTGGGAACCAGTTGATCTTATCTCAGGCAGGAAGGAGCTTGTTCAATGTGGGAACCGGGTTTTGATTTAGATGTGTATTCCAGCTTTAGCCAATAAGTTGTGAAGTCAAGTTCTCCTTAATGACCCTTCAGTTCCTATCACCTTCCCAGAAATATCTAAAGTGAAGTGTTTCATGTTTATACATCCAGATCATTATGAAGATAGACAGATAGATAAGGCAGAGATATATTTACATTTAAAACATACATACTCATAATTGTGTGGCCTTCCATAATTGAGATCTATTCATATTCAAATGAAAGCTATTCATATTATCCTAAAAAACTGACTTTTTAAAATCAACAATACACCTCAAATATTATTCTTCCGTAATTGGCAATCTGATGTTTAAAAACATTTTAACTTTAAAAATTTGCTTGACTTTAGACATCTTATTTTTATTGTTCATAAATCCTAGTTTTTCTTTTTTGTAAAAAAGAACTGTGCATATTTGCTTCCTGTTTGCTATTGGGGGTCTTGTTTTTTCCGTTAAGCTATAAGCGTGCTTGGTATATAAAGGATATAAGCCCTCCAATATTTATAGCAAATATATTTGCCCCGTTTATCTTTTTTTCTAAAGCTATAATAGTTAAATGTTGCATTTTTTTCTTCATAAGTGTCTAGCTTTTATGTATGTGCTTCTAACATGAAAGTTCTTCTCCACACTAAAATAAGAATAGTCACATGTATCCCCTAGTAATTTTATAAATATGTATACTTCCATGATTTGAATACTTATGCAAAACAAACATTTTACCTTGTGGTCTCTACTCAGGGATGGAGTAGGGAAGTGTTGAGAGGTAGAGTGAGGCACAACCTTGGGTTGGGTTGGGGATATCTCTTGAGTCTGTACTTGCTTTTTTTTCCATTTGGAGTTCTCCTTTGCATCTAACAGGTACCTCATTTTAGCTGTATCAAATTGGCTGAAACAAAAATGTTCTTTTTCATTCAAGTATATATAGCACCTACAGGCATTTAGAATTTGTACAGAAGAGGCTGGAGACCTTGGAAATACATTTCCCCTTCTTCATAGTTTTTGCATAAGCTTAATCTTGAATCTCATTTTTAGATGGAGACTCCCCAGTAGTAATTGTTTTCTCCATAGGAAGGTGATCTCTGTCTATTTAAAGACGTTATCACTGCTGTTTCTCCCACTTAGTCAGCATATATACCATTTATTAGTATTAGAGCTTGGGAAAGAGCCTAAAATCCACTCTGCTAACCTCAGGCTGACTTTGTGCTTTTACTCCAAATTAAACCACCACATCTACTTATTGCACAAAGGCATAATCGGCTATGGCTGCTGCTTCTCTGATAACAATGCCATGGTTATGCTGTTCCAAAATAAAATTTCTACTTTCCTTTGCCTTCAGCTGCCCCCTTTGTTTGAGTTTATTGATTCTTCTTCAGTTGTTCATACAAAGTGCTGTTTTGGCATAATGCCTATTGATCAAATTGCCATATTAACTCCTCAAATTCCCTCTCTTAGCTTTTCTCCTTAACGCATTTACTTAAATACATGGAAGAGGAAATGGAAACCTCTGTGAATATCTAGATATTTTTGTTTACCTACTTTTGACTTGAAGTAAAAATGTTCACAGTGAAGAACTTCCATAAAAACACAATTAAATGTATACTTTATAGAAAACTGTCTCTAGCTCATTTACTTTCTTATAGCACAGCATACCTTTTTAATGTTCTCCTAGGTTTAAGTCCTTCTTTCTACAGAATAAATTAATGTGATTTAAAAAAATTACACAAGAGTGCTTATAATTTATATAATGTATGTTTTACTGTCTTCAAATAAATATATTAATAAAATGACTAAGGCAGACAGGTTCTCATGAATCAACTCCCATCTGTGCTGAAAATAATCTCTAAACTCCTACAGAAAAGTCCTTTTGCCCATCATGTATGTGCTTCTATTTTCATTTTAAATAAAAGGTCTTTCAATAGGCCTTTTTTGACCAATCCAGTGAACATTGTCATCTATTTATACTTAGTTCTGATAACATTCAGAATCAGTACCATTGGCATAATCAACACAACATAATACTTTTTGAGCAACTAATCTTGTCAGACACACCTTTAGGCACTGCAGCACAGATGTAGGATGGACATAGATCACAAGTGCTTCCTCACACTACTTGGTGCTATATGCTCTTTTAAAGCTTGTACAGCCTTAAAATTTAACTGTTTTTGGTAGGAATATCCATGTCCCCTAAAGAGATCCTATGATTTCCCATTCTTTTTTGATGTTATAAAAGGCAACTACAAGGCATCAGAGAGAATGAGGTCTCTAGGGTAGAGACAGTATCTCTATTCTTAATTTCTTAACATCTACCATAGTGCTTAATATATAACACTTAATAAATGTCAGTAACATTTACATGTATGCTATAAAAGCTCCCTAACTCAGCCACATAAAATAACAATAATTTGTGCAGGTCTTTGTAAGGATGTCCTTGTATATCTTTTAAATAAAGCTTCAGTGGTTTGCAGCAGGAAAAAGTGATCAAGCCAGTAAATAGGTTCATGAAGATGGGATAGGAGGGTGTTGTAAAAAGAAGAAGCAAAATGGGAGTGAAATCAGTAGCCAAAGAGATCAAACCAAAGAATCAAGAATTCAGCAAGCAAATTAAATGGGCTAATCCAGTGTTTTGAGAAAAAATACTGGTTCAGACTTAGCAGGATTAAGTCCTAAAAGAGACTGAAATTCATGGGAATCATAAATGTCAGCCTGTGCTTGGTTTTACCTATATTAATCCTGACTCATTTGTCTCCCATTCTTCCTCCCAAGTTCCTATTTATTCATGAGAAATCAAATGGAATAGAGAAAACTAATTTGAGGAGACTTAATTACAATCTAGTATTCACATTTAGAATTTCTTCCAGAGTTCAAGGAACTTTCCATGGGAAGTCAGTGTTTGATTCTCCAGTTCACTGATGCATCTTATACTACATAGAGCAAGCTCTAGAAACTCAAGATGACACTGTAGGTGAAGTGAGAAGTAACTAAGGGAAAGCTGAAAGAAGTAAAGAAGTAAAGATTTGCTGTTCCTCATCTCTGCCAATGAAAAGGAGTCTGGCTCTATTTATTGCATCTTCCAGGTAATCTTTTTCTGCCCTCATGCAGAACACACAATGTTAGTTTATTTATAAATGTGCTATTTCCTTAATATGAGAACCAAGGTATATCAAATAGACTTAGAACAGTGGTTCAAATGAAGACCTTGCTGAAATTTTCTTTCTGCCTCCAGCTCTGAAAAGCAATTAAATGTTCTTAAAGCTTCTAGTAGACTCTGCTGACAGCCATGCTATTGATTTCAAAAGGAGGAAAAATAAACTTGCTAGTCAGTGTGCATCCAGAAGTAGAGATTATCTATGGGGAATCTTTGTATTAATATTATCTTCAAACATGATACCAAGGAAAAATATATAACAAATATGTTATACAACATACAGCACAGATATAGTTATCAATGTGTAGCACACAAAATTCTCTATCATTATCTACGTTTAACAAGCTAAAAATTATCTTTGGTATTATGTACGTTGTTTGCATTTTCCCTTAATGGATCCAATAATGAAGACTTCTGAGCATATACTGATAAAAATATCGATTTCTTAACATTAAAAGTACGTGAATATAAAGAATAAAACAGGATTGTTGTATGAAACAAGTAATTTAAATATATCCATAGGCTTTAATTCAAGATTCAAAAATATCAACCAAATAGGTCTTATATCCATATACAATAACCCTAATTTATATTCTTGAAATTCTCACCTAGAATGTGTTAGGCAATAAACTTAATCAAAATGGTCTGCTTTAATTTAGTCCCCTCATGGAAATAGAGAAGCATTTGTGCTAGAATATTTCAAAGACTTTTTCCAGCCCCACAGTTCTGGTATTCACTTTTTACTACCTCTATTTCAGTTTTCCCATATGCTAGGGTGCTGTAGTGCAAAAGAGGTCATCTTACAGAGGGTTAAGAGAGCAATAAGACTCAGCCCTGCCATTTACAAATCCGCGGAATTGGGTTATTAAACTCCATATGCCTAATTTGAAATACCTGGAGGGGGGCCAGGGTGACTCATGTGGTTGAGTGTCTGACTCTTGATTTTGGCTCAGGTCATTACCCCAGGGTTGTGGGATCAAGCCCTATGTCCAAATCCCCACTGAGTGTGGAGACTACTTGAGAGTCTCTCTCTCCCTCTGCCCCTCTTCCCTACTCACACTCTCTAAATAAATAACAAAAAAGAAAAATGTGTAATAGAATACTTATTATTTAAAAATTTTTTTTTAGTATTTGTTTATTTCTGAGAGAGAGTGAGCATGAGCAGGAGAGGGGCAGAGAGAGAGGGAGACACAGATCCAAAGCAGGCTCCAGGTTGTGGGCTGTCAATACAGAACCCAACGCAGGCTCGAATTTGTGAACTGTGAGATCATGACCTGAGCCGAAGTTGGACACCCAACCGACTGAGCCACCCAGGTGCTCTGAATACCTTTTCTTTATGAGAATAAAGAATATATACAAATTACCTAACATAATGGCTCTCATTCATTATGTGTTAGATATGTGTTAATTATAGAGCTACTATGAAACTTATGGGCTTCATATGGAAGCCAAATTAAGAGAAAACTGTCAGAAGATATTAATGCTTTTGAGTTTCAAATTCACAATAATTTAATGCTCCACACATGTCAAATTTTAAAAAAAATGTTTGAGAGAGAATGAGAGCACAAGAAGAGCAGGAGTGGGCAAATGCAAGCATGGCGAGGGGCACAGAGAGACAGAGACAGACAGACAGACAGACAGAGAATCCCAAGTAGGTGCTGCACTGTCATCATGGAGCCCAGCATGGGGCTCGATCTTCCAAACCATGAGATCTGAGCAGAAATCAAGGGTCACTTAACTCTTAACTGACACAGCCACCCAGACACCCCAAAATTAAAAATTTTAGATACTCATTTATTTTATACCAACTACAGAAACAAAAAGGTTTATAAACTTACAGATAATAGATTTCACAGAACGCATACACAAACACATACACACATAAAACACACATGAACACATATACATAATGGTATTGTACATATACAATTCATAGGAAGAAGAAATGAAATGAATATATATCAAGTCAAAACAAACTATAAAAATAAGACAAATTCACTGCAGAAAGGTTTCATATATTAGTAGCAAACGGAAACAAGCATCAGTAGAAACACTCCTAAAGACAAGCAGTTCAAAGATAAAAAGGTTTTCACCTCAAAAATAAAATAAATATGAAAACAAAGACAACAATGTTATGTTATTTGTACATTTCAAATTAAGATAGATCATAAAGATAGACCATAAACAACATGCTACTTAGTACAGATACAGAGGAGAAAACAACAAATAACTATGGAAAGATTATAATATCAGTACTGCTTAGCATAACAGAGATATAAACAAGTATAAAGTAATATATAAAAAAAAAACAAGTAAGAAATGTACTTGGATTTTTTTACCAGGAATATTATTTCCTGAAATAAATTTTGATAATTTTCATGTTAAGTTTTTTCCTAAATTCTGAATCTGGAAACAAAACAAGATAGATGATCTGTGTATTCCCATTGGGCACATCTGGGTGATTTTTCGATAAGCACCAAAAGGTCTAAAAATTATGTCTCATCTTTTACTCAGGAACTTTACTTCCAGGTATGTATCACATAATTATTATTACTTTAAATATACTTAATAATAAAAAAATATACTGTGTCATATTCCAGTTACTGTGCTTAAGAGATAGTAACTTACCCAATTCTCACAACTTCATGAAACAAATATGTTTATATACATTTTCAGTTAAGGAAACTGGGGTACACAGAGATTAAATAATACAGCCCAAGGCATTCAGCTTGAAAGAGGCTGAACCTCTATTTCACTGTCTGGATTTTCTTCCTTATATCATGTGATTATGTCCAACAACAAGCTATTTCAATATTATATTTTCAAAACCACACTGGGGAACAGAATAATGCCATTAAAAACAGAGTTACATAGGCAGAGGGGCCAAGATGGCAGAGCAGCATGTAAGTTCTCTGCTTCTCTCATCCTTGAAATGCACCTGCATCACCAGCAAACCATTTTTCACACCTAGAAAACTGATCTCAGGATTAACACAAAAATATGTGTAACTTGAGCCACAGAACTTAGCAGGTATACGGCACGGAGAGGTGAACTAGGGGAGAGAGAAGTCACAAAGGGTGTGGAGCTGTTTTTTTGTTTGTTTGTTTGTTTGTTTGTTTGTTTGTTTTAAACTTTATAGTTTATTGTCAGGTTGGTTTCCATATAACACCCAGTGCTCTTCCCCACAAGTGACCTCCACCAAGACCACCACCCCCCATTACCTTTCCCCCTCCCCTTCCCCACTCAGTTTGTTTTCAGTATTCAAGAGTCTCTTGTGTTTTGTCTCCCTCCCTCTTCCTAACTCTTTTTCCTCCTTCCCCTCCCCATGGTCCTCTGTTGGGTTTCTCCTGTTAGACCTATGAATGCAAACATATGGTATCTGTCCTTTTGTGGAGAGAGGACAAAGAGGGGAGAGTGCAGGAAAAGCACTCTCCAGAAAGTAGCTGGAGAGAAAGAGTGGAAACACCCACAAGTGACTGAACAAGAAAGGGAGAAAGGAGAAAGTAGAGGATTTCAATACCATTATGACTCTGTAAACAGGGGAGAGCAGTCAGAAATCCTGCAGCTCAATACCTAGTGGGCTCTGGTGGGTAGGGCAAATCCCCAGGAGCAGACAGCAAGGTTGGACGGGTTCACAAGCAACATGGGGAGAAGCAGTCCCCCTGCTAGGAGGGCATTTGGTAGAGGCCATACAGACTTCCCACAGGAAAAGGTCCCTGTGGACCCTGCAGAGCAGCCACATTTGCTGATATAGGAATAAAGAGGCTAGGATGTAGTGAAATCTGGCAACAGTTGTGTGTTGTGATTTACCATAATCCCTGAACTGTTGCTGCTATTTGATCATGAAAACTTTTCCTGGGGCAAGCCAGAGCCTGGCTACAGTCTCATATTTTGCAGTAGTATGACTGCACAGACTTTCCCCCAGGGACAAGCTGGTACCTGTCCATTACTCTATGAGCCCCTCCCCTAGAGGGTTGGAGGAGATCCAAGATGCAGGGCCCTGAGAAGTGGAGGATTTGGAAACACAGAATCATCTGAGATAAAATTAAGGAGGGAGGTGCCACCTAGCATGCTGACCGCTTCAATGCAGACAGAAGAGAACCGGGGAAGCCAGAGACATAGGAGGGGTCCTTGATTGTCAGTTTGTGAGAGCACAGAGGTCTGATGCTAGACACTGGGAAGCTGGGTGGCTCCATTTTCACCTCTACCACAAATGCACATACACATATGCATACATGCATCACATCAATCTACCCGAGTAAGCTAAGCAGTGCCATATAGTGGAGAACAGAGCCTTTACACCAAGCCCAGTCTAACTGCTGGAACCAAGCCCTAGAGGATCACCACAAGTGTCTCTACCTGCTTAGTGTACAGACTGTAAAGTACTTCATACTTGACTTCTAGGGGAAACTGGATGTAATTTCAATCGCATTTCATTCTCTTCACTGGCCTATCCATTTTTTTTCTTTTTCTATTCTAAATCTTAGATACAGAAAGAGAAATAATTTATTTTTATTTTTCTTTCTTATAAAATAATATTTTAATATTTTACTATATTTTTATTGTTTTGTAAATTTTTAAGTGCTATTTGACTTTCTTCATTTCATTTTATTCTATTTTATTGCATATATATTTTTTTATTTTTTAAACATTTTACTTTTTCCTTTTTTCTTTTCCTTTCTTTCCCTTATTTCTCTGTTCTATCAAACTTCTTTCAACAACCAGATCAAAACCTATCTAGGATCTAGCTTGCTGTATTTGATTTTTTTGTGTTTTTAATTTTTTAATTTTAATTTTTGATTTTGCTAATTCTTTTTCTTCCTCCTAAATGATGAAATGAAGGAATTCACACCAAAAGAAAGAACAGGAAGAAATTACAGCTAGGGACTTAATCAACGCAAGATATAAGCAAGTAGTCTGAACTAAAATTTAGAATCACAATATTAAGAATATTAGCTGGGGCTGAAAAAAAGCATAATATTCCTTTCTGCAGAGATAAAACAAGTCAACTCTAATCAGAACAAAATTAAAAATGCTATAACTGAAATGCAATCTCAAATGGATGCTTTGGTAGCAAGGATGGATGAAGCAGAACAGCAAATCAGCAATTGAGAAGACAAAACTATGGAGAATAATGAGGCAGAAAAAATAAAGAGGGAAACTAAGGCAAAAGAACACGATATAAGAATTAGAGAACTCAGTGACTCATTAAATAAAAAGGAATAACATCTGAATCAAAAGAGTCTCAGAAGATGAGGAGAGACAAAAAGGGGTAGAAGGCTTATGTGAACAAATCATAACAGAAAACTTTCCTAACCCAGGAAAAGACACAAACATCCAAAATCAAGAAGCACCAAGAACTCCCATTAGACTCAACAAAAACTGACCATCAACAAAGCATATAATAGTTGAATTCACAAAATACACACATAAGGAAAAGAATTACAAAAGCAGCAGGGGAAAAAAACTCCTTAACCCATAAAGGAAGATAGATTAGGTTCACAGCAGACCTGTCCACAGAAACTGGGCAGGCCAGAAGGGAGTGGCAGGGTATATTCAACATGCTGAATCAGAAAAATATGCAGCCAAGAATTCTTTACCCAGCAAGGCTGTCATTCAAAGTAGAAGGAGAGATAGAGTTTCCCAGATAAAAACGAAAGTAGTTCCTGACCACTAAACCACGCCTGCAAGAAATTTTAAAAGGGAGCCCCTGAGGGTAGAAAAGAGCAAACAAAACAAACAAAAAGACCAAAAGCAACAAAGACTACAAAGGACCAGAGGACATGACCAGAAACTTCAACTCTATGGGCAACACAAGAGCACTAAATTCATATTTTTCAGTACTCACTCTAAATATCAATGTACTAAGTGCTCCAATCAAAAAATACAGGGTAACAGAATGGATAAGAACAGAAGATCATCTATATGCAGTTTTACAAGAGAACCATTTTAGACCTAAACGTACCTTTATATTGAAAGTAAGGGGATGGAGAACCATCTATCATGCTAATGGCTGCCAAAAGAAAGCTGGAGTAGCCATACTTATATCAGACAATCTAGATTTTAAAATAAAGACAGTAACAAGAGGTGAAGAAGGGCATTATATCATAATTAAGGGGTCTATCCACCAAGAAGATCTAATAATTGTAAATATTTATGCCCCCAACATGAAGCACCTATATATATAAATCAATAACAATTAATAATGAACAAAAATAAACATAAATTACAATTAATAACATAAAAATATATAAATCATTGATAATAGTATTATAATAGTAAGAGACTTCAACAGCCCATTTATAGCAATGGAAAGATAATCTAAGAAAATCATCAAGGAAACAATGGCTTTGAATGACAAACTGGACCAAATGGACTGACATAAATATTCAGAACATTTCATCCTAAAGCAGGGAAATACACATTCTTCTTGATTACACATGGAACATTCTCCAGAACAGTTCACTTACTGGGACATAAATCAGCCCTCAACAAGTACAAAAAGAAGAAGATCATATTGTGCATATTTTCAGACAACAACACTATAAAAGTCAAAATCAACCACAAAGGCATCCAAATCGCCAAGGAGGAAGTCAAACTTGCACTCTTTGTACAGGACATGATACTCTATACCAAAAACCCAAAAGATCCCACCAAGAAACTGTTAGAATTGATCCATGAATTCAGCAAAGTCGCAAGATATAAAATCAATGTACAGAAACAAACTGCATTTCTACACACCAATAATGAAGCAAAATGAAGATGAATGATGAAAAGAAATAAAAGTCAATCCCATTTATAATTACACCAAAAACTATAAAATACCTAGTAATAAATCTAAACAGGTAAAGAATCCATACATGAAAACTATAGAAAGCTTATGAAAGAAACTGAAGACACAAAAAAATGGAAAAATATTCCATGCCCATGGACTGGAACAATAAATATTGTAAAAATGTTGATCTTCCCAAAGCAATCTACATATTCAATGCAGTCCCCATCAAAACACCACCATTCTTAACAGAGCTAGAACAAACAATCCTGAAATTTCTATGGAACCAGAAAAGACCAAACAAATCCAAAGCAATACTGAAAAAGAAAACCAAAGCTGGAGGCATCACAATTCTGGACTTCATGCTGCATTACAAAACTGTAATCATCAACACAGTATGGTACTGGCACAAAAACAGACACTTAGATCAATGGAACAGAACAGAGAACCCAGAAGTGGACTCACAAACATATGGCGAACTAATCTTTTACAAAGCGGGAAAGAATATCCAATGGGGAAAAAAAAAAAAAGTCTCTTCAGCAAATGGTGTTGGGAAAACTGGACAGCAACATGCATAAGAATGAACTTGGACCACTTTATTTATTATACCATACACAAAAATAAACTCAAAATAGATGAAAGACCTAAATGTAAGACAGAAATCCATCAAAATCCTAAAGGAGAAAGCAGGTAAAAACCTCTTTTACCTCGGCTGCAGCACCTTCTTTCTTGACATGTCTCTGGAGGCAAGGGAAACAAGAGCAAAAATGAACTACTGGGACCTCATTAAGATAAAGCCTTCTTCACTGCAAAGCAAACAGTCAGGAAAACTAAAACGTAACCGATGGAATGGTAAAAGATATTTGCAAATGAAATATCAGATTGGGTTAGTATCCAAAATTTGTAAAGAACTTACTAAACTCAACGCCCATAAAACAAATAATCCAGTGAAGAAATAGGCAACAGACATGAATCGTTTTCCAAAGACATCCAGATGGCTAACAGATATAAAAAATGCTCAACATCACTCATCATCAGGGAAATACAAATCAAAACCACAATGAGACACCACCTCACACCAGTCAGAATAACTAAAATTAGCAACTCAGGAAACAACAGATTTTGGTGAGGATGCAGATAAAAAGGAACCCTTTTGCACTGGTGGTGGGAATGCAAACTGGTGCAGCCACTCTGGAAAACAGTATGAAAGTTTCTAAAAAAATTAAATATAGAACTACCGTACGACCCAGCAATTGTACTACTAGGTGTTAATCCAAAGGATAGAGGAGTGCTGTTTTGAAGGAGCACATGCACCACAATGTTTATAGCAGCACTATCGATAATAGCTAAAGTATGGAAAGAGCCCAAATGTCCATCAACAGATGAATGAATAAAGATGATGTGGTACCTACATACAATGGAGTATTACTCAGCGATCAAAAACAATGAAATCTTGCCATTAACAACATGGATGGAACTAGAGTGTATTACGTTTAGTGAAATAAGTCACTCAGAGAAAGACAAATATATGATTTCACTCATATGTGGAATTTATGATACAAAACAGATGAACATAGGGAAGGGAAGCAAATATAATTTAAAAACAGGGAGGGGACAAAACATAAGAGACTCTTAAATATAAACAAAGTGAGGTTGCTGGAGGGGTTGTGGATTGGGAGACTGGGGTAAATGGACAAGGGGTATTAAGGAAGATCCTTGTTGGGATGAGCACTAGGTGTTATATAGAGAGGATGAATCACTGGATTCTACTCCTGAAATCATTATTGCACTATATGCTAACTAACTTGGATGTAAATTAAAAAAAAAATCCATAATTAAAAAATTAAAAAGAGCAAAAATAGAACTATCCTACAACTCAGCAATTGCACTACTAGTTATTTTTCCAAAGGATACAAAAATGCTGAAGGGGCACACGGATCCCAATGTTTATAGAAGCACTATCAAAAATAGCCAAACTGTGGAAAGAGCCCAAATATGCATCACTGACAAATGGCTAAAGATGATATGGTATATACACATATACCCACACACACACACACACACACACACACACACAGGAATATTATTCAGCCATCGAATGAAATTTTGCAGTTTGCAACAACGTGGATGGAACTAGAGAGTACCGTGCTAAGCAAGTCAGTCAAAGACAAATATCGTATGAGTTCCTTCATATATAAAATGTAAGAAACACAACAGATGAACATATGGGAAGGGAAGGAAAAAATAAGATAAAAACAGAGGGAGGGAAACTGTAAGAAACTCTTAAATACAGAGAACAAACTGAGGGTTGCTGGAGGGGTGTTGGGTGGGGAGATGAGCTAAATGGGTGAATGGCAGTAAGGAGGGCACTTGTTGGGATAAGCACTGGGTGTTACATATTTAAGTGATAAATCACTAAATTCTACTCCTGACTCTATTACTATGCTATATGTTAACTAGCTTAGACTTAAATAAAATTAAAAAAAAAATTAAAAAAAAAACAGTTACATAGGGGCACCTGGGTGGCTCAGTCAGTTAAGCGTCTGACATTGGCTCAGGTCATGATCTCACAGTTCAAGAGTTCAAGCCCCACATCAGGCTCACAGCTATCAGCACAGAACCTGCTTTGGATATTCTGTTCTCCCCTCTCTCTGCCCCTCCCCTGATTGTGCTTTCTCAAAATAAATAAAACATTAAAAAACTGTTACATAAGACTTATTCATGACATGGTAAAATAAACACATTGTAAAATGAAGGATCAAATTTATCAAATATCATACAACTATGACTCCATTTTGGGGGGTGGGAAGAACAAATAGACAACAAACAATAATGTTCATGTCTGTAAGTCATAGGTAATTTTAATTTTTGTTCTTTTTGCTTTATTTTAACACATTCTACAATGAATCTCTTTGTTATTGTAATATAAAAATGTTTGCTTATTTGTTTTAATGCTAGTCCCTTCTGCAGACCTTAAGGAACTGATCAAATCAGTCATATCTGAAAGGCTTATTTATTTTGGCTGAAGCATTTTTAGTGAGTGGAAAGTAGTCACTTGATTTCTCACCATATGTGGGTAGATAAGGAATAGCCTATTATTTTAAGTATGATTCATATGACCTAAATTATTATCTTAACTTCTACCTCATTTTGTTTGGTTTTGTGTCTCTTTTGTTTCTAAAGAGTGATTTTCACCATTAGAAAAGTGACTTACATTGAAGCTACCATAAATTACCTAATATTACCTTATAATATGAATATTTGCATAGTATTTAAATAAGCCAAGATTAAAGAATTTGACTAAAGCTATTTAAAATCCTGAAACACCTAGAATATTTCTTTCATCCGTATTTCAAACATTCAACATCTAAATTCCTGCTTTGATATTCTCAGATTTTTTTAAAGTTTCCCCCATTAGGTCAATTTTCTCAGTTTATTTTTAATGTCAAATGGTGAGCAGAATTTCTTTGACTTAAATATCAAAAAACTTAAATAAACATATTTGCTTCACCTATTGTAACTTTGTAAACCCCAGGAAAGGAGTACTGATACTAAAGAATTCTAATTATGACTGTAAACTCCCTGTGGTATATTCATTGAAAAGCAAGAGTGGTACCTGCAAAGCTCTTTAAAGCAAACTAAGCAAATGTTCATTGTAACTGGAAATGGAGTAGACTTTTACAGCATATGTTATAGTTCCTTCTAACATTTCCTCTCACCCAATTGTTGCCAAAGAGACGAGTAAAATACAAGTTTGCTATGAAGAATACAGTGTGTTATGAAAAACTCATTCTGACCCAGGAGAGGTGAAGTCCAATAAAAGTACTGTCCAAAGCCTTCACCATTTTAAGTATCACTGAAATAGGCAGTTTTCTACTAAAATAAGTAGTTTGTCCCCAATCTACTTATTGGGCTGTCTACAACCCTAACTATAATTACATTGTTTGAAGTGAATTAAACTCATCATTAATTATTTATAGTATTTCTTGTCTTCTATAGGCAACCATATGTAAGAAACATTAATTCTAGTGCAGATGTTAAAGTGTAGACTGTTATGTGCCACAACCATGAGTTCTGATTCAGTAGGTCTGAAAAAGATGGTAAAAAAACCCAAAAAACAAACTCCAAAGAAAAGTGATTCAGAGTGCACAGATTTGAGGCTGCAAAGACCTAAACTGACTTAGTGACCTTGACCTAGTTACTTAATTTTTTAATCTCAGATTTCTCATTTTTATATAGATATAATAATAGTACCTATTTCACCTGCTAGTTATGAAGATTAACTAAAGGACTATATGATAATCACCAAAAGAGTGATAAACTTCTGCAGAACTGCATAACTGCTCCAAAATATATCATCCTTACCCTTATTATTATTGTTATTCATGAGTAAAGTACTTCTGCTATACAATAAAATCTTTTCCATGTACTTTTTAAAGTTTTGACTCTATTTTGATTTGCATTATTCTGAATTCAAGGTTAAATTCTGATTTAGTAATGATGACTATAGATCAGATTTTATGTTATTTTACTATGTGTAATTCTCATTTAACTTGGAAATGCTAGTTTCTAACCCTGTAATAAATTTTATTTTTGTCTTGATGTGCAATAAAAAGTTTTATACAAGGACATCTCTGCTACGAATTTTCTTCTATCTCAGAAATATGTATTTTAATTTAGTAAAATAAATAAATAAAACTAAAAATCTGATTATCTAAAAGACAATCCTGAGGAAACAAAATATTAAACAAACACTAATGTGAGACTTATAAGAAAGATAATAAAATGCAAGCATATCAAAGTAGCACTGCATTGAATATAGTGTATATTACAAACTTTATTATAAATCAAAGACTAGCTTTATAACTTTGCCTAGTAAAGATATGTCTTAAATGCTAGAGGTATGAAGTCTATAAAATGAAGGCCGAATCACAGCAGATCAGAATGGCAAAGAGAAAAATCATCATCCTGAACCATAACTAGTTATGATTTCTCATTATACAAATGTGCCTTGAATTTCCCCATTACTGGACGGTTATTATACCCAATAACTACTGACCTCTAGGTCACAAATTAAAATCAACCAGATCTACAACTCCATTTAAATTATAATGTACCTCTCATTTCCTGGAAGAATCTCATCATGGAGATCATAATTGCAAATTGGCCACCATACACATCAGAAGTACTTAGATTTATTTTAAATTAAAAAGTAGCATCTAGTATATTCCATCAACATAAAAGGTTATTTGTAACACATTTAAAGGAATTAAGCTTGAGCATCTACTTATCTACTCTTAAAAGAATATAAGATATATATTTAAATAACAAAAATGTCTCTTCAGATGAATAGGTATAGAAAACAAGGAGTGTAACAAATGCAATTTACCTTTATTTTCTCTACATAGACTCTTAATTAAAATATAGTAATTATAATAGATCTACTTTCTTTAAAACCTGTGTTTGGCCAAAAGGAACTAAAAAGACCAAGACAAATTTTATTAAATAATAATAAAAATGAGGCCTTATTATGCCTCTACTTACTAATGAAATTTCATGTGAATTACTTTCTTTAGTAATGACATATCATTTTAAATCCAAAATAGTTATTTATAATGACTAAGCAAATAAAGGAATGAGACTCATAGTAATATTCTGAAAACATAATTTCTAGGTGGGAAATTTAGAGGCCAAAAAAGTAGAAAGAGCCATCTATGCTAATCACCTGCTTTATAAGAATTTCATACACACACACACATGCACACATGCACACCAAACATCTAATGAGAGTAATCATCTGTTGCTGTCTGAAGTATCTTCAAAATAAAGACCTTTTATCTATTATACTTTTAGCCTAGGTCTCATAGCCCATATATCAGGTAATACTTTCTACCATAAATCCATCTTGTAGGAATGTAAATTTATTGGGTTTAAGCAATAATTATAAAATATTCATAGCAAATATGAGCTTCACACAACAAAATGCTTATAATAAATGTCATATTTACTTCATGCTAGTTAAGAAAATTTAATCCATTCTATACACTGTCCTGCCAGAGGAGCACAAAAATGCAATGAATTCATTAGATGAATCCTACTCTCAAATTAAAGCAAAAGTCCAATGGGTCATATAAAATCCAACAGTGGACAGACACAGGTTCATATTTATATCTACCAGAAGGGTACATTCCAAAACAATATAATTTTTTAATTAACATATTTCTGAAACATCTCTCAATCCTACCACCTACCATACACCATACAGGTATTACTTGAACATTTCAAGGACCAAATCGGCTTCCTAGTTTAGAGGGATGCATTCAGTATCTCCCCTTGGATGACTGTTTCTGCCTCCTCACTTTCCAAATCTCGGTCCCATTTCTCTCACAATTATATATGAGCCAAAGCTAGAGATGTAAAAGATCTCTTATAGTCCTTTAAGTCTGTTTTGTTTGGAATAAAGAATGTTTACAATTTTGATTAAAAGCCAACATTTAAAACACAGGCAGTTTCATATAAAAATCTGGACTTACAGCTTATTTTTAAAAACTGAACATCTGGCCAATACTGGGCCTACATTTCCTCATGTGAAGAAAGGTGAATAATGGCTTCCTAATTTGTAAGATTTATCTTCAATTTAGTACAATGTCTAACATTTTTGCTCATTTTTTTAATACTTGTTCACTTTTGTTGTGAAAATGTTTTGAATGAAAATGTACACATCATGATATTCATCTCTAAATGTTTCAGGGTGCATCTCTTAATTAAAAAACCTAAAAGAACTATTTCTACATAACCACAATACCATTATTACATCTAAAAATTAGCAACAATTCATTAATATCACATAATATACAGGCTATATCCAAAATCCCCAACTGTTCCCCTAATTATCTTTTACAGTTAATTGTTTAAATTGTTTATTCATTTCTTAAGCATGACCAGATTTACTCATTTAGCTTAGTTACACTATTCAAGATGGCATTTGAGTTTGAATACCCGATTTAAAATAAAAGGTAAGCTTTGGAAAGGGGGAAGATATTTATAAATGACATATCTGATAAAGGGTTAGTATCCAAAATCTATAAAGAACTTCTCAAACTCAACACCCAAAAAAATAAATAAGCCAGTTAAGAAATGGGCAGAATACATGAATAGACATTTTTCCCAAGGAGACATTCAGATGGCTAATGGACACATGGAAAGATGCTCAACATCACTCATCATGAGGGAAATACAAATCAAAACCATGATGAGATATCATCTCACACCTGTCAGAAAGGCTAAAATTCACAACAAAGGAAACAACAAATGTTGGCAAGAAAGTGGAGAAAGAAGATCTCTTTTGCACTGCTGGTGGGAATGAAAATGGTGCAACCACTCTGGAAAACAGTATGGAGTTTCCTCAAAAAGTTAAAAATAGAACTACCCTACAATCCACAATTGCACTCTTAGGTATTTACCCAAAGGATGTAAAACTGCTGATTCAAAGGGACACATGCACCCCGATGTTAATAGCAACATTATCCACAATAGCCAAATTATGGAAAGAGCCCGAAGGTCCATCAATTGATGAAAGGATAAAGAAGAGGTTGTGTGTGTGTGTGTGTGTGTGTGAATATTACTCAACCATCAAAAGGAATGAAATCTTGCCATTTATGACAATGTGGATGGAGTTAGAATGTGTTATTTTTAGCAAAATAAGAGAATGACAAATACATATTATTTCACCCGTGTAATTCAAGAAAAAAAACACAGATGAACATGGGTGGGAAAAAAGAGAGAGAGAGAGAGAGAGAGAGAGAGAGAGACCATAAAACAGACTCAACTATATAGAGACTAAACTGAGAGTTGGCTGCAGGGAAGGTGGGTAAGGGGATGGGTTAAATGGGTAATGAATATAAAGGAGGGCACTTGTGATGAGCACTGGGTGTTGTACGTAAGAATCACAAAATTCTACTACTGAAACCAACATTACACTATATGTTAACTAAAATGGAATTTAAATTTTAAAAATAGGAAACAATTTTTAAAATATATCTAAACTTCTCTTGGTACAAAGGTAACTCTTAAGACTTCAAAATCTAAATTCTGACAAATTTACATTTGTATTTACCATTTTTGTGGGGATGGTAGATGGCAAGTATAGCTGGAGAGAGAAATTAAAACCAATTTTAAAAAGATCCCAGTTTTCATGATTATTTTACAGCAACAAGCATAAATTATAAACTCTAAAACTTTTTCTGACACATAACAATGTTTTTTGACTGTTAGTCTATGTTCATGTTGGCCTAGAGAAGAGGGAGATGGACTCTAGGCTTGGGAAATGGAAGATCACTCATGAAAAAAGAGATGCAAAGAAACTTACCCCAAGTCCTAGAAGAGGTAGAATGCTTCAATCCATTCTAAGCCTTCCCATGGTACTGGGAATAGAATAAAAATCCCTGAATGTGACTTATAAGATACATCATGATTTGTTTTTTGCTTACATACCAATTGTTTTTCTATCGTTCCATCTAGGCTGAATGTTTTTGCTCCTTGAATGCATTATGTTCTCACCAACTCTGACAATTGCCAGAAACACTTCCTTAAGTCTTAAATATTAGCTGAAATGTCACTAAAATAATAATGGAAATCTCCCAACTACCCATGTCTGGATGAGCAACTCTCAAATGTACTTCCTCAGAGACCTCTACCTCCACTGGCAGATTACTGAACAAGGTCCACCATGAGGATCAATTATCAGTCTAATCAATAAGACTCCTTGCTCTGTGAAAGCTAGAGACACCTCTAGCTCATTATCATTTTGTGTTTAGCATCTTATATGATCCTGAGCATGTAATACCTATCCAATGAATGAATAAAAAAATACAAAGTTAGTCTTATTCTAAGACAATCTTTGTTGAAAACTTAAGATGGGTTCCTCAGATGTACTGTAAAATATGTTGCATGAACTTAAAAACGCCATCTTATTTTTTCCTGAAAGGTGTTTTACTGCCATAAATAAAGGCTACATTATATTGTAGGAGAGAGAGAATGAACTTAGAAGAATGATGTCTTAGCAGATCATGAACGTGCTGTAGTTTTGTTTCTGCACATTGTCAGCTGATTATGTATTTCCTGACTACACTTTCTTATTCTGCCAATAAATACAAGAATCAGATTCCATTCCTTCTACACATCTCCTCATCAAAGGGGAAAATTTTAAACAATATTACCACTAAAACATTGATTTTGGACTGCAAGAACTTAGAAACATATTAATGGCAGAAGTGTAGGCCTCAAATAGCCAATTCACTGAGAGAATACATACAACAATTACCAGCACAGGAGCAAAATTTATGTCAAACTAGTGCATAAAAAAATAAGCAAAGACTATAAGCATGTTGATTATAATACTGCATAAATGATATAGTTTTCTTGCCAGTAAGTTACTTTTTTAACATTTTTTAATGCTTATTTTATTTTTGAGAGGGGGGAGTGAGGCAGAGAATTAGTGGGGGAGGGCAGAGGGAAAGGGAGACGCAGAATCCGATGTAGGCTCCAGGTTCTGAGCTCTCTGCATGAAGCCTGATGTGGCGCTTGAACTCATGAACCTTGAGATCATGGCCTGAGCTGACATTGGACACTTAACTGACTGAGCCACCCAGGCATCCCATCAGTAAGTTATTATAAAGTTCTGAACTTGAATATTGTGGCTCAGCTCTGGTCAAGATCTTCGGAATTCAGTTTTGTCCCTGACCAGCAATATGTGACCCTGTGCAAATATCTTACAAGTTTTGGTCTCATTTCCTTTGGTTGTAAAATGAAGGCTTGGTATAAACCCTCTAAAGTCTATTCTATACTGAAATGTCTTTATTTAATTGTCTCTATTTAATTTCCTCTATCTGCTTTCAAACTCAGTGTATTGGAGACAGCACATTTATGTGAATTAATGGTTAGGCAATCCCCCCCCTTCTGAAATCCTCATATACACAAAAATTTTTTAAAATTATACACATCACTTTTTTATCATTATCTCATTAGAAGCCCATATACATACATATATACACATATGTTTTATATATATACACACACATATATTTTATATATGAAGCTTTAACTTTAGTAAATTGCCCAAGTGTATGTTGACTAGTAAAGGATAAAGAAGCCAGGAACCCACACCTCTGATTTTTAAGCAAGTGTTCTTTTCATTCCAACTCATTACATAATCATGTCTATTTCTGAGGCTTCTAAGGTTTTAATGTGTAATTTTACATATTTTATCCCAGAATGATCTATAGAGTATGTCAAATATGAATGATCAGCCTAATTCCTATATTTGGCTGGCTGTGAACAATGATGCCCTAATATTGGCAAGATATTGGGAAATGAGTCTACTAGCTGGCACTAAAAAAATAATTGAGATTAAAACACATGTATACTGTAGTGATTTTAAAATATGACTGCAAATTCTTTGATATCCCTCCCAGTGAGAGGTGGAGTCTAATTCTCTCCCCTTGATTACTGCCTGGTCTTAATGACACACATTGTTAACAAATAGATACTACAGAACTGACACAAAGACTTCTAAAGCTAAATTGTAAAAACTTCCACCTGGCTTTCTTTCCTGGAATCTGGTTCTTAAAATCCACCTGCCATGTTGTGAGAAAGTCCAGGACACATTCAGAGGACATGTGGAGGTGTTCTGGCTGTCAGCCCCAACTGTGGTCCCAACTGATGGTCACCACAAACAGCCAGACATGAAAGTGAAGACACCTCTGGGATAACTCTAGCTCCAGGTACAAACTGACTGAAACTTAATGAGAACCCAATTAAGAATTGCCTACCTATACAAATTATCCCCAGAGTCATGAGATTTGGGAGTATGTTATATAACAAAAGATAACTGAAACATTCAATTTTTCTAAAATTACCTAAAATTAGCTTTTTATTTTTCTCTCAATTGTGAGCACAGACAGATACTAAGACTAATCCTTACCTCCCCTTTTATAACTTCAGGTGGCATATGGTTCATATAAGAGCTACTATAATTAAGAATTTGGACACTGGAATCAAATATTCTTTTTGTATAATTTTTCTAATGTTTGAGAGAGAGAGAGAGAGAGAGAGAGAGAGAGAGAGAATGAACCCCAAATAGTCTCCACACTGTCATCACAGAGCTCAATGTGGAGCTTGATCTCACGAAATCAAGTCTGACACTTAAAGGACTGAGCTACCCAGGTGCCCCTAGAATCAGTTCTGACTCTGCTCCATTGTGTAATTTTGGAAAAATTATATAATCAAAGACTCAATTTCCTAATATTCAAAATTTATAAAATGCCAGAACTCATCTTGTTAGTTTTTCTAAAAAAATATAATTAATATTGGTCATACAAATTTCCTGACACAAATACTAAGTCTGTTAACCTGTTGATTAGAGAACTACGGGTATATTAACTTTGATTCCATCCCTACCACTTTAGCCCCATATATAGGTTTGCCCTGGTTCTAATATTGTCCAAAGGCCACCTATAGTTCCTGTGCTAAAAAAAAATCCTTCTATTCACTTTCAGGATATTTTAAACCTAAAAAGAAGGTGTACAAGAGGAAGAATTAACCACAGGCATCTAACTTAACTTGATTTTCACCATGGCCAATATACTGGAAGACAAGCATTTCTGTTTATTCCTAGACTAAAAGAGCAACACCTTTAATAATATAGAGATGATGATGATTATAATGATGACAGTTATTTTATCAACTAAAAGCTTATTTTTAGCACCAAATAATTTATTTTCACACTTTCTAAATGCTAGATACAATGTATATAATAAAATATACATTGGGAAGAATTAATTTTATGGAATAAAGTCAAATCTGGAACTAGTTTTATCCTCTAACACTCACTTGATTTGAAAAAAATACAAGTAATAAAGTTCTGAACAAGCATTTCCATTTATTTCTAAAACATCTTGATATAACAGGCAAAACTGCTTAATGAAAAACTTTATGACTTACGAAGTTAATGTCATACACATACAAAACTCTCACCAGATCTTTATTGAAGGAGAATTCTGGCCTATGAGAACTGAATTTGACAAATGTATTAAAACTTAGATGATTTATGGATGAATTTTCCATTATTCATTCAAATCTATTACCTTGCACTCACAGGTTTAATTGCTTTTAAGAATGAAATAATGGGGATAATTATAAAAATTCATATTTACTATTCAACTTTTAAAAACATTTTTAAATAGCTGCTTATGCATGTTCAAGAGCTAAGAGGATATATTTTACCACCTTAAGTACACTGTAGAAGAAGGTATGATTTTAATCCTTCCTAGAACAGATTTGCAAAAACAAATGCCTTATGAAAGCAAGAGGTCAACTTTGTTGTCCATGGTAAGAATAAAAAATATTCCAGGTGTTTTGTCCTCAGATAATTGAGCTGTACACACAAATACTCTTCTTATCCCATGGATTTTCTAAGAGGCAAGGCAGGTCCAACAACATCCTGTTTATCAAAAAAATAACACTCACTCTACATTACTGAGTAAAAATTATTTGGTAGGTAGGTTATGTATGGTATCTTTCAAATATGGATGGAGAAACTAAACCAATTCTAAATTACTTTTTTTTCTTGAGGAACTGGGAAGAAGTAAAGAAAAAGTCTTTTATCAATTATGATAGTTATAAATGTGTGGCTTACATATGGTGGCTATTTATTTATACTAAAGTTTGGATTCTGGATAATTTCAGTATTTCCATTGATTTCTTTGAACTGCTACTTCTTATCCTACACTTAGGATCATTGATTTTATAAACTGCAAGACTCAGCTCACTCGGTTTCCTTTATTTCATGTCTCTAATTACCATGCCCCATTATATTTAATTAAATGTATGTATAAATTATAATTATACATATATATATATATATAAAATGCTATATATAGCATTTTTACTCATCTCCCATCTGGATTATAAATTCCATGAGAGTGATGTTTCAACTTTTTTCTTTTTTTAATTTTCTATAAGGATTTAGGAATTTTTTTCCAATGGGAAAATAAAGGTCATTGAAGTATAAAGCAAGATCTGCAGTAAAAAAGGGCATCAGTGTATTTAAGTGAGTCTGTAATCCACAGATGTAAATCAATTAAGTAGATTTGAGAGATTATCACAGGTCAAACTGAAATCTGGACAGGTCATGGAGTATGTCAATAGATTTAGGCCATTTTCTCAGGAAAGACTTAATGAGAAGAATGCTAGAGTGAATGCAGAGTAGTGAAGTACAATCTGGTAAATTAAGTAAACATAACCCACATTCTATAATAAAAGGTGAACATAGAACACATTCTAGAATATATGGTCTTGGGATAGATTTCAACTCACAGTGAGCTGAATACTTTTTATAATATCAAAAGAAGCATTATAAAACACCCGGTATGGTTGATTTTGGATTCCTTCCTTGTATTCCAGTTGTACTGGAATTGTATTTTCTTCACCAAGTTATCTATTTTTCATTGGCGATAACCTCCCAGCAGAACATCTT
>CM053567.1:100676163-100726325 GCA_028646485.1 Cryptoprocta ferox
GAGGAAAAAGAGTTAGGGAGAGGGAGGGAGACAAAACACGAGAGACTCTTGAATCCTGAAAACAAACTGAGGGGGGAAGGGGAAGGGGAAAAGGTAAAGGGGGGTGATGGTCTTGGTGGAGGTCACTTGTGGGGAAGAGCACTGGGTGTTATATGGAAACCAACCTGACAATAAACTATAAAGTTAAAAAAAAAATAAATAAATAAATAAAAAATAAATAAATTAAAAAAAAAGAAAAAAAAAAAAAGAAAAAGAAACAATTCTTGGATCCATAAGAGAAGGGAGGGCACAGGTAAAACCATGGCATCAATTGTGCTCCTTGGTATTTACCCAAAGGAACTGAAAACTTATGTCCACCCAACAGGACTGTTTCCAACAGCTTTATTCATAATTTCCAATACTTGGTAACAACCAAGATGTCTTCCAGCAGGTTAATGTATAAACTGTGGTACATTCAGGAAATGGAATATTATTCAGTGGTAAAAATAAATGATCAAACCATAAAAAGGCATGAAAGAACTTAAATTCACATTGCTAAGGGAAATAAATCATTCTAAAAAGGCCACATACTGTCTGATTCCAACAATATGACATTTTGAAAATAGCAAAACAATGGAGACTGTAAAAAAATCAGTGGTTATCAGAGTTTAGTGGGGAAAAGAGGTGAATCTGTGGAACACAGAGAATTTTTAGGGTGATTAAACTACCGTGTATGGTACTGTAATGGGTGTATATGTCACTTATATTTGTCCAAACTCCTAGAATGTAAAATACTAAGAGTGAATCATAATGTCAACTATAGGCTTTGAGTAGTTGTAATGGATCAACGTAGGTTCATCAGTTGTAACAAACGGACCACTCTAGGGCTTGCCTCACTACTCGTGTGGAGGGGATATATGGGAAATATCTGTACCTTCCTCTTAATTTTGCTGTGCAGTTAAAATTTCTGTAGGAAAATAAAGTTGACAGGAAGGAAAGAAGGTAGGAGGGAGGGAAAAAGGAGGGAAGGAAGGCAGAGGAATGAAGTGAGAGAAAAAATGTTTTTCTTATTTCTATCATTATAGGAATCAATGCATTCTCCAAGCAGCAACTAGAAGGTTCTTTTTAAAATGAAAATAAGATCATTATCAATTTTGTAGTGCAAACCCCAATAATGTACTCATATACTACTGAACTAAAAGCTAAAACCAATAGCATATCTCAACAGGTGCTCTGTGTCTCCCCGTCCCCCAACTCTCTGACCTTATCTCCTCCCTACTCCAATCCATTAACTCACTCTGCTCCAACCATGATGGCCTGGTAGTTGTACCTGGAATGCACTAGGCATGCTCTTGCCATAAAGGCCTTGGCATTTGTTTTTGCCTCTGCTGGGAAGAGTTTGACTCAAACATGCAAAACATGCAAAAGGCATACTTCCTTACCTCTTCCAAATCTTTGCTCACATAGCACTTTCTCAATGGCCCCTTTTTAAAACTACTTCATCACATAGCCTACATTCCTTTTGCTCCTTTATTTTATTTTTATCTTCTATTAAAGATAGACACTTAAGACACTATATAAGTAAGTGGTCATTTTTGTATCTGTCTTCTTCCTAATATAATGTAACCCTTACTTTTTATACCCTGTTATACTTCTACCCCTAGAAAAATACCTGTCTCCTTGGAGGTGCTCAATGGATACTTGTTGAATAAAATATCACTAAAAAATGAAAATGTTATTGAAATAAAACATAATCAAGGTATCAAAAGTAAACAAAATGCCTTAGGAAAGGATTTACATGTATGTATTCATTTTAAATCTGCAAAGATTTTTTTGAAGATCAGTAGGGATAAAGTAGCATGGTAAATACAAAGAATGGGAAATAAAGACCTTAGTCCTCATAAAAAACATTCTGCTTTTGAAATAAATACTAATATTCTTTATTCCTTTTTTGTAATACAGCAAACCAGGAATGCAATTAGTAAATGAAATTATGTACCAATTAAAAAAGAAATAGAGACATGTTTCAGGAATTTCAATTTATGCATAAGATCCTCAGAAAAGTATCTGCCTAGAAAGTGTATTTACAGACATAAAACTACAGCCTGCACCCAGATGGTAAACTGTGTAATACTGCATCAAAATCAACTTGCCCTCCCAAATGCAGAAAGTCAAAAGGAATTAAAACTTCAAAGAAAAAATAATTCCCTATGCTTACACAGAAGCAAAAATATTATGACAATTTTACTTATAATGAGCCTAAGTAAGGTTTTGAGGCTCCTTCATGCTGATCATGGAAAACAAATCTACCAACCCAAAGTAGCTCTGTTATTTATGGGGGATTTAAACTTTTTGAAGAATTGTTTATGTTTTTTCTCAAGATTTTTTGCCTTCACCTTCCCTTCTCTCCAAGCGTGATCTAATTTACATGTTGGGCTAATAATGCTGCAGTATTATGCTACAGGGTGTTAGATCTAACCTTACAATAAGAACCTAATGAGTCAGCTGGTCATTGGTAGTCTACAGTCTATGTTGGCATCACTGAATGTGTACATTTCATTGTACTTTTGGCTTTTTCTCTCCTATCATGGCTATTGGTCACCAGATTGTTATCCTCTGGATTCCCACACAAAGTTAATGTCTTTTTGTGAGTTTTCTCTCAAAAGAAACATGGAACTTTAGCTTTATTGAGTGTCAAGTTCTGCAACAGGACATAGCAGAAGTTTCCTTAGCACCTGACAATTGAGGTTTTAGAATATATCTTTATTACTTCAATCTTCAATGTGCATACAAGGTGTTCTGGATCAGAGATAGATTTCTTATTATTTACCTACTAAACTGGCTCTCTTTGGTCCAGGCTTTATCCTGCTGCAACATGATAAAAACCAAGTCAGATGTCCCACAGGAGTAACTCTGCAGTCAAAGGTAACATTGGAAACAATGAATGTTCTCTGTTTAACTAAAGGAGAAAGAACTGTCCCTTCATGTTCCAAAAGAATAAGGTGGGGGGGGGATGTGTTTCTTTGGGAGAGGGGGATGGAAAGGATCTTGGGTTCTTGGACTAATAGTTTGAAATATAAATACATCTTTCCAAAGCCCAAATAAATCCCTGGTATCTGTGGGTTTTACAACCAAGGGATGTCTTTTATCTTTCCAACACCTTGGTCTTAACCTAGGCACCTAGTCCAGGCTCAACCATTTGGCTTTCTTTAGGTAGAGCAATTAACTAGACAAATGGCTACATCTGTTCATCATGGTATTTAATTTTTATGTTTTTTTTTTTTAATTTATTGTTGAGAGACAGAGAGAGACAGCACGAGCAAGGGGAGGGTAGAGAGAGAGGGAAACACAGAATCTGAAGCAGGCTCCAGGCTCTGAGCTAGCTGTCAACACAGAGCCCGATACAGGGCTCAAACCCACAAACTGTGAGATCATGACCTGAGCTGATGCCAGACGCTTAAC
The DNA here is from genome assembly GCA_028646485.1 of Cryptoprocta ferox. NCBI lineage: Eukaryota > Metazoa > Chordata > Mammalia > Carnivora > Eupleridae > Cryptoprocta > Cryptoprocta ferox. The sequence continues at coordinate 100,679,605 of CM053567.1, forward strand.
CGACTGAGCCACCCAGGCGCCCCTCATCATGGTATTTAAAGAGTAAGATGTTCTTGGAGAAATAAAAGCAAGTATCCCTTCTCTGTATGTTGTATATATTTCCATGGCTCAAATATGCCAGGACTTTTTAACTGAGATACACAGGAAGCTTTATTTCGCCACACTGACTCAGCCATTTCTGCCAGTCTGGTGCCTGCTCCAGGTGAGGCTGCTCTAGGAGGAAGTGAAAGGTAAGGCCCACTACTCTCAGACTCCTACAAAACTACCCTGTGGCTCATTGTGGGTAGGGCAAGTCCCCTTCCAGCACCAAGCAAACATCCTAGCTACAGTTTTCTCTTGCTCTCTAGAATTTCGGCTGATGAAAATGGAGTTCCTTTGGGTCAAAAATTAGCTTATACACATATGCACTGTTCAACTCCTTTATTTATTATACAAGCTACTTTTAATATCTTGGCTATGATTTTTGGAATGTCAAAACACCATTGTCTTTAAAAATCCAGATTTCTATAATTGAACGCCTTGATGTTCAAAACTGTTAATCATTTCTATGGGCTTAAAATATGTCTATTAAGTAAAAATGTGAAGACTAACTCAATTATCATCAAAAATTGTATCTAACCTAATTTTAAAACTCTGTTTAATAGAAGCTATGGGAACCCCATACACAACAGGGCATTTAGCTTCATAATAAAAATTAAATGGGTTTACCAAACACTATTTAAGAAATAATTAGTAAGCAGCTACTATATACAACAGTGCTAGTGAATAAAACACTGCCCTCATCAGAATTACATTCTAGTCAGGAAAGACACAGAATAAACAACACAAATAAATAAAACCATGTAAGGCAATAGCTAATAAGTGGTCTGAAAAGCAAAAAGGAAGCAGGGAGGATGGGGAGGGCTTTTATTCTTGATGGAGGGTATTTAGGTGAAGACATATCTAGTCACAGATTTAGATAAAGAGAGCTTTTTAATTATTCCGAGTTACTGAATTTTAAAACACATAGAAAAGACCTGTGAAAAAATTACCTAGCATAATAGAATTTAAATATGATAATTTTTGAATTAATGATATCTGCCTCCAATCTTCTATGCAGTCTCAGGGATAGGAAGGCTGGAGTTCTTGCCTTATTCATTATAAGAGAAAGTAGACAGGGGTGGATGAGGATAGTGGAGAATCAACCACAGTGCCAAGTAATTGAATCCAGATTGAAAAGGGGATCCGGTTGCCCCAAAGCACACATGGGAGCAGGAGAGATTCAGCTGGCTATGATAGGCTACTTGGTCCATTCCATTGGATTCACAGTGATGCATCCTTGAGGCTATGCTCTCGATCTTTGTGGAGCGATCATACTGTGCTATGTTGAAGCTTTACTAGACTTATAGTACAGCAATAAATATATTTGCATTTACAGCTATATGAAGAATTTACTAAAAAAAAAAAAAAGAATTCCCCTCCATCTTGGGAAAAGTCAAATTAAGACTTTATGCATTTATTCACTTTAACTATTGTATGTACATGTGTGTATACAATATATGTGTACACATACTCTATATATACACATACACATATACACACTATATACGAATAAATATATACATATATATGTATGTGTGTCATCTGCAATGAAATGGCAAGATCTAATAAAATAAAAAAGTAATTCTTTAAATATCTTTTTAAAAATGTTTTAATGTTTATTTATTTTTGAGAGAAAGAGAGAGAGACCAAGTGTGAGAGGAGGAGGGGCAGAGAGAGGCAGAGACACAGAAACCAAAGCAGGCTCCAGGCTCTGAGCTGTCAGCACAGAGCCTGATGTGAGGCTCGAACCCACGAACCACGAGACCATGACATGAGCAGAAGTTGGACACTCAACCAACTGAGCTCACCAGGTGCCCCTACATATCTTTTAAATATCCATAATTATACACCACACACCCACATATCCTTCTTTGACCCTGGACTCTAAATTTTCATTCTTCTCCTCCTGATTTTCAAATCAAGGAGAAAAATGTAAAATGACTTAGATTGAAGATGGCAAAAAACCAAAAGGGAATTGCTCTCCTCTCTCAAATTTGTATAAAATTTAAAGCTAGAATGTTTAAAATTACATAGCCTAAATCTTATTTAAAAATAGATCATTTTTTCCTAGAAACAGTACAAGAAGTCATAGAGGTCCTATGGTTATACAGTAAATTAGTGGTAGTCAGACTATAATCCATATTTCTGGATTCCAAAATATGTGTTCTTTTACAACATACTACTCAAAAAAAAGTTTTGGGGTGCCTGGGTGGCTTAGTCATTTAGGCATCCGACTTCAGCTCAGGTCATGATCTCATGGTTTGTGAGTTCGAGCCCCGCGTCAGGCTCTGTGCTGGCAGCTCAGAGCCTGGAGCCTGCTTCAGATTCTGTGTTTCTCTCTCTCTTTGTTCCTCCCCCACTCATTCTCTGTCTCTGTCTCTCTCTCTCTCAAAAATAAATAATAAAACTTAAAAATAATTTTAAAAATGTTTGATTAAAATTTAGAATGTTACCTCCTTAAGCAAAATACACAGTAATTGAGCTAATAATTATAATTTCCCTTAGCTTTAAGAAGAAATAATACAAAAAGAGATGACCCCTCTTTTCATTTAACATGATTTTCAGGACCTAAAGCAAAATGAAAAGATGTGGCACTTTGTTAAAATATATTAAGACTTTCAAGATCATGACAGCAGAGCATGAAAGACTAAACCTAAGTCCATTCTAAGCTCAGGACTCTGTTTAATGGCACAGTTTATGCTCCTGAGGCTGCCCCTGTATATCAGTACTGGGGAAGGGATCAGAAAGAGGCAAGCATATATTTGATGAAAGATGGTCAAGAGTCTGAAGAGGAATTTGAGAGGGAGCACCACTCTGATCTGGTGATTGGACAACTACATTTTATCTGTGTTGATCTTTTTCTCAAAACCAGTGAATCAATGTCTTCAAGCCTTACCAGTCTTTCTGAAGATTTGGTGAGGAGGCCAGTTAATCAGACTCTCTCCCAAGAGAAACCAATGACCACATCCATCCAGTAGGAAAAAGTGAACAGAACTTGAGAGTATCCTGGTTTCCTGAGGACAGTGTTAAGACATAGGTGTAGGTAGTTGTTCTCAATTCCTACTTTGTCCACTGTATTTAATACATAATTTTACAAAAATATAATTTCTGGGCAAGAAGGCATATAATTCAGGCCATACTAATAATCTATGGGGTAATAAATAAAAAAGATTTCTATTCATTTTATTTATTTAGGAATTATAATACGTATTGGAAAAAAGCAAGCATCAAAAGCATAAACAACAATGCTGAAACACTATGTTCAAGACAAAATTTCCCTATACTACTTATATTTTCTATAATTTTACTGTTTTATATACATATTCCTCTAAGATACAATCGATAAACAAAGGGAAATGGTATAATGGAAATAAGAATGACTTGACAGGTTGTTACCACTCTTATACCATAGTTCTGTGAAGATTTCTCTTACAGATTTTTTTCATTATTTTTGGAATCCTTTTTGATCATTTTATATAGGGAAAACTGGTATATGTGTCCCAAGAAGTCATCCATTATAGCATGTAAATATTAATGTGCCTTATGAGAGTACAAGCAAACAATAAGATATTTAGCAGCTATTATTTGACTTCTACACACAGGTATACAATTAAGAAACTTGACAGAAATTTGATAAGAACTGAAGGTGCTGTGCCTAGAAAAAGCTGAATAACAACTTTCTTTAGTATAACAATAAGGTGGATCTAGAAAGTTAATCATCTTTATGATAAGTGTACATTCTCTACAGAATGAAACTTACACTTTTGATATGCAGAGCACTTTTATCATGTGATAAAATTCATGCTCTCCACATATAAAGTAGCATATCCTCATAAATGCAAAAACTCTTCAAAATTAATCAAAGTCCAATCACAGCCCAGAATATAAACTGTCAACTTCCTTTTCAAAAGACCACCAAAATAATACATCTTGACAGAATCTTTGCAGTTTCTGAAAAGGGAGAGATTAGTAGGACATAAGGTTTTGGGATCTGGGCTCTGGTGGTTTAATAGTATCAGAGAGGGAAGACAGAGAGTATGTTTTCAGGATTTTGCAATCAGGGCTCAAGAGAACTATCTGGATGTAATAGTTTGTGACATAGTAATTTATAATTGGTAGGTATGGTAAAGTGAGCAAGTACTAATATATAAGCAGTTGTCTATGTAAATGAGTAATCCACTGTTCTAATGAAGGAGATATTCTCCAGATCAGTAAACTGGAAGTATGGTTTGACTCTTCAAATAGCACTAAGATAACTGAATTACATGAATAGTCTTCAAAACAGTTTTAAGTGTTAAAGTATCATTTTCACATGTTAAAAACATGATTCTCATGAATAGAATGTATTAATTATTTTATTTAACTCATTAATGAACTCATAGGATGGTGACTCCACAAGCATTTAAAAAAACAAAATATATAGTCTATTGTGAAAGGCATTTTTTTAAAAAAGAATATTATAAAAAGGCTGCTAGGTTAAATATAAACCTAGTAAATGTCTGTAGCCCTTGAAGTTAGCTTTTCTACAAAAAGAAAAACCCAAATAATGGGTAAATTCCTAAAGAAATGAATACATTTTAGGTGCTGTTAAAACTGGCATAATATTTTCTTTTTTTTAAATTTCCATAGGCATTAATAGTTTTTTGCTTTACAGTTTCTCCATTTTGATCAGAAATAATCTTAAGTGGTACTCAATTTTAGAAGAAGGCTGGTCATATTTTGTTCTGAATGTCTATAACTAAAGGTATTAACTATGTAAGCCTCCTTGAACACAAATTATTAAGCAATTGCCATTACTTAAGAATTAATATTTATCCTGAATTTTTATTAAGAAATAAAGAAGTTGACTTTTTAAAAACCTCTATTGTTTCACCTTCAGTACATGTTGATTGTGAAGAATTTCTGTATATTCAAGGTGCTAAAAATATACTGAGATTTTTGGCCTGCCAGAAAATGAGGCCAATGACCTTTAGCTATAAAACAGGTAGCAAACCAGTTTTCCCGGCTTTTTATTATATTAACTTTGCAAATAAAATACAACTCTTGTTATGTAATAGAAGGGCATTCAGTTCTGATTCAGTAAGATTCATTCTGAAATCTGACACAGAGTAAGTCTTGGTAATATAAGTGATATTGGCTGAAGAAGGGGCAGGGTCAGATTCTTATTGACTATATGCAGACAACTGCACTGCCATAGAAATAGTAAAATATTTGTTTCTGAAATATGACAGTGGGTAATCAGCAAAGGAATGACAGGTTCAGTGGTTGCAAAGCAAATATTCCTATACCCTCTAATTGTTGCATCAACTGTTTCCTTTTTCACTTTCCTTCTAGGGCCAAATAATTTTTTTGGCAGAAGAAAAGCCAAATTGTTAAAGGGCAAATTCAATGTGATTGACTCAATTGTACAAGAAAACCAGGAAGTTAACTTAATGATTAACTTCCCATTGTAGCTGAAGTTGAACTCCAATATTTCTTTGAACTGCCTGCGGGTATATCGCATTGTAAAAGATTGGATTTGTAACCAGCTGTGAGTTTTCAAGACAATGTTTTGGGCTAAATGAATTAGCAAATACCTTCAGCCAGACAGGTTAATGTATTGTGTCTAGGAAAACTGCAGCATGTTTAATACATTGTTTTACTGTGAGTTTTTTTGTGTTTTGTTTTGTTTCCTCTACCACATTTTGCTTGTTTTGTTGTACCTTCTTTTTGGAAGAAAAAAAAAAAACACGTTTTGAATTGGATGTAATGGCTCAATAGAATTTTTGATAATATATGACTTATATATACCTTACAAGTCTTAAATAAGGGTTTACATGATTCACTCAAAGTCCTACAGCTAGTATGTAGGAACTTCAGCCTGTGACGCCAGGCTCTTAATCCACTATTCTTACTACTGTATCACTCTGCTATAATGGAAAATTTAAATTCAAAACTTTTGTTCAGGTACATTTATAGAGGGTATCTTGGCATCATGTAATTTTAATTTAATAGACATTTTATGAGTTTGATAAAACAGTTAAATAAAAGTTGACTTTAATTTTGATGACTCAATTAGATGAAAGTTGACTTCCTTTTCCACATGTCCAGTATTATAGGTGCTAGCCACTTGTAGCTATTGAGCACTTAAAATGTGTCTAGCCCAAGCAGAGATATACCATTAAGTGTAAAATAGAAACTGGAATTTGAAGGTTCAAGATATTGAAAATAATAAACTCATTACCAATTCTATATTGAGTATATAATAGAAATATCTTGGATATATGGGCTTAAATAAAATGTATTGAAATTAACTTCATCTGTTTCTATTTCTAATTTGCCTACTAGAACTTTCAAAATTGCATATGAGGCCCATATCATTTATCTGTTGGGCAGTGCTGCTCTAAAGTGAGTTTGAGACCAAACTGATGAATTTAATTTTGTTGACTTCTGAAGACTATACCTTTATGTTCAACTAATTAAAACTTCTACTTTAAATAACTTCTTAGGCAGGGGGGTCCATTAGCATCCATTTTCATAAATAGCTTTTATCTGAAATAAATGACTTATTATACAACACTAATTTTTACATTGGTATTTAACTATGTTCACATTCAGTCCCTTACATTTTGTTATTTTTACATGCATATATTATGTCTTATTGTAGCCACTGCAATTTACACCCCTCAAGGGAAAGGTCCAACAATAATTTGTTTGTGACTCACATTACTCATATAAGAGGCCACAGGCTATGGATAATTAAATATTAACACCGTGAGCTGCTGTAAACAACATGCAGAGAAGCTGGTTAATGATGACACTAAATAATTTGACTCAACCGAGAAGGAGAAACAGATTTCAGCTCAGATTGTAATCTAAATGTTATTCTTTGTAGTTAAATAGAATAGAATGAAATTTCTCTCCTATTATGGTAGCAAGAACAGGAAACAGAAAGATTACTATAACCTACAGATGTTGAATAAAACATACAAACCTCAACAGAGGCTACTTGGCAGTGTTGGAAGGCATTTCCTCAGTGGTCTCTCATGTTTCTGCATTATCCTATAAGCAAACACACGATCTGCCTTTGTTTTGAACTCTTTCAAGACTGTTTTTATAGTGAATAGTTTGGAAAAAACAAAATGTTTCCCTCTAGAGTAAAGAGCAGGCATCTCTACTGCTTATTGCATTCAAGGTCCCTAAGACTGCGGTTACTCTCCTGCAAGCGCAGGTACCATTTGGTCCTCTTAGTGTTGTCTTGTGAGAAATGGCGCTTGGTGCATCTTGCAGGAAAAGCTGATACGCTGGCTAAGGTCACTGCAGTAATAAACTCCTCTGCTTCTGACCCAGTAATCTAATGTGTTTTTCTTTTTTTCCTTTTCCCCAAAACTACGACTGTTTGGCAGATTAAGCTGTCAGTTTACAAATAGAGTAAATTCTCAGACCTTTCACAATTATTGTCAGAGAGGTAGTATACCCACTCTACTTTGCTTTTTTTTTTTAATATTGAAGAACTTAAGATACAAGACATGTGCTTAAAATAAATTTGTAATTTAACAAAGACTCAATAATTTTCCAAAGATTATGAAGATTTTCTGTAGGAAGACAACATCCCAGCATATGAATATAACAAAAAATAATTTCCTCAGAATTGAACAATGTAACAAGAAAAATTCTCTTAAGAAATGAATAGAAATCTTTCTTTTAGCAAACTTAGCAGAGGGACATCTCCAAATCTCTCCCAAATAAAATGTTTAAAATTTGTATCAAATCTTTAACTGTGATATTTTTATTCTGCAGTTAACTAAATAAGTATATAACATATACCTCTATACTTAAATATAATTATATAACAAATTTAAGTAGATATTAAATAAAACATGTATACCTATATACTAAATTATTTAAGTGTATATGTGCATATATGCACATGTATGTAACTTCTGGAATTCAAAGAGGTATTTCTGTTATATCTGTTACTAATTTTAATTCCTAAGAAAAAGAATCTTTGCAGTATGCTTAAACAGAGATATGTGAATCATGTGGACTTCAAATGAACATTATAGTCAAGATTCTGGTACACAGAATAAGAAAACAATTTTTTTTAACGGGAAAATGTCCTACAGTGGTATCTACCACATCTCAGTGATATGAAATGACAACTGATAAACAAAATATGTCTACATTAGTCATGGTAAGTATTATGAATTATTATTTAAAAAAAAAACAAACAGTTCCAACATCTCAGTAACTTAATGCTGTCACAGATTATTTCTCACTCACTATGGAGTTCAATGGCAGTTGGACTTGGGGGACTCTACTTGACACGAATTTATTTAAAAAAGCAAGTCTTTTCCATATGTGGCTTCCAAAAATCTTGGAAAAAATCCACTATATATCTGCATTTTGCCAGTAAATGAGGACAGTAAGAGAATTTGGGAGAGTATGTAAGAAATTTTATATGTCTAAGAATCAGCTCTGAATGCTGATTCTGATTTTTTCCCCCAAAATTCAGGAAAAAAAATATCATAGAGGTTTCTTTACTGGGTTTGGTGATGCTGTGGTAGTACTGAAACTTGTAATTAGTTGTGATTTCTTGTCTCATTCTAAATAAATCTTTATTTTAGTGCCCCTCCCCAACCCCTGCAAAAAAAAAAAAAAAAAAAAAAAAAAGTCAGCCCTGAAACTGCTACCCACCACATCTACTAACAGTGCATTGGCCACAACTCTGTCACATGTCTCCAAGTAACAGAAGATCTGAGAAATGTTGTCTAGCAGAGTACAAGGAGGAAGAGAATGCAGCTGTTATCCAACAACTGAGTAGACAGCAGAATTCTAGAAGGCAGGAACAGAAAAGTAGAAAGTGCTATGGTAAGAAGTGTGAAAAAATTTTTTAGTCTCTTCCTCTCTACTGCCACTCACCCTCATATTTTCTGCACCGAAGTTTTTTAAGTCATTTCCCTTTGATAACATTTCAATGTCCTAACTTGTTTTCCCTTACTTCCTTTTATAGCTTCCACAGAACATACAGAAAGACTCTTAAAACTGAAATTGCTCATCTGTCATAGAGCCCATACACTTAAAAAACAATTCGGGGCACCTGGGTGGCTCAGTTGGTTAAGCGTCTGACTTCTGTTCAGGTCATGATCTCACGTTTCGTGGGTTCAAGCCCCGCATCGGGCTCTGTGCTGACAGCTCAGAGCCTGGAGCCTGCTTCCGATTCTGTGTCTCCCTCTCACTCTCTGCCCCTCCCCTGCTCATGCCCCATTTCTCTCTGTCTCAATAATAAATAAAAACATTAAAAAAAAAATTCAGAGGGGCTCCTCGGTGGTACAGTTAATCAACCGACTTTGGCTCAGGTCATGATCTCACATTTCGTGAGATGGAGCCGTACATTTGGCTCTTTGCTGTTCAGCATGAAGCCGGCTTCAGATTCTCTGTCTCCTGCTCTTGCATGTGCTTGCTCGCTCTCTCTTTCTCTCTCTCTCTCTCTCAAAAATAAATAAACATTAAAAAATTTTTTTAATCAACTCAAGGTTTTCTCATTGTGATGTCACTCTGGCTCATATGGTTGCTTTAGATTAGAAAGTAGATCAGAATCTAAGAACAAAATAGTAAAAGGCAAAGGGCAAATACCTTTTTTAAAATTCTGTGACTCGCTATGTCTATAAAATAATGTTTATAAAAGATGTATTGAAACCAGAAAGTCATGTATAGTTCCAAAAACAAAATTCTTAAAATAATTCCACAAAGGAGGTTCATTCTTTTGTTTTGTTTTTTAAGAACTATGACTAGTTCTTAAAGTCTTGTGAGAGTCAAAGGAGTTTCACCTATGTTTATTCATTTTTTTCTCAAAATATACTCATATTTAATCAAATTTTAGAAAGCAAATATTTTAAGCATTTCAGAATGAGAGGTACTACAGCAATTCTCATATATACAAACTGATTTAAAAATTCAGTAGTCTGTGGTCTTATTTTGTTTTGATTTATCAATGAGGAAAACAAATTATTTTATTAGAAGTAGAATAGCTCTGGAGAAATCATTTAAAAAATTTTGTATTTATTTATGATGCAAAGTATAAAACTACTTTATGGAAAATAAATTAATAAAATTTGTATTTTATGTGATTCATTTATTGCACGTAGCAATGTGAAATTTAGAAGTAGCAGTTTGACAGGTAGATGAAGAAAGTGTTTATGTAGGACAGCATATGATGAAGGCAGAAAATTCATGACTAAGAGCAAACCAGGAAGTGGTAATTTATATAACCCTGTACAAACCACTAAGTGTCAACAGACCTCTGAACACTGAGCAGTTGACATTTGCAAAGTATTTAAGATTTTGTTCCATGTTTTCTTCCCTGATGATAAAATTGCATTGTTTTAATAGTGATTAAATATATTCATTGCACATAACACAAGGAAGTTGAAATACTTCCTTTATTATTATTATTTGATGGTAATACTAAATTATAGCACCTTGGAAATTGTCTATGGTCCAGACAGAGTCACTGCTTTTGGGTTTCATTTATAGTCAAAAGAAATTAAACCTATCAGGTCTAGCTTATAAAAACGAACAGATAATTGGACTCATTTCAAGAATTAGCTACTGAAAGCACTTAGTATTGAGACTAAATTTTCAATTCTTAAAAAAAGCTATGCCTATGAATTAATGCATCTATATATTTAAATTATAGGAATGTCTTTGGATATTAATTATCCCCAATAGAATAAATATTTCCTTAATTGTTTTTATAATTTTACCTAAGCAGACATCAGAATAAAGGTCAATAAAGCCAAAACTAAGGACAAGGTCAGTTAGGTTGTTTTGTGAAAATAAACTACTAGATTAAAAATACAAACATACTTCTCTATATGACTCTTTGTATGAAAACAAATATTTTGTATAAACCAAGAAGGCATTAACATCCTCCTCAACTTGAATAAACTTTAGATAGGTTTCTTCCTGACTACAGTCCCCTGATTTCCCTTTTCTTACAGCATTTACTTTAGAAAACTTGTCACTGAAAATTATTCCTGCACCTTCTGAGGTGTAAATTTTCTACAACCTAAGGATGGCTTTCCCAAGAACCTGGAAGTCATCTTTTTGAAATGTAATCATAAAAAAGACAGGGTCTTTATACTCCCAGTCTCAGTGGGAGGATAGGACCCTAACTTTGATGAGCCAATTAGCAAACACCAATAGCTTAATCACATAAACCAATCTCCATCCCTATTGTACTCCAGTACTTTTCAATTAGCTCACCCCATTCTTTAAAAATCCTTTTGCCTTTTGCTTCAGTGGAGTGGAGTTCATCCTCTCCTCCCTATTACAATACTCTTGAGTAAAGTCTCCTTTGCTTGTTTAACTCTGGTGCAACTTTTTTGATAGTTCGTATAATATCCTCAAAAACAGTTCAGTATTAATGCATTATTCCCAGGTGTCCTTTCTGCTGTTTTCCCTCCCAAAATTAAAATATATCAATATACCACACCAATAATTGCTCTGTAAAAATTTGGGGAAAATGATAAAATAGATAACATGGCAACTACTATAGTTTATGTTTTCAAACTATTCTAAAAAATTATTGAGGATAACTTTAGATAGCTTGCCTTGTTACGTGTTTTTAAGAATCCCATACTACAGATACTGTACATTAGACCCTTTCCTTTAATATCCCTATTGGCAAAAATTTCTAGAGAATGCTGAAATTATGTATTAATAATAAAAAACTAAAATTCCAAATACATATAGTATCTGAGAAATAGAATTTTACATAAGCAACAGAATTGTATTTAAGTGAACAATAGATACAGTTTTATATAATATCAATAACTACACATCAAGATAAGAAAAGATATAAATGACAGCAAATTATTTAAAAGAGAGATGAAGCTAACAATGTCTAAAGAACCATCCATCACGCAAGGAGCCCAGAACCACCTGATAGGACAGATATAACTGAGTAATTCTTTCCCTACTTTTACATAAACTTTTATTTTGAAAAAGTCTAAGCAAGTTTTTTTCCCCATAACTTTCTAAGTTTCTAGAAACATTGTGAGATAAAAGAGGAATAAAAAGGGTTTAGTAAATTAGGCATTGACTTTGCTTAATTATAAAGAATTCCAAAAGGAAAAGGAAATAAAATAACCATAAAGTCAATAGCTACTTAATTAAAAAACTCTAGGAGAATTTTTTTAAATTCTTTTCATATAGTATTTTCTCAGGCTTTCACATGATAAAAGCAGGAATACTTCCTTGTTCTGGGCCAGTAAGCATTGATTGCCAAGTGTTTGACCGACGAAGGGAGCTGTTTCAGGGTGGCAGTAAAGAGGTAAAGAATAAGTAGGCTATTAACAGACATTCTCTGAGGCAAACATCATTCTAGGCAAATTCAACTTAAATTAGAAAAATCTGCAACCACAGGGAAACCAGCAAGAAAACACACATATCAAAACACAGTGCTCTGACATTACAGGGTAAGCAGAATGAATGAACTACTACTATAAACAATGATGTGATGGATCTCATAAGCATAATGCTGAGACAAAACAAACTCAAGAGTGCATTTGTTCTAAACAGATGTGCAGCCATATTTTCAGCAAAAATATATACAAGAATGTTCATAGCAGCACAATTTATAAGAATCAAAATCTGTAATCAACCAAATGTCCAGCAACATTAGAATGGATAAACAAATTGTGCTATATCCGTGCAATGAAATACTACACAATAAAGTGAATATATAAACCTCAGATACATAATATGAAGTGGGAAAAGCCAGAGAGAAAAGAGTATATACTGCATGATTCTATTTACATATAGTTCAACAAGGGCATAATTATTCTAACATGAAAGAAATCAGGATAGCAGTTACTTTTCTGGGGTAGAGAGAGACAGAGAGAGAGGTATTAAAAAATAAAAACAAATGGGAGTCAATATATTAATTCCTCTCTTTTAAAACAAAAGAGGCTGGGGCACTGAGTGGCTCAGTCAGTTAAGCATGTGACTCTTGATTTCAGCACAGGTCGTGATCTCATGGTTCCTGAGATTCAACCCTGTATCGGGCTCTGCACTGACAGCATGGAGTCTGCTTGGGATTCTCTCTCTCCCTCTGTCTCTGCCCCTCCTCCCATCCTCTGTCTCTCTCTTTCTCTCTCTCTCTCTCCCCACCTCTGAAAATGAATAAATAAACCTTAAATAAATAAACAAACAAATAAATAAAAATATATTCGAAAAATGCTTTGAGAAAATGGTTAAAACCACAACAGTTATTTGCATTGGAAAATTTGTTAAAACTGCTAAGCCAATTTATGAGTAACAGAAGAAATGCCACAGCACACTGAGACATCATTCTCTTATCAATCACTATACAGTTCAGGTAATTGACCTTACCAAAATCATGGATACCAGGATATCATAACCACCAGGTGCCAGATGTTTTCATCTGCACTGAAAAGCACCTGAGCTTCATGGTAATAGCTTTTGAACAACATGTTCTTAAACAAATTTTTTTTAGGTTTTAAGTTTATTTATTTATGAAAGAGAGAGAGAGAGAGAGAGAGAGATCATGAATGGGGGAGGGGCCAAGAGAGAGGGAAACACAACACCCAAAGGAGGCTCCAGGAAATGAGGCTCCAGGGCTCTGAGCTGTTATCACAGAGCCCAACACAGGGCTCGAACTCACAAACCACGAGATCATGACCTGAGCCGAAGTCAGATGCTTAACTGAGTGAGCCACCCAGGTGCCTATGAACAACATGTTCTTGAGGAGAACTTTGTCTTGCAATATCTGTTTTCTGAATCCTCGAATCTGCAAGTGAAATATTAATGCAATCCTCCATGGCTGAACATTTCTTTAAATATATCGAATAGAATTTTTTTCTAAGTTCCTTTAATTTTCCCATAATATTTTGGAAACAACACACAACTGGAATCTAAACCTTTGAATAAGGAAATATCTAGTGATGCAATGTTACATGCTAGTATATTTTCTTAAATCAAGTCACTTTTGTTTTAGTTAAGAGATGTCAAAATGTATTCAAATTTGAGAAAAACATACAGTTAAGTGGCACTTGATTCAATCTTCTTCATCTTCCCCTGAAAACACATGAAGACAACCAAAAACTGAATACTTTAACAATTATGAATTATCTTCTGTCAATAAACTTGTCAGAAAATAATAATTAGCTTTAATATTTGTGAGCATGTGTTGATTAGAATCACCAGGGGAAAGTATTTTGCAGAATAGAGCCATAAATGTAGATACAATTGTATAGGGCCATGTTGCAGTTAGAGACAGAAGATAAAGTTCTCTTAAAATATTTTCTAAAGAAAGAATTAGTTTATCCCATATATTTTGAACACAGGTCCGTGCATTTATTTGTTGTTGCTATAGCATAGTGATATCCAGAAGGGCTCTGAAAATATCCATAATAAATACCACTGTTTGAAATTTTATATAACCAATGGAAGTATTTGCTCTTTTCCTCCCAAGACTACATGTTTAAATTCCCACAAGCAACTTGAGAAACTATACTTTCCTCCAGTTCAGACTGAAAATGCCAAGAGACTAAATCAGTTGTCAACTGAAAGCAGTGGCATTTCTTTATTCTTAGGTCAGTCAAGGTTCATGAATAATACCTGAAAAATGCAAATCAATAAAAATGGAGTTAAGAAAAATGTGTAAAAAGGAATATTTGTCTTTACAATGTGTGTCTGTCTCTATTGGCCTTAGCACCATTTAGAGGGAGAATCCTGCAGTAGCCTAGAATGTAAGTTTTGGAGATAATGCAGCTGAAATCAGAGTTTGAGTCTCTCTCCAACTGATGAGTGATTTAATTTGCTAAACCTCAATTTTATCATCTATAAAATGAAAATATTTCAGTTTATTCCATATAAGAAATAAATGGAAAAATTAGTGTAAAACAGTTTAATGCATATAGTTATAAAATAGTAAATGTTAGCTATTATTATTACTATTAGTAATAATAGAATTATAACAAAACTCCAACTTATAATATTGAAATTCATTTAGGGTTTGACAGGAATTTTCAGTTGTAAAATTATGATCTATATCAAGTGGCTTTATTTTCCCCTCTGATACATTGCTCAATCATTGGAACCTACTCTTCAGCTAAGAAACATTTCAAGTTTTCTCCAAGATTATTTATGTGTTTGTAGCAAAAAATAAATTAATTTTCCATTAAATCAAAATTTTAAAATACATAATTTAAATTGAACATTTTTTATTTCTCTGGAATTTGGAAGTGGTAGGTTATCATAAATTCTCAACGTGATTAAAAAGAAGCCACAATAATAAAACCTTTTTTATTTTTTGAAGTTCTGATATACTTAGTTAATACAATAATAGATTATGTTGCTCACACACCTCCTATATTTCAGGATCTGCCATTCTCCATTCCAAAAAGGATGCAGCTATCCTTCATATAAATTTCCATTGAGGCATTAAAAAATCCCTATCAGCACATCATCATAAATCTGCCTATAAGAAAGCAGCAGCGGGTGCCTGGGTAGCTCAATTAGTTAAGTGACCAACTCTTGATTTTGACTCAGGTCATGATCTCACAGTTCTTGAGTTCAAGCCTTGCCTTGCCTCATGTTCTGTGCTGACAGTATGGAGCCTGCTTCAAATTCTCTCCCCCCCGCCCCGCTCCTCCCCCACTGTAAGCTGTTAGTAGCCCTGACTCTCAGTCTCTCTCAAAATAAACTTTATAAAAAGAAAAGCAGCAGGACTTGAGAAAAATTTGCTTATCCACCCTTCTATCATGAAACATTATCATTAACAAGAAGGTTGTGACTTAGCCTTCATCCTTCAATTAAAAAATAAATTGTAAATATCACTATTACAGAAAAGAGGGGGGGAGAAGGGAGAAAGACTTGGCAAAACTGAAGAAATAGCATTTGCCTATTATGTTAAATATTATTCACTAAATTATATAATCTTAAAATAGCTCATGTACTCTTTTTAAGGTGGCAAATAAAAATACTGAAATGTAGATTTACATTGTACACAGAGTTAGATCTTGTGTTTACTAACTACAATAGTAAGAAAGTTACTTAAACTCCCTGAACTTCATTTGTCTCCTAACTAAAAGAGAGTTTATATATAATTGCAAAGTTTTCTGTAAGAATTAAGTTGTATAGCAAATGAAAATTATATTGTAGGTAGCCAATGAACTGTAGCTATAATCTAGAATTCTACAATCACAGGTATTGATCATAAATAGTTTTAATGTCTTTTTAAACAAACAAAATGTTTTCTTAGAGAATTTCCATGCTTCCCTAATAGATTGATTACCAAAATGCTGTACCATTAGTTATTTTTGTTACTGGAAATAAAACTAAGAGTTTGTTATCATAACTCCTTTCCTCCATTAGATACAATAACTTTATAAATGTTTCATTATTATTTATATAACCCAGTGATTTAGTATGCATCTAGAATTTTCTATACTGCTGACTAAGAAACTAAAAAACAGACATATTTTGATATGAAGTTTTGTTTTCTTCTGTCTAAATTATTTCCAGATCTCAAGTTAAATGGGTAGGAAGAAATATTCACTTGTTCATCTCACTAGAAAAACATTCCATGAAGATAGTAATGTGCCACTGATTTGGAAATATATAATAATAAACGTTTTAGGTGAGGGTCTGAGAGGGAAGAAAAAAAATAAAACTAATTCTAAAATAGCCCCAAATTAATTCTGAATCAGTCAATCAAAGGCTGAATAAAATCACCATTCCCTGTATTGTAGAAGAGACAATTTGAAGATTAGAAACACAAAAAAAAACATAAAAATTTTTAGCAGAAGCATACTCTAGAAAAGAAGACAGTGAAATAAAAGAAAGTAATGATTAGACACTGGTATAAAGCCTAAGGATGCCTCTTTTTTTAACTCTCTTTTTTAATGTTTATTTATTTTTGAGACAGAGACAGAACTTGAGTGGGGGAGAAGAAGAGAGAGGGCTAGACACAGAATCTGAAGCAGGCTCCAGGCTCCGAGCTATCAGCACAGAGCCTGACATGGGGATCGAGCCCACAAACCATGAAATCATGATCTGAGCCAAAGTTGGACGCTTAACCAACTGAGCCACCCAGGCACCCCTAAAGAGGCCCTTTAAAGGTAGATCAAACAAACTTTTAGAGAGAGTATAAAATATAGATATGGTTATAAAATAAAAATGTAAACATATTTTTTTCTGCTAGAACAATTAATTGTATTGTTCTATCCTACTTCCTTTATTGATTTCCTTGAAGCTTGTTCTCATTCCTTAATGAATTTAAGTTTCTCTCTCTTAGGAAGAGCAAGAAAAGAAAGCACAGATACCAGTTTAGAGGGTAATACAAGGATTTTGATTCTGGGACAAGATAAACTAGATGCATTTCTGTCTATTCTTCCAGTATCCTACAGATACTAAATCTAAATGTTATATATAAAGCAAACATAAGGCTTTAAAAGGTGGCAAGAAGAAAACAGACTGGCTAGTGAACTCAGCATTGAGGAGCAACATGGTAGTAAATCTCCTCAGTTTTCTTTTTACCTGATAAGCCCAGACTCAATGCTAAAGAAGCCAGTATCCTGGAAACCCCAGAAAAAAATAATTCAAGAAAAGTCTCCCTATTTTTTTCAGGAACTCTCATATTGTTTCCACTGTAGTTGATCTAATAATCCTACTTCTGAGTATTTATCCAAAAAAAACTGAAGTCAGGATTCTGAAGAGATATCTACATTCCCAAGTCCACTGCAGCACTATTCACAAGAGCCAAGATGTGTAAATAATATAAATGTCCACTGACAGATGAATGGATAAAGAAAATGTCATTTATATTTATAAAAATATTATTCCACCTTCAAAAGAGCAGAAATTCTGCAATGCACAACAACATGCATGTACCTGGAAGACACTATTCCAAGTGAAACAAAGTTGTCACAAAAAGTCAGATACTTCATCATTTCATTTATATGAGTTATCTAGTGATTGCCAGGGGTGGGACAGGAGAGAGGGGAAGGGGGAGTTGGTAATTAATGGGCATAAACTTTGAGTAAACAAGATGAGTAAATTCTGGAGATTTAAGTGTCTAACTCTTGATTTCAGCTCAGGTCATAATCTCAGAGTCATGAGATTGGGCCCCACATTGGGAGCCACACTGAGCATGGAGCCTGCTTAAGATTTTCTCTCTCCTTCCCACTCTTCCATTCCTCTCTCTTTTCTCTAGAAAAGAAAAAAAGAGGGCAGATTTCATGTTAAGTCTTGCCATAACAATTTTTTTAATTAAACATAAAATTTAAAAAGCTAAAGAAAATGCTTCTCTCTATAGAAAAAGACCAGGAAAAGGTAGATTAGCAAGACAAAAATCTTTTAAATTATCATCCTACTTCAACCACATGTCTTGGAGAAAAGAGTGACCTCACCTTCAATGAAGTCAGCTGAAAGCTTTTCAGCAAAGGTACTCACTGAGGTGATGATAAAAGTCAGAAAAACCCAACTGGATACCTGAGACTTCAATTTCATCAGTCAGGAAAGAGGCTACCGCACATAGTTCTGATGAAGGCCATATGGAAGCAAGAACAAGGTGTCCTTCTTCTCCCAGCCAAGATGGTATCAATGGAGAATAGTGGAGAGTTTGAAGTTCAACCCCACCAATCAGTATTGAGGCATCCTACCAATTTCCCCCTAAAATGTCAACACAGACTGAGTGGGAAACCTTGACTTTTATTCCAACAAAGTAGTAATGAAGCACCATCTTCTTTACCCTATCAGAGTGGTGCCAGTAAAGACTTAGTGAAACAGAAAATTTAAATAAGATCCAAACCCTCACAACAAAGTACCCCAAACACTCAGTCTATGATTGAAATGCACTCAGTTTTTATTTTTGTTTTGTTTTGAGAGAAAGCATGACACCTAGGAAGAGGGGCAGGGGAAGAGAGAGAGAGAGAGAGAGAGAGAGAGAGAGAGAGAGAACCCAAGCAGGCTCCACACTTAGCACTACACTTGACACAGGAGCTAGATCCTAGGGTCCTGGGCCAAAACCAAGAATAAGACACTCAACCAACTAAGCCACCCATGCACCATGAAAAGCACTCATCTTAACAAGAATCAGGAAACCTTGACTTGAATGATGAAATATAACGATGAGGTTATAGAAATGCTGGACATTAAAGCAGCCATCATAATGCACCTATATATTTTGAATACACTTAAGAAAATAAAGTCCCCACAATGAAATAGAGTATTTCAGCAAAAGGAAAAAGATCTATAAAAGAACCAAGTAGAAATTCAGCAGCAAAAAAAAAAAAAAAAAAAAAACATAATGCCCCCACACACAAAATTAACAGGATAGGCTCAACAGTAGGATGAAGATTACAGAGGAAAGAATCATTACACTTAAAAGCAGACCAACAGCAATTATACAACATTAACAACACAAAGAAGCAATCTGAGAGTAAATGAGCAGGGCTTCAGGATCCATGAGACTATAACAAAAGAGCTAACATTTGTAGCAACAAAGCTCCAGAAGGAGAAGATAAAGAATATGAGGCTCAGAAAGGATTTGAAGTAAAAATGACTATTTACCAAATTTGGCAAAAGATATAAACCTATAGATTAAAGAAGCTGAGGGAATCCAAAGCAAGATTAACCAAAAGAAATTCATGCTAAGATATAATAACGAAACAAGGATGTCTTTATATATCTTGAAAACGTCAAAAGGAACATAAGGTAATACTATAAAATAATTTTCTATACATAAATTTGACAAATGCAATGGAAGACTTAATATAGTAGATATTTCTCTCTGAAATGATATATTTTAATGCAATTTCAATCAAAATCTCAGTGCATTTGCATATACTAGCAAGTTTATTCTAAAATTATATGAAACATAAAGGAACTAAAATAGCTAAACAATTTTTTAAAAGCAGAAGTAATCAGTAAATATAACTTCAAGACTTATTACATGGCTACAGTAAGCAAGACTATGGTATTATCAAAGGGACTGATGAATGAATTAATAGAAGAGAATAGAGAACCCTGACCTTGGAATACTACTTAGCAATAAAAAGAAGCAAACTATTAAAACATACAGTTCATATAGATCTCAAAGTTACAATGCTCAGTTTGTTCACTTAAGGCCAATCTGCAAAGTTCACATACTGTCAAGGGATGGAAACCACATTCATAATTGCAAAGGGCTAGGCATGGTGGGGGATGAGTACGACTATAAAGCATTAGCACAAAAGATCTTTGTGGTAATGGAATAGTTCTGTGTCTGCTAACATACAGCTATTCTGAATATTTATATAGACATGTGATAAAATTGCACAGAACTATACACACATATGTACCAATGACAATTTCCTGGCTTTGATGTACTATAGTTATGCAAGATGTAACCAGTGAGGGAAATTGTGAGGGTACATAAAATAGAATCTCTTTGTACTATTGTTGCAATTTCCTAATATCTGTATATTTCTCAAAATAAAAAACTAAGAAAATTTCCCCTCACAAACTGCTGAGCTATTTTCAATTATTTAAGTAAAAGTTTTGAAATTCCTGAAATTTTCTAAGACAAATACATTTTCTTAACTGAAGGGTAAATCTCAAACATATGAACATTTTTCTATTCCATAACGTAACATGACTTACTACTCTCCAATCAGAATTTAAGACTGAGTTAAGAACCAAGGTTTTATATTTGTTTTGAATTAAGAAGAAAACACTGACATTATTTTTCTTAGTCAACCTTACACACTTTAGTCATGTCTTAAATACAAATTTCACAAAATAAGACACCTAGGGTGAGAAAATAGTGTTTTCTTTTTAAATTTATTTTGATATCAGATGGTACTTCAATCATTTTAAATTTATTGAGACTTATTTTATGACCAAGCATTTGCAGACAATGTCCATTTTGTATTTGTAGGGTTATTTAATTATCAATTAGGTCAAGGTGGTTGATAATGTTGTCCAGATTATCTATGTCTTTATTATTGCTTTATTTATATTTATAACTTATAAATAAGTTTTAATAAATAAATAAAATATATTTATTCATATCATTTTGTCTAAATTTTCTCTCAATTATTGAAATGTTAAATTTTTCTAACATCATTTTTGAATTGCTATTGTTCCCTTTAATTATGGTAATTTTTGCTTCATGTAATTTTAAGATCTGTTAGAAGGAAAACTAATGTTATAATTGTTTGGCTTCCTAAAGAATTAACTCTCATTATAATGAAGTGTTCCTCTTTATCCTGGTGATAGCTTTTCTCTTGACATCTATATTATGTCATATTAACAGAGCCACTCCTGCCTTTTCATGCTTTCCAGGTTTATGGGAAACATTTTCCCATCTATTTACATTCAAACTATCTGTAGGTTTCCACTTAAAGTGCATATTTTATAGAGAGCCTATAACTGAGTCTTACTTATTATATTCCAACAATATCTGCCTTTTCATTAGAATGTTTATTCCATTAACATTTAATAAATTTACTAATATATTTATATTTACTTTTACTACTTTAGAAAATTTATTTTCAAATACCCACTTTGCATTTTGTTCCTTTACTCTTGCTTTCCTATTTTGTTTTTGTTTTTGTTTTTTTTTTGGAGGAGGGAATTATTTTTAAGCAATTATTAGAATAAGTTTGCCACTGTTTTAACCAATATGGTGATTCATGATAAAGTTGAATAAGCCAAACAACTAAATATCAAGCACCACTAATTTCAAATAGGATTAAGTTTACTCTTCATTCTTTTGGAAAGGATTTCATATTGTTTTCATATTCCTGGGAATAATTGATATGATTTTTGTATTTCACTTTAGTATAAACTTAATTCAAATTCCCATTAAATTTCCCCTTTCTAATATCATGTCACATGTCTGCCTGTCAAATACTTGATTTATTGGCAAAAGCTGTATAAGTGAACATTTTGGGCACTGGCTCCAAACCAACTGGATTCAAGTTCTGGCTCTATAATTAACTAGCTTTATTATATGTTGGTACTTCATGTTTTTTGGTCTTGGTTTCCTTCTCTGACTTACAGACCAGAGTGCAGTTGCAGAAAACATAATCCATTTAAGATTTAACAAGAAGAAAAAAGATTAAAGAAGAAAGCAATTTATTATAGGGTTTTAAGTGACATAAAGACTTGTTCAGGAACTGGAGAGCTTAATTTGACCTATTAGGAAAGCCCTTGAAGACACACTGTGAAGCTGGCTTGATAAGGGAGCTAAACATTGTGGCTATCTTGGCAATATTCAATCTAGGGACTATTTGGATAGTAGAGCCGTGTAATAGATCTTTCGCAGAAGAAAATTTAAATATCTTGCTTAACAGCTCAAGAGAGCTATGCAGCTGCCACTTTAACATGGTCACTTTTAACTTCAAAGTTACACAAGACTATATGTGTTTGGCATAAGCTGTGTTACATGCAAAGTCCAACTGCAAGGAAATCTTTATAATTTATACTTTAAATTTTCAGTCTTGAATTTATAGAAGTTCAAGCTAAAATAAAGGGATAAAAAAGTATTGAGAGTCAATTTGCCTTATCTCTTTCCTCTGCGAACTAGCCATACCTACTACTTATCTCCTAAGTTGTTTAATGACATTAAATGCCCTAATATAGGTAAATATATGGTACATTGCCTAGCACATTGCTGTTGATGGGGGGAGGGGAGGGTCTTTTCCTTTTATATTCAAGACATGGTATGTTTCTTATTCCTTCTTGGGTTGCACATAATTTTCAAAGAAAAAATACTTTTATTCTTAAAACTATAAAGATACATTAAAGCCTAAAATAAGGATTATACTTTTAAAGATCAAATAGATTCATTGTAGGCTTAATGTCTTGGATAGAAACATCATTTATCTATAAAGCTTTACTCTGGGAACACGTCGGTAGAAATTTCCTCTTATTACAGAGATTAAGAATGAAGTATTATTATGAGTCCTAATGCAATACTTTGACAATAGCTAAGAGCTATAGAAAGTAATAAATAATTAGTTGTCACTTTTATGATATTGTAAGATCAGGATTCACTGAAAGATATAGTTATAGGATACAGAGTGTTCTCATAAATAAATACTCAAAATTAATTGACTATTTATTAATGTATTAATAAATGTAGCTTTTGTTGGTCATGAATGGCAGGGGCAGCTCTCAATTTTATGTGATCAAGTGTACATTTTGTATCTGATTTTAAATATACTCTAAAACATTGTAAAATATCAAATTAGTTTTAACCTTTTGGGTATAGAAATTAATGTATTCAATATTACATCTTAGGATATCACTGAAATCATATTTATATTCCATAATGCATGTTTTTGATAAAAAATTTAAATAGAAATGAAACCACAAACTTTTATCTACACACTATTTAACCAAAGTGATTTATGATGGCAGACTTCTCTATTATATAAATTATCTCCAAGGCATTAGCTATTAATTCAGTTTATTTTATTAAAACAAATATAATCAATTTAAAATAATTTTATATACTAAGTAAAACAAATGGAAGTTCCTAATTTCATGGGCTCAGAATTTCAATTGTGTAATATAATATAGTTGTAAAGCAAGAACTAGTATTCTTAAATTTTTACCTCTGCCCATACTACCATGGTATCTTAATAAACAGGCCATATAAGTTTATTGATGAAAATATGTACATAAATATCCACTAACTAAAATATCTATTAACTTTAAAGTATACAAGTGAATTTAAACAGCTTGCAAAATTTCAATGTAGCAACTAGTCAAAGGGAATTTTGAAGGTAGAAAATATAGCATTTGGGGTTAGATACTCAAAGCAATCGTTGTGCTACAAATTATGCACAAAATGGTCCTTGTATTTTTAGGCTCACAGGAACGAAGAGAAATCTCCATGCGTACAATAAGAAGTGGTCTCAGAATACTGAGCAATGAGTACATAAAAAAGGGAGGGCTGCTCTAAAGGTGTTGCTGGCAGCAAGCAGAGGAGCTATATATCAAACATCATCTAGGACCTCACAGAGAAGCAAGAGCAAATCTCCTGAGGAAGAGAGTCTCATCAACTTAGGCCTCCAGATTTTCCAGAGTTTGAGATTTGTTGAGCTCAATATCAAGAATCAGCTAACATACAATCAAGCAAAAAGTCATGATGAGAATTAGGCCAACAAAAAAACATATTTAGACTACTCAATATATTGGATATTAAAGGTATCTAAATGTGTGTGTATATATATTCCTATAAGTGGACGTTTAAGGAACAAAAAATTAAAATTGTAAAAACAAGTAATCAACAGGCCTATTTGAAAAAGAGACAAATAGAAGGTTTTTAAGTAAATATATATATAACTATTGAAAAACACTTAAAATATGGATTAAAGAGCACAGTAGATATAGCTGAAGGAGGATAATTCAATTGAAAGAAAATTCTAATGAATTTACTCAAAGGGGACTTAGACAAAGACAGATATTTTTTAAAAAACAGGTTTAAAGGTACAGACAGTAAGTTCTAAGGTACATGTAGGTAGAGACTTGAGACTTGATTAAAAGAGAAGTATTTGAGAGATAAAGAATAAAATTATTCAGAACCCATGAAAGACCTGAATTAACACATCAACATCTAAATTAACACGTCAACATCTAAAAGAATATCTTAAAGCCAGAAAAAGATAACTCCAATGAGAAAAAACAACTTCTGCTGTAGCACACATGGGCCATTTATAAAAACTTACTTTAAACTTGGCACTAAAAACAGTCTAGTCTATTCATTAAAAGATGAATAATTAATCTTTGGGCAGGCTTCTTAATTTTAAATAACAAGATTAAAAGACATTAAAAGAGAATAGTTAAAATGCTGAGAGGTTAAAGTATTAGAAATTTAGAATTCTGAATCCCGTCACCTACCAAGAATGTGAATGAAATAAAATACATTCAAATAAAGAAAAATTATAGTAGGGGCACCTGGGTGGCTCAGTCAGTTAAGTGTCCAATTCTTGATTTCAGCTCAGGTCATGATCTCATGGTTCCTGAGACTTAGCTCCATATGGGGCTTCATACTGACAGTGCAGAGACTGCTTGGGATTCTCTCTATCCTCTCTCTGCTCCTCCCCTACTTGCATGTGTGTTCTCTCTCAAAATAAATAACATTAAAAAAAAGAAAAGAAAAATGACAGTATACCAAAAATAGACCTATTTAAAAGGAATACTAAATATATAAATTTTGGGAAGCAGGAAAATGATGTCAGTAGGGAGAAAAAATTAATAAACAGAAGTTAATCTAACTAAGCATTCTCTGTATAAATAATAATATCATAATTATTTTGGGGAAGCTAAAGATAAAAAAATCTTAAAACCAAAAGGGTATGAAATTTCATAAGGAATGAAAATAAGGTAGAGGGCTCTTAGGTCCTTTTATTTTTCAGAAAGCTATTAAAATATATATTCTACACTTTTAGTAAATGTAACTTCCAAATAATAACCTACATAAGGAAAGACATATTAAGTTCTATTTCCAAAGAAATAGAAAGACATCGAGAGAACAGAAATAGAATAAAAGGTACAAATATACAAAACAAACCTATTTTTTTAATCAAGGCTAGAAAGTCAATGGAAACATAGTGAAATAGAATAGTAGCAAAAAGCTGAAGCAGATTTCAATGGACAAATAATCTTAGATAAATTTTTATATAAAAGGAAGAGATTTTCAAATTAGAATTTTAAAAATTAGGGGTTTGATGTTTATGAAGTATTCCTAATATAAGGAAAAGAAAACACTGAAAGAAAAAAATGAAAGAACACATACAGGAAAATATTAACAAAAATAAAGTTGGTATTGACACTGTTAATGTTATATCATCAAGAAAAAGTAGCTTTAAGGACATAATGATTTAAGATTCACCTCATCAAGAAAATACAACTATTTAAACTTGTATTTCTTAACAAAATAGCCTTATATATGTAATGTATATGCAAATATATGTAATGTAATATGCAAATTATTGTGATAATTTTGTATTATGTAATAATATGCAAAACGGAGAAATATGCAAAACAGGGAGAAATGGACAAATTTACCATTTTAATAGAAAATGTTAAAAGGCTTTTTTCAATTAATGAAAAATCAAGATAAAAAATTAGGAAAGTAAGAAACATCTGATAAGGAAATGAGTAATTATGATTTGTTGGACATAAAGAACCTTGCACCTAACAATGAGAAAAAACAACTTCTGCTGTAGCACACATGGGCCATTTATAAAAACTTACTTTAAACTTGCACTAAAAACAGTCTAGAAATGTTCAAAAATCATTATCACACAGAACACTTACTCTGTTTGCAATACAAACTAGAAGTCAATAATGACAATATTAGCAAAGAAAACAACTGTCTGCTTTGAATTTTAAAAACATATTTGTAACTACCTCTAGTTTCAAAAAGACAGTAAAACAGAACAAAACAAACTATACATTAAAACTTGTAAACTCAAGTAAGAAGGGGAATTTATAAGCTTAAAAAATATATATTATAGAACAGAAATGTTAAAACTAAATAAGCTAATGATCTATTTAAGTGGCTTGAAAGAATGATAGAATAAACCCAAAGAAAGTGATGATAAAGTAAATGCACCATCTATTATCAATGATAACTTCTGTCAAAAAAAAAAAGATAAAATGTAAGTCTGAAAAAACAAAATCAGTTTAAGAAAATAATTAAACAGCTGTTATTTCTGATGTTTAATAAAATATGAGCAAGCTAGAAGGAACAAAAGTAACCTATAGACAAAGCAGATATTATATTAGTCAACTGAAATTAAGTTATGCTGTAGTAACAAATAATATCAAATCTCAGTAGCTTGCTACGGCAAAGAATCATCATTGTTGTAGTTAAATTCCTCATAGTTAACTGTGTTTATCAATTCTAAATCCTTTTTGTTCAGAACTTGCTAGTTTTATAGCTATGGAATTAAAAAGTGTTGTGATCTCATGCTAGCTCTTAAAACTGTTTGTTACATATTATATATTTTCTTGTTCAACTGACCAAAGTAGATCACATGGCAAATCCTGTTGACAACTGGGCCAGGAAATATAATAGAATATAGCATATACAATATAGAATAGAATAGAATAGATGTAAGGTAAGGTAATGTAGGTAAGGTAAGGTAATATAAGTTAGTATTTCTATATACGTTAGAATATATATGGAAAGTCATTCCTCTAGGCAATGGTTACATAAAGAGGAATCTGGTAGGAAACAGAAACAAATATTTTGAACAATTATTACCAGTTAACAAAACAGATAATAATAAGATAGTATGAAAAATTATATGAAAAGTAATTGGAAAATATAGATGAAATACATATATTCTGATAGTATGTAATTTAACAAAACTGATTAGGTGAGAAATAAGCCAGGCTTTATATATTTGATATCATAGCCTAGCTTCAAAACGAGGTTTTTATTTTGTTTCTCCTCTATGAGCAAGTTTCTGTGTTTCTGTTTCCACACAATAGTGCCTTTTATTCTTCTCCCTGCTCAGATACCTGCACTGGGATTCTGTAAAAAAAAAAAAAAAAAAAGGAGAGAGAGAAGAACAGAAAAAAATGCTCATTTTCTTTTGCTGTTTCCTAAATGCCTATTCCTTAAAGGCTATGAAAACAACAGTGACATAAAGGTAAAAACATTTTAAAAGAAGTTAACTGATGGAGGCTAGGGGCAGTCCCAAAGAGATGGTCTTCTTTGAGTTGAATGCAAGTACACAAAAAGAAATTATCTAGGTAGCAAATGGAAGAGTATCACTATCTAAGAGATAAGAATGAGTAAGAGAGTTTAGAAGGATAGGAGTGGCACTTCTTGGAAATGTTAAATTAAGATAAACTATAAGGAATGTGCTTAAAATGAAATATTATGGTGTTTTGTTAATTTTTTAAATATTTGTTTATTTTTGAGAGAAAGAGAGAGAGAAAGGGAGAGAGAGAGACAGAGCAGGAGTGAGGGAGGGGCAGAGAGAGAGAGACGCACAGAATCCGAAGCAGGCTCCAGACTCTGAGCTGTCAGTGCAAAGCCCAATGCAGAGCTCAAACCCATGAACCACAAGATCATGACCTGAGCTGAAGTGGGATGCTTAACTGACTGAGCCACCCAGGAGCTCCAAAATATTAAGGTTTTAATCATTGATAACCTATTTTACTTGGATTAATAAAGAAACAACTATAGGATATTGATCAAATAATTAGGTTCATCAACTAAAATTAAAAAACAATATTTTCTAATACATGGTTTATAATAAGCATGTTATTTAAGCTCCAATGTACTCTGCCTCTACCTGTTCCTGTTAAGTGGGGAAAAATCATATTAATAATCTAATAATTAGTTAAAATTATAGGATACACCATTGCCATTCTGACGGACTTTTTACATGTTTGAGAGAAAGAAGTTAAGCTATATTTTAGATAAAATGCACTCCAGACACAGCCATGGAAACATAAAAGAATCATGCATTCTAAATTTATAGAAAATTACCATTTGTGTAGAGAGAAGTATAGAGATGGTCACAGTATTGCCTTCAAGAGCTTGTGGATAAGCTCTATTTTTTTCCCATCTATTATCTCCCTTCACATTACTAAAAATCGGGAAACAAGCATGAACATCATCTTTTTCCCCCACTTTTCCTATATTCAGGAAGACCCTTTTAAGACAAATATCAGACATAGTTCTTTTCATATCAAAGAACCTGTTACTCAGGGAGACCACCAGGTTTTAAAATAAAAGGTGTATATGCACACTCTCACTCATTTTACTCATTCCCCTGAAGAATGGCAGATATTCCTTAAACTGATAGTTATTATTAAAAGTAAACATATATTTAGATTCTCAAAGTTATTAAAGGAGAAATTATCTTACAGAAGAAGATACTGAGTTGAGTAAGATTTGGTTTGGTTTAAGAATTAATTTGGGAAATGAGACTATCACAAGGTCCTGTGTATCTTATTGTTAATAAATGTCTCAGCTCTCCAGAGTTAAAAGTCATGAATACTATTTATCTTTCTTGCATGTGTTTTGTGAAGTGAATATCTCACCTTCCTGTAGAGATGGAAGCAGCTTTAATATTTAGAAAGAGCTGTTGCCTGGCTTTTTGACAACCAAAAAAAAAAAAAAAAAAAAAAACAATTGCTCATTTTTTCTTCTTTCCTCTCTTGTAAAGAACCAACACAGACCTGTAACTAATCCATGGTAGTAAAATTTAGGTGCAAATATTTCCTTTTGTCAACACACATTATTCTGTAATGCATTCTACTAAGAAATGAAAGTTATCTGGTGGTAGGGGCTGTGCCTTTCTATTTATTATGTTCAGGACCCAAAATAAATACCAAATAGGAGCACTGAAGATTAAGGTAATAATGCCTGGAAAGTTCTTAGAATACTCAAATGAAATTCATTATTGGATTACAAAATAGTTAATTGAAGTCATCATCATTACAATAGTTGATTCCTTTGATGTATTGCCTCGGGGCATGATTAAAGATTTAACAATATTGGTCTTACATCCTAAGATGTGAAAAATGCCTAATCATTTGTTCAATAGTATAAGGATTATTTAGAATCAGAAAGCTAGAAAAACGCTGTCTGCATATAAATTAGCCTGACAAATTTATTTTCCAATCATAATAGCATTCTTTATTTCTAAGGAATACATATATAAGGAAAAAAGAATATGTGCATTTTTTAAAAGCATGCAATTTAATTGCTGAGAAGAGCAGAGTAGCAAAACAAGAAAAACAGATTTAAGTCAGAAGATCTACTTTCCACTCTCTGACCTTCCACCCTTTCTGAGTGATTTTCAGAAGGTCATACTATCCATCTGGGTCCAGATCCCCCTCCTCTTGTAAAAAATGACCTTTAAGTTTGCTTCCAACCATAGCCTGCTATGTTATTCAAATAATACTACATAAAAATGCCACCCCAATATTGAGCTAAAGTAATATAACCCAGGACATTTATTTCAAGTGCTATTAAGAGTCAACATAAGGGGCACCTGGGTGGCTAGGTTGGTTAAGCGTCTGACTTCAGCTCAGGTCATAATCTCGCGGTTCGTGGGTTCAAGCCCCGCATCGGGCTCTGTGCTGACCGTTCAGAGCCCAGAGCCTGCTTTGGATTCTGTGTCTCCCTCTCTTTCTCTACCACTCTGTCTCTCAAAAATAAATGACCATTAAAAAATTAAAAAAAAAAGAGTCAACATCAATGTGATAATTCTTAAACACTATTCAGAATTTTAGGAAGGCTTTAGGATACAAACATCAAACTAACAAAAAACAGTGACTTCGAGAAAAAGATCAGGAATCACCAGTCTTTGAACATTAGATACATACATTTCATTCTGCATAATATGAGTAACTAACATTTATTGAGCATCTACTATGCTAGGCATTGTCCATATGAGTGTGTACAGTCATTATAACCAGTTTACAGAAGAAGAACTGAGATGTAAACAGCTTAAGTAATTTTTCAAAGTTCAAAAAGCAGTAAGTGAAACTCATGATCAAAACGCAGAGAGTTAAGCTACAGAACCCACGTTTTTCCTCTGAACTACAATATTATTCTTAATGTGTGTCTGCCTGTGTCCCCACATAATCAAAAGCCAGGTAGCACAAATACTCACTGATCACTCCTTTATAACAGTTAACAAGATTTCTTGGAATTTTGAATTTTGCTCCAGGCAGATTATCAAGGCTTATGTTACCTTCCCAAAGTAGCAGTACTTATACAAACTAAGTACTAATATCAAAAACTCCATTCAGTATTTAACTTAATAATGAACATATAGTAGATATTATATAAAATATTGAGATCATTCTTCTTTAAAAAAAATTAACATTGCATAGATCTTTCACATTTGATCTGTGAGGGTTTTCACTTTAAAGATATATACTAGCTATAAAACACCAATAATATCTGAGAGTGTAGCTTCATTTAGAATCAAGTTATATTATTCCCTTATGTCTGGGGCTTAGCAGTCATAAAGATGATGGTGTTCTACTAGGAGCCTCTATGAATGGCTACAGAAGTTTTAACCTGCTCACTAGAGGAAGCTTCCCATTTGGAGTTATTCCATTTAAGCTTGCTCTCAGTTTGGCATGTTACTTCTGATTTCTAGAAAGTATTTGCATGCATATATACATCCCTAAAAGTTTTACTTGCAAATTATACAGTATTATTTCCATATTTATCCCTAACGTCTAGTAATTTCTAGATTCAAGAATGCCAATAAGATTTAAATGTACCTACCTAGATTAATATATGTGTATAAGTGGGATTTAAAAAACTTGATCATAGCATATTTTTTAATATTACAATTACACTGTCAAAGTTATTTTATCTCTTTTTAAATGAATATAGGGGTTTCTCAAAGGTGTAATACAATTTCTAGGACTGGTCAAAGTTGGAGAAGTAAAAAGTTATTATGTTCTTAAGTTAGCTTGGAATTAAAATAGAAATTAAAATATAGTTTAAAGAAGTAAAAACTAGTTAATGACTCCATCTACATTTATTGGTAGGATATATATCTACATTTATTTTCCTCTTTTTAACAAATATATGTGAATGAAAAGTGGAAGAAAAATAAATATTTCTCAGTATCTCTATGAGTACTATAATTCAGTAGCATAGATATTAATACCCTACTTATTCAAAATAATAGAAAAAAGGGGATTAAGAGTCACTTCTATAAACAGGCTTCAACAATAAAACTACACCAAGGTTAGTCTATAAATCACTACTGGTTTTATGAGATTCATCAGGATCTTGCATGATCTCAGTGTCAATGGAAGGAACAGCAATTGTTAAACATTATTAAAAACAGAAAACAATTAACATGTCTTTGTATATGTGATTTATCATACATCTCGAAAACTGTGCTAACCTATATCCCCATGCCTTCACTGTTTTCAGGATAAGGTTGATAAAAATGTTAATCCTATCAAAAATACCATAACAGAAACATCTACAGTAGTTGTTGCTTAAATATCTGGATACTTTGGCCTAGTCAAGTTGACACATAAAAGTCATCATTGGAAAGATCAACTGTAGTTGAAGTCTCCTTGTATGTGACTTAGTGTGATTTGTCAAAAGTATTAGTAACTAAGAGGAGAAGCTTTGGGAGAAAAAAATAAGAATTTGAAGGGCTTACAGGAGTTGGTACGGGCAGGTAAAGCTACATTTAAACCTTAATTATACCAAATGACATTACCAAGCCAGGAAAGCTTCTAGAACAAGGAAAAAGCAGAACAGCTCATGAAGTAGACTACAAAGGACTTACTAGAGAAACAGGCATGGCCTAGGATTGAATAGTACTGCAGGAGTTTTGTGGTCAATACTGTTACCCAGGACAGCAAATAATGTAAGTGGGAAATATGTCCTTAAATTTAGTCACATGGAAGTAATGATGTGAGAAACTGAAGGAGTCAGTAAATTTAGCTGCTTTTCTTTAAGGAGTCAGCATGTTTGGTACAAAGAGAATGTGGGTCACACAGAAGACTGTAGGTTTAAATGTAGGAGTTACTTAAGAATATTTACAAATTAAGGATAATGTTCCAGTAGATCATTAAAAGTTAAAAATATATGAAATTGAAATAATTCCTACTTCTGCAAGAACACTATGCTGTTCCTTTACTTATGGCTTCAGATCAAACTGATGTGTGTTGGGTCTTAGTTCTAATCTGTTTTAACTTCGTGTTCAAAGGAACTGGCACCATCCCTGGCACTGAGTGACTGATAAATGAATGACTGCAGGGGTGACTGCATGGCTCAGTCAGTTAAGTGTCTGACTTCCGCTCAGATCATTATCTCATGGTTTGTGGATTTGAGCTTCACATTGGGCTCTGTGCTGACAGCTTGGAGCCAGGAGCCTGCCTCAGATTCTGTGTCTCATTCCCCCACCCCCTCCGCCCTTCCCCCACTTGTGGGTGCGCGCTCTCTCTCTCTCTCCCTCTCTCAAAACTAAACATTTAAATAAATGAATGAATAACTGCTGTCCTTATGATGCTACAGGTATAGCTGCTGTTCAATGAAAGTTCTGGAGAAGCTGGAAATTGAGGTGCTACAGCAAAGATTCCTCACTGAGGAACAGGTTAGAGGTAAGTCCTTAGGTTCATCAAGAATGTATCAAGACACAGACTCTGCCTTGTGAATTATGGTATGGTTCCAACCCTTTATATATATATATGTATATATAGACTATCTATCTATCTATCTAGTCATTTCAAAAAGTAGAGAATTACAAACAGGTAAATTAATACATTTATACAGATGGTGTGGAAGAAGTAATCAGATTTCTTCAGAAGAAATAAAAAAACATTTAGGCTGTGGCACTGGCAG
The DNA here is from genome assembly GCA_028646485.1 of Cryptoprocta ferox. NCBI lineage: Eukaryota > Metazoa > Chordata > Mammalia > Carnivora > Eupleridae > Cryptoprocta > Cryptoprocta ferox. Next base: position 100,713,053 of record CM053567.1, read on the forward strand.
CTCTGTTAAATAATTTGTTTTATTACCAAACATAAGAAAATACTGGCATTAATTATCTGACAGTGCAATAAGCACCCTCCCACGAAATGTTTCACAGTGATATATATAAATCATAATTTTCATTTTTATATTAGCTATTTAAGAGATTCCTTTTCTTATAGGATTCATCTTTTTTAAAAAATCTGGGCTTTATGATAGGGTGGTAAAATTAAGTAAAATACCTCAGTTTTTTGTAACCGAATCAAAATTATAAAGTAAAGTGAAAAAATTTAGTAAATTTAAAAATATAAGTTTAATAATAAGATCCATATTGTTAAATATTGAGTATTTAGAATTTAAAAGTCAGTGTTTTCATGTAAGAGATGAAATTAGTTTAGGTCTAAGTAATAATGAGAATTAAATTAATATTTAATTATCATTGAATATAATTGTATGTAATTAGTAAACAAGGGGACTTACTTCAGTGTAAGAATAATTCAAATAGCAAATAAAGTGATAGAAACTATAATAAAAATGTATTGAGGTTCCCATCATAAACCAGGGAATAGGATATGGAATGATACGAAAATTAAATGCTACATTCTGTTAGTATAGTAAGTTATAATACCTATCAAGGACCATATATAAGTTTATAAGTTAATAGAAAACAGTCTTAGACAACAACAGAAAAAATTCAGTATTGGACTTCGGAAAAACTGCGTATAATATGAAATATCTAGCAAATAATTGGAAATAATTAGCAAAGGGTGAAGCAGCCTTAGAATTTTCCAACTCTCTCTTTCTGATAATAAGTGCACATATAACTTCTTTTCTTTCTTTTTTTTAAGAGGTATTTATTTACTTATTTATTTTTAAGCAGGCTCTATACCCAGCATGGGGCCTGAACTCACAACCCTGAGACCAAGTGTCAAATGCTCTACCGACTGAAACAACCAGGCACCCCTGTACACATAATTTCAATTTGGGACATCAAAGGCAAAAGATCGCATTTACATGTCTGTTGGCCTTTTAGTTATTTCTGCATTTGGAATAGAACAATAGTCTGTATAGTTTCATATGAAATCACATTTTTGGACCAAAACAATTACCAGATAAAGTGATATCTAACAAGGCCTCATTTAAAAAGTCTTTACTTTGACTGGTATAGAGTCATACCAAATAGATTTCATATTTTATTTCCTTCAAATAATTAGTTCAAAGTCCTCTCATTATATGTAATTTATTCCTTTTTTCTTGCATCTCTTGAAATTCTTGATCATTTCAGTGTCCAAGGTCAAATTGTCTTCTGAAAATTTTACCTATTTTAACTAATCAAATATGTATATAGTAACATCTGTAATATAAATATATTTTGCTAATATGCATAATAATATTAAATAAACAAATTCATAAAGTATAATATAGAAGACAGAGATACAGTCATACACCTTTACTACTAATCATTGACAAGTATGTGTTTTTCATGTATAACATTATAATCCAATTTATGAAATTATTTCTTTCAAAAGAACAGTCTAGAAAGAGTTATAGATGAGCCAAACTCTTGTTAACATAATACGATAAATGATGAGACTGTAAAGAGGGAATGAAATATATTAGGTAACAGAAAATTACAAAAGATATCAATTCACAAATAAATAGTTGTATACCTAAATTCAAATCAGCAATTTGCAGAAGCAAAAGACAAATATATTCCGTCCAAACAAACAAAAAAAGAATAAGTGGTCATGAAAATATTAAAATTCAAAACAAAGCCAAAAGGATTTGAATCTGATTGTACCACTTATTCGCGGTGAGACCTAGGGCAAATTGTCTAACCTCTCTAAGCCCCAATATATATCTTCACCTGTTAAAAAAATTAAATAAACAAAATAAAACCTACCACACAGAAAGCCTCTGAGGAATAATACCTGGTATATAATAAATAGAGTTAAGCAAATGACTTGTTAATGAATCATATGAGAAAGTTGCCTTCCCACCCTTTTCTGATTTTCTGTGTCCATCCTAAGCCAAATGCAAAAGTATAGCAAAGAGAATCAAGAGGGGTATGTGTGTTTGTGTGCCTATACGTGTGTATATATTCAGAAATAATATTTCTAGACCCTGTGAGGCTGGCAGGAGTTGGTAGCCATATATATTTTTCAGTGAATTATCTGAAAGTGTTAAACATTTTAACAAGTGTGTTGTACAGGTATATATCCCAATTACCAGTACATCATACAGGAATGCAGTAGAACTTTTTCATATTCAATCAAATTCCCTAAGAAGTATGGAAAGCAAATTGATATAAATTGCATTTCTGGCTTTTGAAAATTTAATAAAAGACTCTAATGAATACATGCCACAGAGATTCACAATACAATAAGAGTGCTTCCAGTAACAATGCACTATAATAGGTAACTAAAGTCAGTGTGTGCATGAATTTAACAATTCTCTTATGTGTCTAATCCTACTAAATTTAATATCGTTACAAATATATTATTCAAACAGTAAAGTATTTGGATTCCCTAATCTAATTCCCCTATGATTCCTGAACTACATTTCTAAGTATTGGGCCTTTCTGTTTTTCCCTAATTCATTTATGATGTAATAGAGTTCTTTAAATTTCAAAGATAGGGGAGCATTGAAAGCGAAGGAAGAAAAAAATAAGATAAAAGAAAGCAAAAGTGGTACTGATTTGGATGGAACTAGCTCAGAGCAAGAAAAACACTTTGTTTAAAATGTATAGTGGTATGGCCACCTAAGTGGCTCAGTCAACTGAGCAGCTGACTCTTGGTTTAGGCTCAGGTCATGATCTCAAGGATCCAACCCTGCATGGGGCTATGCACTGACAGCAGGGAGCCTGCTTGGGATTCTCTTGCACGCTCGCTCTCGCTCTCGTGCTCTCTCTCTCTCACTCTTTCTCAAAATAAATAAACTTTAAAAACGAATAAAATAAAAATAAAATACATAGTCGAGATCAATAGGGAGTAAAGATTATATATAATATTATATATAATTATATAATCTCTCCATATAATCGATTACAGGAAATAGTTGTATCAAAAAAATCATGAAAATTGTGGCTATCATTAATTGAAAGAACTATTTTCATTCACCAGGTGAACTTGTGATATAGTTGCTTCACAAAAATATGTACCTCTTATAATTCTGAATATTACAAATATTCAGAAGATATTAGTCTAGGAAACCCCTGAAACAGAGCCTGAAACAAGAACTATAGAAGCAACCAGTTTTCTAGGAGTTAATCGCAAGGAGCATCTGCATCTACTCCTATCACCAGAGTCCTTGAGGGTTGTTTTCAAGGGCACTAATTGCTTTTTTGTTTTCAGATTACTATTCAGAATGTTGGAATAAATCCCATTTATGTCATCAGCTCTGTAGAAGCCTTGAAACAGACAAGTTATAATTGACACCAGGTGTATCAAAACCCATACACAACTGTCCACAAATTCTCATCTAGAATTATGTGTGAGACAGAAAAGATACAGAGTAAGGCAACCCAGGCATCTGATACTGTCCACCACTCGCACCATTTAAGTTTTTATTGTCTCTGAGTTTTCAAATTAGTGGCTATTTTTTATATATAGTACAACAGACTACATAAAATAGTCATGGGAACAAACTATTCATCACTGTGTTACATTCATCATTTTCCTCTTCCACCATACATTCTAGATCTTTCTCATCCTGAATCAGCAACTCAGCTGTTATAGATTGCTTCCATGGTGGGTTGATTCCTCCTTAAAGAGTCCCTCATCGTGTTAGAGCTACGGTCACTGAAAAAGCATGGAAGTACCAAGAGACAATCTAGCACATCCCCTGAATGCTGGACACATTCCACCCTCCCCCCATTATGTACCAACCACTCTAGCCAAATAACCTAAAATTTTTCAAATGTCATGTCTCTGAATTTTTGTAGAGTTTATTTCCTATAGACAGACATTCATATGTCTTAGCATGAGATATTAAATATAATACCATTTCCTGCTCACTAGGTCCAATTTTCATGATATAATTAAAACAGTGAACCTATGTGATGTTCTACAGAATGCCAAGATAAATCAAGGTACTGCAGATTATTTCTGAGCAGAGAAAAGAAAGTAACATTAACCTATCCTTAATTCAAGATATGTTCCTGTGTTCTTTTCACAAGACGCAAACAGCTTTGGATCCTCTCAACTGAGGAGTGGAAAAAATGCACTTATCATATTAATAGCAGTACACTTGGTGTCCAACACCATCTTGATACATTTAGTTAATGATACCTCTTTCAGGGATACAATGGGTCTAACAACTGGTTAAAATTATGATAATCCACTACCATATGTTACAATCCATTTGGTTTCTGCAAAACCAACATAGTTGAAATAAACATAGAAATGACAGAGACCACAACTTCAACTTCTTTGACATCTATGAAAGTAGATTAATTTCTTCTTGAAATATATGATTGCTTTATTTTACTATTTTGTCTGGTAGGACTGGGAAGTTTCAATGCCTTCTAGTTGTGTTTGCCTACCACAATGGCTCTTATTCCATTGTTCAGAGAGACTTACGATTTTTGCCAGCTGCTAATTCATTCCAAGTGGTCAGCCACTAGTTTCACTTCTAATAAGGGTAATCTCTATGTATATCTCTGTGACCAAGTTTTTACCTTAAATTCTAGTTTCTATAATTTGGAGCCTATCTTGTCCAATCATGTCTGAAAAGCAAGTCTAGATAAATTTATAGATGAGTATTAAAGAAAGACACTTCTGAAGAGTGCCTGGGTGGCTCAGTTAGATAAGTGTCTGACTCTTGATTTCACTTCAGGTCATGATCTCTCACAGTTTGTGGATTTGCATCGAGCTCTGTGCTTAACTGTGCAGTGACTGCCAGGGATTATCTCTCCCTTTCTTTCTGTCCCTCCCCTACTCGCCCTCTCTGTCTCTCAAAATAAATAGCCATTAAAAAAAAAGACACTTCTGAAAGCAAGGACATCCAAGTTCTATCTTGCATCTCTATCAAGCACAGATGTTTGCACTCAGGCAAATCACTTAAATTGTCATTTTAGCATTTTAGCTACTAAAGCAGGAGGTTGGACCAGATGATCATTTGATCATTCATTGTAATATATACATTACAGCAATGTGATTTAGGAGATTTTGTCAAATACTTATAACATTCAAGTCAGATATCTAAACATGTCTAAAGTAGAAAAAGAGTTGTTGCATATTCATATCCAACCTTTGCCATGTATGGGATTAATATTAATAATTCATATTGAATGTTTATGGTGTGTTAAATGGTTTATATTATTACCCATTTTATTCTCTTTCCAAAATTTTGAGGCTGATATTATAATTCCCTTATACAAATGATAAAATTGATGATCAGAGAAGACAATGTGTTCAAGATTAATCAAGCTAGTAATTAACGGAAAGGGATTGCCAAAGACCATGCTCTGAGCCTCCAGAATTATACAACCACTTTTAGGAGTCTACCTATTAAATAGCCTATTAAGAAAAAATGGAAATGTCCAAATAAGTTCAGGCAATTTTTTATTTGTTCAGCTCTGCCAAAGTGATGACTCTGGTAGCTCTAGTAAGGGGAAATTTTTCTTAATTTGGCATTTATCCAGCTAGTGTTCTTTATTGTGACTGTTACTAAGTATAAACACTGATTTTAAAGGAGTGACGTAAAACATTTCTACAGAACTTTCTGGAGCTTTGTGGTGGAGATCTTAACTTTCCTTTTTTGCAGACTAAGAGAGCCAAACACAGAGATGGGAGGAAAAAAAAAAGGAAGAAAAAAGGAAGCAGTTAAAAAGAAGATCTTCGCAACCTCTCCAGAATTTCTTGATTACTTCTCATCTGGTCTAATTTTTCCCTGATGAGAAGCTGTGCTTGAGAGTAATAAGTACTGCATGAACTAAATACATCACTCTTGACTGTCTGCATAATGACACTGGTGGAAAGGAATCAAATGGATTTAAGTTTCATCAACCTGCAGCTATTGATTTTTCAGCTTTCCATGAGCAGCAAAATGGAGTTAGCAAAAACCACTTTTTGCACTCAAAAGAGGGAACAGCAAGGGAATAGCAAGCCATACTTGAATATAATGTGCATTTCTTAAACAGACTGCAATTCACCCCTGACTCCATCAACAGTGATAGCACACCTCTACTTCACAAACAGCACACAGAGGTATTTTGTTAATGTTATAGTACTGATAATCTGAAGTTACACCATTCATCATTAATTTAAAGTTTGTTAATCAGCAGATCTTATCTTTAGGTTGGATATATCTTGTATCTTTAAAAAGAGACATAGAAGAAATGATTTTGAAAAAAATTTTTCCTGAAACAGATATAGTAAAAGCTATGCTTCAGTTTGAATGCTTATTTGAATATCTTTTAAATGCCTCACTACTACCAAAAAATAATATAAAATAAAAACATTAGATATCTGATACATAGCACATATTTGCTCCATTATATTTTGAAAAAAATAATTTACCCATTTTCTGTGATTTTTTAAAAACACTATTATAAACCAACAACAAAATTGTTGTCTCTTTTTCCATTTAAATCTAATTTAGATCAGTTATGAAAGGACAAGACAGGATTTTGTTTCTGTTTTTTTTTTTTTTTGCAGGCAGGAAAATTATAGTAAACCTCATTTAAAGTATGCTTGGCTTTGTGAAATTCACTTTGTGAATTTGTCATTTCTTAAACTTTTTTTCTATTCAAATTATTTTCATTCTCAGAAAAAAGCAGGGCTATTTACCTTTTAGTTACAAGCTTATCACATGAAATTAAACACCAGAATGTGCAGTAATTAGAAATCACCTCACCCTGGAAAATGGGATAATGACAGAGTCCTTGAATCAGTGGAGGTTAAAACTGCATGTTTAGAGCACCTTTGTATAAACCTGAGAAAGACTTCTGATTAGAGATATTGTATGAATGGCACTACAATTAAAAGTTATATTTAACTAGCAGAAAGTTTATTTAAGTACTGTGACCTTAGAACTGTATCATGTAAGTAGCATAATTTGGCAAAAATAATACATGATGCCCTTTCCTCAACTTTGTCTTGAGTTCAAACATTTTTCAAGGAATCACTTGGTATTAATAACAATATTAATATAAAATGCATATAAATTATGAGGTACAATGCATTAATATAAATGATCAGGACAATTATGAGTTGTTTAGGAAAAAAAAGGTTAAGCCTGGCCATCTTATCACATGGCTGAGTAAATATATATAAAGGATGCAAAATCTTAAACTATAGAAGTAGAAGCAAATATCTGTCGATATTCTTAAATTTGGAGTTGGGAGCATACCTTAAGCATTATAACAAAAAGAGAACTAATCTAGAAACTGACTTAGCTAACACAAGATAGACATTGTAAATATAAAAATATATGTGGAATAATACATAAAAATAAACTTAATGGATACCTGGTTATTGTTAATGGTATCATCCCTTAAATCAAGACAGATAAAGGTACTGAATTTATGACAGAATCTCGAGGGACATTATAAACACAAGTTACTAATCCTTATTCTTGTTTCCTAATATAAATAAAACTCGCATATCTCTTCTAATATCTTCTCTTTCCCAATAGAAACCTGAAAGCATTTCTTACATACACATTTCAATTACTGAATGGTGGTGGAGGTGAGAGGGAATTATTAGCTTTGCTACTATGATCTATACTTGTTAGCAGCCTCCACACCAAACCATACACTGTGGACTACTGGTCAGAGTTACACAGATTTGCACATGAAAAGATACTACAACATGAAGTAAATGAGGATTGCAGTTCAATAAAATCCAACAAGTCTATTAAAATTACTAAACTTTTATAATTCTGAAAACGTGTCAAAGAAGAGATAATGATGAAAAATGAGATAAAGTAACAAATTGCAATGAAAAAGAGGATGTGATTAAAATTCATGTAAAGATAATGTGCAAGAAAAAAGTTATTGAAAGGTAATTAACACTTCAAAGTCATATTAAAATCAAATTTAGATTCATAAAGAAATGAATGCTACAAAAAATAAAATCAGCAAACTGAAAGAAAAGTTGAGAACCACTCATAGTATATGAAGTAAAGCAGTAAGATAAAAACAATAGGTGAGAAGTTGTTAGAAATCCTGAAATGGTTATCCAAAATCTAAAAGTATCCAGAACTAACACAGCAGAAACAATAACCAAATTAAAACAGACTTTAAAAAAATAGTGCTCTTGGCAAGATAGCGGAGAAGTAGGGAGCTCCGTACTTTTTCACCAGCCCGCATCTCTAAAACCAGGAAGGACTGAAGCCATAGACACTGAACTGCAAGAGTCTGGGAGGAAAAGAGACAGAGTCTGCTAAGAAAACAGCCTCATAGGTGCGTGATTGTGAACTGGGGAAGATAAAAATAGGCTGGAACCCAGAAGCGTGGAGGGGAGGGTGCCCCCCTTTGCGGAGAGCCGGGGAGAGAAGGGAAGAAAGAGCGGCTGAAACTGCAATAAACTTTCTCTGGAGAAGAGAAAAACCTCGGCCCGGGATGGAGAGGGATCCCATCATCCCATCTGTAATGGCACGGCATGTATTTGGCGAGAGATTTTTTCTCTACTTGGGGTGCCTTCCTTGGGCTGGACGACCTGATCCCAGGCGGCACCAGGAGAAACTGCTCCCCTACTCCCTCTACTCCATCCCTGGCTAAGAAGCCACCCGGCCTTCTGGAGTACATTTGGGGCAGTATCTTTTTTATTTTTTTCTAATGTTTTATTTATTTTTGAGAGAGAGAGAGAGAGAGAGAGAGACAGCATGAGCAGGGGAGCGTCAGAGAGACAAGGAGACACAGAATTCGAAGCAGGCTCCAGGCTCTGAGCTAGCTGTCAGCACAGATTGGGTGGTATCTTTAAAGTGCACAGATTAAAATCTGGAGATGAGGTGGGGCTTGAGAAATATAATTCGGACCACCTTGGCTACACCCATGGCACAGGGAGACTGGACCCAAAAGAGTGAATTGCAATGCTTGGCTGAAGAAGGGACGGGGACGCCGCCATTTTTTCTCCCCACAACCACCAAGGCAGGGCCTCAGGGAGCGCCCGCTGGAGCTAAGGCGAGACCTGCCTACATCACACATCAGGCTCTGGAGAGCTGTTGTTTTTTTTTGTTTGTTTTGTTTTTTTTGTTTTTGTTTTTTACTGGAGCCTGGGGCAAGACAAACATTAATGCATTGCTGTAATTAACTCTAGATCAATTCTTACTATTCAGATATATTTTCCCTTATCTCATTCTTATCTCTCCCCTCCACTCCACTGGGCACTCTGTTCACTGGTTTGCTTAAACAGTAACATTTAATCCATTCTCTTGATGCATATTCTACACCTCCATCATTACCTTCCTTTCTCTCTCTCTATGGAATAATCAGACTATAAAGATTCTTTGCATAACATTATCTTCCTCTTTTTCTCCTCACATCCTACCATATTCACCTCTTTCCTTCTCTGAATTAAGCCTTTTAGTCTCTCTGCCTGGTCAATGTTCAACTTCACTTCCTCCCCACCCCTGTCACTTCTTTGTATAGGCTCTTCCATCAGCACTGCCTCCACCCTGATGTTTATTTGTACCTGGGATTATTGGTTTTATGCTTTAGACTCTCCTTTGTCTTTTGTTGTTTTTGTGCCCCGCCCCTTTTTTTCTTTTCTCTTCTGGTTTGTTTATTTGACTTGTCTGTGCATTTGTGTGCTTTTGTTCCCTGTGTATTTGTCTGTCTGTTTTCCCTTTCAGGGCTACCTCAAGAAACAAGCCCAACTATACATGGTGGAGAGTCCCAAATTTCAATACGCATAGGGAAATAAAATAACCAAGGACACAACAAGAGAGACCAAGGACCACCATCAAAAGAACACTTCATAAAGGGACAGGCGCTGGACAGTCAATGAACCTCCTTTAATATAGCAATACTCACAAGTGCAGAGTGCATAACAAGCTTTTAAAACTGACAAGACACAGAGCTAGCCAAAATGATGAAATGGAAAACCTCTCCTCTAAAGAAATTCCAGGAAGAAATCACAGCTACAGAATTGCTCAAAACAGATATAAGCAATATAACTGAGCAAGAATTTAGAACAACTGTCATAAAATTAATCACTGGGCTTGAAAAAGACATGGAAGATATCAAAGAAACTATTCCTACAAAGACTATGGACTTTAAAAATAGTTGTGACGAATTAAACAATGCTATAAATAAGGTACATAATAAAATGGAGGCTGCCACTGCACGGATTGAAGAGGCAGAGAGGAAAATAGGTGAATTAGAAGACACAATTATAGAAAAAGAGGAAGCCGAAAAAAAGATAAACTGATCCAGGAGCATAAAAGGAGAATTTCAGAACTGAGTGATATAATCAAAGAGAACAATACCCGAATCATAGGCATTCCTGAAGAAGAAGAAGAAAGAGAGAAACACGCTAAAGGGGTACTTGAACAAATTAAAACCGAGAAATTCCCCAATCTTGGGAAGGAAATAGACACTGAAATCCAAGAGGCACAGAGAACTCCCCTCAGACATAACTTGAATCCACCTTCGGCATGACATATCATAGTGAAACTGGCAAAATATAAGGATAAAGAGAGAATTCTGAAAGCAGCTAGGGATAAAAGGGCTCTAACATACAAAAGGAAGCCTATCAGAGTGGTTACAGAACTATCTACTGAAACTTGGCAGGCCATAAAAGAATGCCAGGAAATCTTCAATGTGATGAACAGAAAAAAATATACTGCCAAGAATCGTTTATCCAGCAAGTCTGTCATTCAGAATAGAGGGAGAGATAAAGGTTTTCCCAAATAAACAAAAATTGAAAGAATTCATCACAATTAAACCAGCCCTACAAGAAATCCTAAGAGGAACTCTATGAGGAAAATGTTGCAAGGAATACAAGGTACCAGAGACACCACTACAAGCATGAACACTACAGAGAACACAATGACTCTAAACCCATATTTTTCAATCATAACACTGAATGTAAATGGACTAAATGCTCCAATCAAATGACACAGGGTAGCAGAATGGATAAAAAAACAAAATCCTCCATCCCTCATCTTAGACCTGAAGACACCTTCAGATTGAAAGTAAGGGGATGGAAAAATATCTATCATGCGATTGGAAGTCAAAAGAAAGCCAGAGTAGCCATACTTATATCAGACAAACTGGACTTTAGAGTAAAGGCAGTAACAAAAGATGAAGAAGGACATTATATAATAATTACAGGGTCTCTCCATCAGGAAGAGCTAACAATTAGAAACATCTATGCACTGAATTCAGAAGCACCCAAATACATAAAACAATTAATCACAAATAGAAACAATCTTATTGATAAGAATGTACTTATTGCAGGGAATTTTAATACTCCACATACAGCAATGGATAGATCAACCAGACAGAAAATCACTAAAGAAACAATGGACCTGAATGATACATTGGAACAGATGGATTTGACAGATATATTTAGAACTCTGCATCCTGAAGCTAGGGAAATCACTTTCTTCTAGAGTGCACATGCTACATTCTCCAAGATAAACCACATACTGGGTCATAAAGCATCCCTCCATAAATACGAAAGAATTGAGATCATACCATGCACATGCTCAAATCACAATGCTATGAAACTTGAAATCAATCACAGGAAAAAGTCTGGAAAATCTCCAAAAATATGGAGGTTAATGACCACCGTACTAAAGAATGATTGGGCCAATCAGGCAATTAGAGAAGAAATTAAGAAATATATGGAAACACATGAAAATGAAAATACAACAATCTGATCTCTTTTGGGATGCAGCAAAGGTAGTCCTAAGAGGTAAGTATATTGCAATCCAGGACTATTTCAAAACTAGAAAAAGCACAAATACAAAATCTAACAGCACACCTAAAGGAACAAGAAGGAGAGCAGCAAGAGCACCCCAAACCCAGCAGAAGAGAAATAATAGAGATCAGGGCAGAAATAAACAAGATAGAATCCAAAAGAACAACTGAAGAGATCAATGACACCAAGACTCGTTTCTTTGAAAAAAATAAACAAAATTGATAAACCTCTAACCAGGCTACTGAAAAGGGAAAGAGAAAGCACCGAAATAGACAAAATCACAAATGAAAATGGAGCTATTATAACCAATCCCTCTGAAATACAAGCAATCATTCAGAGAATATTATGAAAAATTATATGCCAACAAACTGGACAACCAAGTAGAAATGGACAATTCCTAAACACACACGCACTACCGAAATTCAAATGGGAAGAGATAGAAAACCTGAACAGACAAATAACCAGTAAAGAAATTGAATCAGTTATCAAAAATCTCCCAATGAATAAGAGCCTGGGGCCAGATGGCTTCCCTGGGGAATTCTACCAGTCATTTAAAGCAGAGTTAATTCCCATTCTTCTCAAGCTATTCCAAAAAATAGAAATAGAAGGAAAACTTCTGAACTCATTTTACGAAGCCAGCATCACTGTGATTCCCAAACCAGACAGAGACCCAGCAAAACTGGCCAACTACAGGCCAGAGAACTACAGGCCAATATCCTTAATGAATACAGATGCAAAAATACTCAATAAGATACTAGCAAATCAAATTCAACAGCATATAAAAAGAATTATCCATCATGATCAAGTGGGATTCATTCCTGGGTTACAGGGATGGTTCAATATTTGCAAATCCATCAATGTGATACATCACGTTAACAAAAGAAAAGATAAGAAAAATATGATCCTGTCGATAGATGCAGAAAAAGCATTTGACAAAATAGAACATCTTTTCTTAATAAAAACCCTTGAGAAACTCAGAATAGAAGGAACTTACTTAAACATCATAAAAGCCATTATGAAAAGCCCACAGCTAATATCATCCTCAATGGGGAAAACCTGAGAGCTTTCCCTCTGAGATCAGGAACACCACAGGGATGTCCACTCTCACCACTGTTGTTTAACATAGTGCTGGAAGTCCTAGCATCAGCAATCAGAAAACAAAAAGAAATAAAAGGCATCAGAATTGGCAAAGATGAAGTCAAACTTTCACGTCCCGCAGATGACATGATACTCTACATAGAAAACCTGATCGACTCCACCAGAAGCCTTCTAGAACTGATCCATGAATTCAGCAAAGTCGCAGGGTACAAAATCAATATACAGAAATCGGTTGCATTTTTATACACCAATAATGAAGCAACAGAAAGAGGAATCAAGAAACTGATCCCATTCACAATTGCATGAAAAACCATAAAATACCT
>CM053567.1:100726825-100750923 GCA_028646485.1 Cryptoprocta ferox
TCCCATACTCAGATGTTTGATCTGCCACAGTGTTTGGCAGAAATCAGTGATTTTTCAGGACATTGGAAGGTATCCACAACTGACACTAGTGTATTTTATGTCACTTTAAAGCACCTATGGACAGATCTTTGTTTTTCCATACAAGAGTCAGCTTAGGAATGCTTTGCTTCATTCTAGGTCAGCCTGCCTGCAGATATAAACATCTGCTGCCTTATTGCCAGTTGCATTAAATACAGTTTATGACAAGAGTTTATTAATATTGTACCATACAACATCCATACAAGTGTATACAATGGCCCCCATGCAGAAAAAGTTTGAAAAAACAAGGAAGTAAGAAGATGATTACGGTCTAAGTTAAGAAGGAAATACATCAAGAAGTAAAAACAAGGTATGCAAGTGACTGAAATTGTAAGATTTTATAAGACATCTACATCTGCATCTTGTAGAGGAGGAGAAGAAAACGGGAGGGGAATCCCTCACTTTAAATGAGATTAGAGATGTATAAAATGTGGGAAACAGTGCAAAATTTTGTAGAAAAGCACCACCCAAATAAGGTTTGTATCAGTGCAAGCAATGAATATGTTGAACAATGCAATGTCACATTTCTGCAAAATCCTCAAAAGGAGGCAAAAGCAAGTGTCATTGGATAGGTTCCTTGTTAAAACTGCATGAAAAGAAAATGATTCCATTAAGCCAATAGATAGCAGTGATTCCACTAGTGATAGTGAAAGTTGTCCTACACAATAACCTTCCCTCACACTAGCCACAAAGGTTTTCAAAGGTAAATGCAGGTTAATTTATTTATTTTTCTTTGTATTTTGTATTTTCTTTATTATTTTGTATTATATCCCAGCATTGTAATCATTTTTATATGAATATTTTTGGGTTGTGGAATGAATCATCTGAGTTTCCATTATTTCTTACGGGGAAATTTTCTTTGATATACAAGTGCTTTGGATTAGAAGTATGTTTCCATAACGAACTATGGTGACAAACCAAGGTTTCACTATATGTGTATACTTATCTGCTACGTATACACCAAGGAAAGAGATTGCCGTGTCACAAAATAAGTGTATATTCTGCATCAGTAGATACCACAAAACAAATTTCCTAGTTGTTTTTACTATTTTATACTCCCACCAACAGTATAGCAAAGTCCAATAATTTCAAGTTGTCATTGAAGCTGGGTATTATCTCTTTTGGAATTAATATTCAGAGCCTGGGTCATGATTGCAGTGGATTTTAATTTGCATTTCTCTCTGGTTAATGAGGTAGAGAGCCTTTCATATGTTTATTGGCCATTTGGATATCCTCTTTTGTAATGTCCATTCAAATTATTTTCTAAGTAGTCTTTGAGTTTTCTATTCTGTGCATTTGTATGATTTCTTATATATAGTCTATGTCTAACAAATGTACACATTGCAAATACATTCTCCAACTCTATATGCCATCTATGCATTTTCTCAATGATAAACAGAAGTTTTTAATGTTAATGTAGCTCTGTTTATCATTTTTTCTCTACAGTAGAGTTTGTTACCGAGTTAACAAGTTAACAAGTACTGAGTTAAAATACCTGCCTACCCCAAGATCATAAAGATACTCTCCTATGATTTCGTCTGGAAATTTTATTTTTTTTTCTCCTTTGACATTTACATTTATTTTCCATCTGAAATTGTTTAATATAATGTAAAGTATAGAATGTAAGACTGATTTTTTTTCTTATATGTGTATCCAGCTGACCCATGGAAAATCATTCTTTCCTAATTTCACTACAGGATAAAGATTGTATCAGGTCACTATATATTTTTGAGTTTGTTTCTATTTGTTCTATTCTTTTCTATTGGTCCATTTTTCTATACCTATACCAAAACACACTGTTTTCATTACTGTGGGTATGCATGTCTGAATTTTGATAGTGTAAGTCCATAAACTTTGTTATTATCTTCTAGATTGTCTTTCCTAGTTACTTTTTGATGTGTTTTTTTATTTAGATACAATTTGCATGTGCTTAAATGTAAAAATCTTATTTTCAGTAAGATGAGTTTTAACAGTTGTACATATCCATTTCAGAATCACCCAAAACAAGATATAGAACATTGCAATTATACTCCTTGCCTTCTTTTGATGCTTATTCCAGGTTTCATAGTCAAAAGTATTTTAGTATGTATCTATAAAAGAAAAGGGTTCTTAAAAACTAAACCATAATACCATATTCAATCCTAAAAGTGTTAACTATAATTCCTTAATAATAACTAATTTCAAAAACTCGATTTTTAATTAAAGACATACTTTCTTCCCTGGAGAGCATGTTCTAGAGAGTTCCAGCCAGAAGGATCTTATACAAAAACACACACAACTTTTCTCAAGATCGGTTCCACTGTGGTTGCAATGAAGATTTTTAAAATATCTGTCCTGCCTACATCATAGATAGGAGAAACGAAATATATAAAAAACATTAACAACCATAAATTGCTACACACACACACACACACACACACACACAAACATACACACACACACATATATATATATATCAAAAATTATCTCCACTAACCCTTTCCTTTTCTATAAGCCAAACAAAAATAAATGAGGTTCAATTTGCAACCTTGAGTTCCTCCTCCCATTTATTTTTGATGAAGCCATGTCTCTCACCTTGGGCAGAGGCATCTCTTTTGGTGATGGAGGACTCCTCTTCCATCTTCTGGCAGACCTCTCATGAGGAAATCTATCTTTCCTCTTTCTTTGCCTGCTTTCTGGTCACTGTTGCAATCAAGCTTGCCATATTTCCTACATATTATTTTCCCATTCTGGCATCTTTATATTTTTTTTAGTGATATCAACATTTGCTTCCTTTACCCAGATACAAAACCCTGACAGTATGAGTGAAGGACAAGGCCATGGAGCTCTTTTCTCTATAATTTATCCTGTTCAGGTTTTTCAGCATTTCTTAAGTCTGTGGGTTGATGTCTTTTGCCAATGTTAGCATTTTCTTGGCCATCATTTAATATTTTTTTGCTTCGTTCTCTTCCTCTTGTCCTGCTGGAACTCAAATTAGAAATGTTAGGTCATTTTTTCTTTCTCCTCATATGTCTCCCATCTCTTTTCCTATGTTCTATCCGTTTACTCTGCACACAGTTTAATTGGGATATTTCCTATTGGCCTTCACTTACAGTCACTAAACCTTTCTTTGCTGCATTCAATTTGTTATTAGACTCATATATTTATTTCTTAAATTGTAATTGAATTTTTAATTAGTAAAAATTTTGTGAAATTATGCTTCACTCATGAAATTCTTTATTATATCATTTATTTTCTTAAACTTAAATCATAGTTACTTTAAAGTATGTCCTTAGTAAATAAGATGTCTAAGTCTTCCCTGGGTTCTCGTGTTCTTTTCATTTATTTTTCTCAGTATGCTGAGTATTTTGTTAGTGATTGTGGGACATTTTGCATTAATAATTTTAAAGACTGAGTAATCTGTAATTTACTCTGAAGAAGATCCATCTTTCTTGCTGTTGAATAGCTAGAGTGGAGATAAATACCTTAATCCAGTCAAGACCTGATCTAACTCATGGTGTGTTTTTACTAAAAGCCCCTCTCCTTGCTATGTCCTCCTAAAAATGTTGACAACATTTTAAGGTTGTCAGCAATATTCCCTTTAGCTTCTTTGCTTTTTTCCCTCTGTAGTTTAAAAATTCAATAAATTTCCTAAAGAAAAATCATTAGATTTTTGCCTCATTTCCCTGTGTCTCAAATTTTCTGAGATCTTGGCCTCTCAAGATTTGGCTGCCATTGTATTTCTAACCAGGATTTTTTCCCCCAGACTTATAAAATTGCTGAAAGCTCCCCTAGTTTTCCATTCTCCTAGTAACAGCTCTGTCGTTCACCTCATAGCTTTTTTGCCTTCTCCAAGAATTGGCAAAAGCACTGTGCTTACAGCACCTTATAGAATATCAGCCTGTCTTTCCTTGGTTCCCTCAAATCCTGGCTAGCAATTATAAAAACAGATTTTTGTTTTGCATTTTAGCTGGCCTTATTTTGCTGCAAGCTGATTCCCTCATATCTGGAAGCAAAAATTTCATCTAAGATCTTTTAAGATTTTTGCTTTTGATTTTTTTCTGGACTAATCAGTGGAATAGAGGTAGAAAATTTAAATTGTTAAACGGAAGTGAGGATGTTAGATACTCTATTGTCAATAAAATGAATTGAATTCCAGAAAAAAATTATGGCTGTTTATATTTATTTTTACCCTACTTATTTCTTGGCCATGTTCTAGATAATTGAGATTGATATATAAATAAGACACACTTTGGGACGCCTGGGTGTCTCAGTCCATTGAGCATCCCATTCTTGATTTCACCTCAGGTCAGGATCCCAGGGTCATGGGACTGAGCCTCATTTTCGGCTCCATGCTGAGTGTGGAGCCTACTTGAGATTCTCTTTCACTTGCCCTCTGCCCCTCTCCTCAGCTTGCATGCTCTCTCTCTAAACTAAAATGAAATAAAAACTTTTTTTAAAAGACACATATTAAGTCAACTTGTAAAATTAGTGAATAGGGATAATATAAAAAAAATTTAACTCCACATAAGCACTTTATTATTGTCTTTTGTTTTAATTCGGTTATATTAATATATTTTGAACATCATGTCAAAACAATTTAAAATAACTACATATACTTTAATAACATCAAATTCCAATATTTGTTTTTCTCTAAATTTCTAAATTTTTTTTTCCTTCTCTAAATCCTTTCTTGACCCTGTAACATTCTCAAAATACCAGGATATGGCATAGATAATGTAGGTCATTTATTCTAATTTTCTCTTCTTTTCATTGACCAACTGTTGAAACACAGTATCCTGTTCTAGGTCAAGCTCAAATTTTACTTCTTTTGAGGACCTTTACTGTCCTTATATAAGAAATATAAAGGGCATCAGGCTCACATACACCCATTGAATTTGGTATGGGTTGCATTGTTGGACATGATCTTTTTAACTAGATCAGTTCTTTAAGGGGCTCTTATAGCATGATCCCCAGAGGAAAAAGTTTGCAGCATAATATGGGTATTTAGGTAACAGCAAACTTACAATTGCTCTCATCATATTTTCTTTCAACTACCTTTTATTCAGTTCTTTGTCCATACTGCCACGTTGCTCTAAATTTCTTGATATTTTCATAATATGAAAGTCCATCCACTAACCCTAATTTGTATGAATATCTGTGCTTTTATTTTCTCAATCACTTTCTAATAGGTCAGTCTTTCAACCTCTGTATGACTTTCATTTTAATATTCTGTGTGATATGTCTTTTATTTCTTTTCAACGGGTTAAACAAATCACTTGCTTTCCTTTTGTCAGGCATATGAGTCAAAACTCTTAATCAAAAAAAAAAAAAAAAAAAAGACATGGCAGAGGCACCTAGGTGGCTCAGTCAGTTAAGCATCCTACTTTTGATCTCGGCTCAGGTCATGATCTCACGGTTCATGAGCTTAAGCCCTGCTTTGGGCTCTCCACTGACTATGGACCTGGTTGGGATTTTCTCTCTCCCTGCTGCCCCTCCCCTGCTCATTCTCACTGGCCCTCTCTCAAAAAATAAAAAAATAAAAAAAATAAAAACAAACAAACAAAAAAGAAATTGCAGATAAAGGGATTATAGTGGTGTTAACCATATTTTATAATAAACATAATTAGGGATAGCAACTTATAACAAATATTGACTGTGAGATAAAACAGAATAACAGTCAAATGAACTCACATATTGTACTATAATAAATTTTTCTGTTTTAGTATATGTGAAATTATCATAAGCATTTCAGAAACAAATAGCACTTTAATAAACCAGCAGAGTGGCATAAATGACACATCTATGTACAATGCTTGGCATATCCATCAATAGGTGCTCAACAAATTTCAGGATGTTACTTCATTCTCCCTTAGGTAGATTAAATGCTTTCTCAATTTATGTTCATAGCATTTAAATATCTTCTATTATGGCACTAGCCTGGAAGATCTGTGAATTCAGGAGTCACAACTGGCTTGTTCTCCCTGCATCCAAAGTGCTATTTAGTATCTGTCATAGCATGTGTGTTTCTTAAGTATTTGCTGAATAAATAAATCAACATTCAGCATTTCTTCACTTAATTAGGAATTTCCCAAGCCTAGAAAGGGCTTGACAATAATGAATATCCAACTAATATTTATTAAATTCATTATTTCAGATAACAAACATTTATTGAGTCTTTATTGTCTGCCATGGACTGTACTAAACAAAATGAGAATTATCGAGCAAATTGAAAATATAATCACTAACCTCACGTCTGCCTATTCTCTTCCTTCCTAATTCCATCATTTAATATTTTTCTATGTCAAGAAAATAATTAAACTACTGAGGACAGTAGTTTAAGAAGACTATGAGACAATATAAATGCCTCTTGAAAATCATTTATGTTTAAAGATTTTACTCATCTCTAATGCTAGACATAATCCTCTTTTTTTTTTTCAGATTAATCTTCCATTAACAAAACACAAGGCAGAGGACATAAGTATTTACAGAATGACTGAGAAGATTGAGTAGCCAAGGTCTCAATTTCCATTATATAGTTTCTTCCTCCAAGGGAATTCCTTTATATACAAATAGTTACAGACTCTGCTTGAAAGAAGACATTTTCAGGAATTCAAGGATGTATGTTTGTCACTGATCTTGGGTGGGGATGTCTGGAAGAAGAACTGAAGGAAGAATCATAGTTAAAAAGACAAGAAAATTATTTGAAAATTCACTTAGGATTTTAGGAGATATGAAATTTAAATGCAATAATTTCCTGATGATTTTAAGTTAAACCTCTCATCTCTACTCAAATTCTTTCTTTATCTAAAATGTTTTTATTTAAGTATAGTTGATATAGTTATGTTTTAGGTATATAACACAGTGATTCCACAAGTCTGTATGTTATCATGCTATACTCACCACAAGTGTAACTACCATCTGTCACTATACAATGCTATGACAATACCATTGACTATATTCCCTATACTGTACCTTTTATCCCTGTGACTACTTCCCACAACCGGAAACCTGTATCTCCCTCTCCCCACTACACATTTTGCCCATGCATCCACTCTCCTTCTCTCTGGCAACCTTCAGTCTGTTCTGTGTATTTATGGGTATGTATCTTCTTTTTGTTTGTTTATTTACTTGTTCATTTTGTAGATTCCGCATATGAGTGAAATCATATGGTATTTGTCTTTCTCTGTCTGACTTATTTGACAAAGCACAAAACCCTCTAGATCCATCCATGTTTTGCAAGCAGCAAGATCTCATCTTTTTTTTAATGGCTGAGTAATAGTCATTCCAGTGTGTGTATGTGTGTGTGTATGCTATCTTCTTTATCCATTCACTTTTTGGTGGGCACTTAGGTTGTTTTCATATCTTGACTATTCTAAGTAATGCTTTAATAAACATTGTGGTGCATATATCTTTTTGAATTACTGTTTTTGTTTTCTTTGGGTAAGTGCCCAGTAGTGAAATTACTGGGTCATATGGTATTTCTATTAATTTTTTGAGGAACCTCTACACTATTTTCTATAGTGACTGCATCAACTTATATTCTCACCAGCAGTTCATGAGGATTCCTTTTCCTCCATATCCTCTCCAACACTTGTGCTTTTTTGTCTTTTTGATTGTAGACATTCTGATAAGTATAAGGTATATCATTGATTTGGTATAGGTTTGATTTGCATTTCTTTGGTGAGTAGTGATGTTGAGTATCTTTTCATGTGTCTGATTACCATCTGTATATTTTCTCCATGAAGATACTTTTATCTCTTTAAGCATAAGATCTATGTCTCGTTACCAAAAACACGCATGATTATTACCGTGAGACAAACAGTAACTATGCTGAAAAACATCCTTTAAGGTTACATATATTAAATATATAATATAAATTATTTTTATTTAAAATACAACACTGACAATGTAGATTCTTTTGAATTACATTTATAGAATATGTTGATGTCAAAACAAACTTTTACCACATTTTTAATTAACAATATATGATTCTCTTTTGTTCATATTCAAGGCTTTTCCTCTAACTAGAGGAGTATTATAAACAGGTCTACATTAGAAAATAACTCTTGCAGTTTTGTAAAGGAGAAATTACATAACTAGAAACTAAGAAACCAGAAATGAGATGAGATTAGAAAGGTATTTCACAAGCAAATCTGATAAAGTTAGCCAAAGACTAGATGCTAGGGGTGGGGGAGACTGAGGAGTAAATAACAGGGTTTTTAACAATGTGGGAGCCAAGTAGAGCATAGGAATGAGTTTAACCAGAATAGGAGCCACAGGTATGGACAAATCAGAGGGCATGACATGCCTCCAACCTTCACAGAGTTGAAGTAACCTGAACAAAGTAACCCAAAACACCAAAGAGAATGAAAATATATTTTTCATAATCGTGTATAAAACTCAAGATTGTCTACTGCTTTTTATATTGTTTTTTGAAAAAATATAGTAAAATCCATAATATCATAGAATGCCAGTAATTAATTTATATTTATTGAATTTCTATTTTCCCATTTAGTATCTATTCCCAGTGCTGCTCTGATTAGAACAAACATAGTCTACAGCACCAGAGGAATTAGAAGCCCTGTTCTTCAGGGGCATGCGGAGTCCCTTACTTTGTCAAATTCAACAGATTCTCTTGACTGTTCCTTGACATGTGTGATTAATTGCCAGGAGTCACTTTTTTCTCAGCATCTCCCTCACCTATGTTTCTCAGGCTCTGCTCTCCAGCTGCCACACCACATCTCTCAGAAGAATTGAAATATGCCTTTATATTTAAATTTAGTCCTTGTGATCAGGCTGAACCTGTCACACACCTGCCATCCTCACCTAATAATAGGCAAGTCTGAGTGAGTACTAGGACTCCTAGTATATATTTAATACACTATCCATTGCGTGAAAATACTGATGTGTCTCTTGGAGCCTGCATTGATGCATACATTTGTTTTCTGTTATGCCCAATCTCCTTGCCATCTGACAGTTCATTAAACCCAGTGTTTGGTTAGGTAATGTTTGCTATTCTTTCTTGTATATTTACTTCAAATGGAAAATTATCAAATTTAAAAATGACATCCAACTTTCAATATCCTTGTACCTAAAATTTACATAAACCAAAGAATAGTCAGACAATAGAAAGGTAGTGAGAGAAAGATCAATAGTTAACTGATTATCTTATTTTTTTTGTATTTTGAAAAAAAAACTATATTTTAAATTAGCTAACCTGTCTTGGGACTATTTCAAGAAGAATGAAAAATGAAGTGTTACTAGGATGCAATCAATGCTTTAAAAATATCTATTAATGACAGCTTAAATGGATATTAATATAGTATGCTATCAGTGCTTTGTATTTGACACAGATATCTTTATTTAATTCCAAATAGAAACAATATTCCTAATTTTCAAGATGCTCATTAAGTTTCCAAATTAGAAAATGGTATTCCTCCATTTTTAAAGTTTTTATGTATGTATGTATGTATGTATGTATTTTGAGAGAGAGAAAGAGCATGAAAGCGTGTGCAGGGGTGGGGTGGGAGAGGGGAGGGGCAAAGAGAAGAGGAGAAAATACCAAGCAGGCCCTGCGCTGATAGCACAGAGCAGGGCTTGATCCCACAGACTGTGAGATCATGATCTGAGCTGAAATCATGAGTCGAATGCTCAACTGACTGAACCACCCCAGCGCCCTGGTATTCTTCCATTTTTAAACCTGGAAATAACACTTCATACCAAGTCTAATCATTTCACTTTTTTTTTTAATATTGAGTTCAAGAAAAGACTAAATATAGAAGAGGCATCTTAGCCTCCATGTTATACATAAATATTTCCTTTTAGTAACCTTTTGAAATTAAATTTTGCACATTCATTCCCTTGTGTACCTTTCCTGCCATATATCTGGAAGAAAGCCATGGTGTCAGTGATGAATATAAACAGTGACCTATCCTTCTCTACAAGAACAAGATATTCTCTCTTGAGAGAACCTACTCTGAATTCTGTGCTACAGTTCCCTCTTGTAGCTCCTATTTCTCTGCTCAGCCGGCATGCTTTCATAGTAGCACAGATTCAGATTCCTTTCAAGAAAGAAGACTAAATGATCAGTGTTGAATTAGCCACATTAAATACTCTTATCAGACTCAAATATAATGTTCAGGAGTCTATTTGAATTTATCAAATATTTTTTTAAATCCATAGTACTTCTTTTAGTTCAGATAGAAACCTCAGATCACTTCCTTTTTTACATTAGTGGGAATAAAGTACCCTCTGCCACGCAAGGTTATTCAGGTGCGTTTTCCAAATTTCAGGTACACTTTCTTTCATGTATTCATTCATTATCTATTCACTCATTTATTAGTTTATTCAGTCATTAGTGATTTTTTTTCACAAGCATTGATTTTTAAGTATGAATAGAAAAATAAAGTAGTCTTTGGAAATGATATATATTGACATAAAACCAGTTACTGATAAGTCAGTGTACATTTTAATAGCCCAATCTTAATAGCTAGTTGAAATTTTAACACATTGTGAATATTTCTAAAATCCTTCCTTGAAAGAAACTTGATTCTTTGGCTCAACATTTTCTTCCAATAAAATAGTTAAGAAATTTCATGTTAGATGTCTGATCTTTTAGATCTTCCGTTCAAGATCTAAAAGATCAGACATCTAACATGAAATTTAGCAATTGAAAGATAACACTTTGTAGTTAAAAGTTATTTATGGAAATATTTCATTGAGTAAGTGGGGCTCTTATGGTACAATCAGAAAACAAATTTATTTTTCTTCTGTTTCTATTAATTTAAACTTGCTCTGTGAGAATAGAACTTTCCTGCCTTAGATGAAATATTTGACAGCTTCTTTAACTCTTTGGTTATACTGTTTTCATTCAAATGAGAAGGATCTCATCTGAATAATTAAGAAGGCCAGTTCAGCATAATAATTAAAAACTAAGAACTGAATTCAACATTAAATCTTATTCCTTTCAACAGAGTGAGACTTCCAGAAGGGAAGTTGCAGAAGGAAAGAGCTGAATGTATGATTTCGTTTCTATATCCTGCAGAGGTTATTGCTCTGCTCCCATTCTCACTAGGCTGTAGTAGACTGCTCTACAATTAAAGGGACTAGGAGATTAGTGAGAAAAGAGGAATTTTGTTACTTGACAGTTATTGATGTTATTAGACATTGAATTTTTCTGTGCTTTGCAGGTCTTTAAAGCTAACTCTTTTTTGAAGCACATTCACAATGTATTTTTGTCTAGCTAGTCATTTATAATTCCCTCATAAGCTCTTGATTTTGTGATGTTGAGTTCACTTAGCCTTTCTCTCCTGGAATCCCCTCCTTAACCTACCTCCTTTCACTTTTGGGAAAATTTATTTAAGTTAGCTTTGGTGACTCTCACCTAGTATATGCTAAATGTTTGTGAATCCTTTGTTCTGGTAAACTCTGGAATTCAGGTTATTCCTTTTAATTTTGTAATTAGAACAACTAACAAACTATGCTCTTTTCCTGGGTGTGGATCTGACACCAATTTCTATGCCTCATCCCTCTAGGGTGTTGTAACAAGTCAATGCTTTTTTTTTTTTTTTTTTTTAATCTTAGTGCAGTCTGAAGTTCCACCATTAACTGAGACATTGTCTTCACATACTATGTTTCATCAAATTTAAGACTGCACTGACTTAAGATGTGCAGTTAATTTATATTCTGCCATTAAAAGACACGATCAGTTGAAATACATGCCCTGATTCTAAAGATGTTAGAATGTGAACAGTGGCACATGTTAGAATTGCTGAAAAATGGTCTTTGGCTTTCAGAAGTGGGAGAATTCAGTGCTGATAATAGATTAAACTGCCCTCATTGCTGTTGTGGGAAAGCAGCTTTTGCTATTGCTACAGTGATCTGTGGGTGGAATCCTACAGACTTTGACAAGTTTGACACAGGGATGCTAAGAGCAATAGCAAGCAGTGGAAAAGGGTTAGAAGCAGGCACAGATGTGTCCCCTAGACTGAGAAGCTTAGACAGGTGCTAGTGGCTCACAGTTCTCAAGTCAGCCTCTCGCCTAAAGTTATTGAACCTATTCTCCTTTCCCCTCGAATCTAATGGCTTGGCTCATTCAATGTGCTTCTTCTTCATTGCTGTCTCTACAATTTTAAAAGTCACTGTTCTTCAGAAGCCAGGCAGAAGTTATGTGAACACTGAACAACTGCCTCTTGGTGACTGCCCTGGTAAGAAACCTGGGTGGTTTCTGTTCTGCACCCATCCTGAAAAGGGGCAGCTAACAGGACTTCTTAGGGCAATGCATCTGATATTTTCTACCAAAGTACTCATATTTGGAGGGTAAATGCAGGCCCATGGATCAATTTCCTTTAAAAAAATTTTTTAATGTTTGTTTATTTTTTGAGAGAGAGAGAGCATGAGCAAGCATCAGCAGGGGAGGGGCAGATAGAGAGGGAGACACAGAATCTGAACCAGGCTCCAGGCTCTGATCTGTCCACACAGAGCCCATTGCGGGGCTTGAAACCCACAAACTATGAGATCATGACCCGAGCCAAAGTCCTACCCAGGTGCCCCCATGGCTCAGTTTCTAAATTTTGAAGTACATTTATGGAAATTTTGAATCTGTATGCTTGTTTTGAAATTTACTAATTTTTTAGAAATTGATAATTCTGGAAGAAGTGCCATGTTATTCTGGGTTGATGTTTTCTTTCTTTTTAATTTTTTAATGTTTATTTTTGAGAGCAAGAGACAGAGCATGAATGGGGGAGGAGCAGAGAGAGAAGGAGACACAGATCCGAAGCACAGAGTCTGACGCAGGGCTCAAACTCATGACCCATGAGATCATGACCTGAGTTGAAGCCAGAAGAGCCAACCAGGCACCCCTGGATTGATGTCTCTTTAAGCTCCTCTGTCCTGC
This sequence comes from Cryptoprocta ferox, assembly GCA_028646485.1. Classification (NCBI taxonomy): domain Eukaryota; kingdom Metazoa; phylum Chordata; class Mammalia; order Carnivora; family Eupleridae; genus Cryptoprocta; species Cryptoprocta ferox. Next base: position 100,739,781 of record CM053567.1, read on the forward strand.
ATTTAGAAGAAATTATGTCAATCTCAAACTTGTTTTAGTTGCTCCAACTTCTTTTTTAAGCTAGAGTATGTATCACTTCTTTCAAAAGTCCTTCTTGGTTATTCTACTACCTAATTTTAGAATATAGTAGTAGTGGCCATTTACTAGGAAGACAGAGGGATAGGTTCTCATCTGAATATGAAATAGCTATTTAATTTCAATAGCTTTGTTACCTTTCTAACTAACATTCCTTATGTAGCAGTGCATAAGGAGGCATTCATAATTTTTTACATGTTAAAAATACCAGCATGCTTATTAAAAATAGCATTTTATTGCTTCTTATTCAAGTTAGATTTCTGAAAACAGGAGTTCTTACAAATAGCATCTCCCTATTGATTGGCCTTTAATAAAATTCTACGTTACAATTTCTATATTTTCATGCTGACAATTACAAAATCCTAAAACTTGGAAACATGTTCACAAATAACTATTCATAGGATATTAATAGATTTAATTTACATAAATGTAACCTAAATTAGTTAATAAAACTAATTTTAGAAAAAAAATTTAATAATTTATATTTGGCTCAACAGGAACCTATAGAAATTAGCTGCTCAGTGTTGAACTATTTGAGAATTAGAACAAGTAACAAATGTAAATAATAAAGGCTATCCAGATCCCATAGATTATGATAATTTATGTAAAAACTAAAATATATAAAGTACAAATGTGTTCCAGGAGAATATTAGAAGGAGTTTGTGAGGTTTTCAAAGAAAATGTCTCATTTACCTTATTGCTTTCTTGATTCCTCTATCCAGGGCAGCTCTCCCATCTCCAAGACACATAGGTCTGTACTTTGACATCTCCTCCTATCTGAATGGAATCTTAATGAAAGAAAACAATGTGATTGAGATTTTGAAGCAAGCATCTTCCATAATCCATATTCTTGTAGTAATCTCTCTGACCACCTTCATTCACTGTCTCATTGTATTTTGATACTTTATCCAATGCAGTACTGTGGGTCCCAGTGACCAACCTTATCCAGTTCCATTTCTCCCAACTTTAGTATATAACTACAAATTCTTTCATAGATATTCAATAAGTGATTTTTTTGGGTTATCCTTCAATCAAAATGAGGAAGAAGGCTCAAAAAACCTTGGTCATTCTGAGATTAAGGGTGAGATTGGGGAAGAAATGGCTAAAATGAGAATAGAATGTTTTAGTCTTTTGCAAACAATATGTTTGGGGGAATTTTTCACCCTCAAGCTAAAGACACTTAATCAAATTACTCTCAATATTCTATGTACTCATTCACTAAGCAATTACCAACTCTTTAATGTACTCGAGACTTGGCGTGTGTGTGTGTGTGTGTGTGTGTGTGTATGCACGTGTTTTGAGGGATGGAATTTAGAGATGAATAATGAAAGGATAAGGGGATGGAAATAAAATCTTCAAGTTGAGGATTAATAAGCCGCATAAATAATTAAATATATATGAAAACAATGAAAGAAATAAGTAACATGTGCTTTGGGAGCATAATACAGGGTCAAATTAATGAAATCATCATGAGCCCACTGGAATGTATCAGTATCCATAGAATATTTTGTAGAAATTTGAGAATGGCATTGTGTAACTGTTGCTCAAAACTTTTTTTTTTTTTTTTTTATGAAGAGCTAATATAACAGAAGTCTGCAAGATTGGAACTATCATCCCTATTCACAAGAAGGGATCTACATGAAATCAATAAAATTACAGAACACGGAGCCTTAATGAAATAGGGCACAAAACCTTTTATCAAGAATTGCTGAGTGAACCAACCTATTATAGAAAGATACGATTTTTAATGTCAGAAAATTTGAGTTACTTCAGGAGGAAATAAAGAGGAAATATTTAATACTATCTACTCATCCTTTCAAAAACTTTGCCATGGGTATTCATAAGATAGCTGAGTAATCATTCAGTGGGGTGTTGACTTCAGATAAATTCTAAAAACTAGTACTATCAAGTGTTTAACATGTGTCATGTATTACAACATTTACTCCTGACAGTTCTGTGAGATACACGAATGAATATCATCCTCATGTTACAGATAAGGCAGTTGAAGTGTTTAAGTGAGTAACATTTCTGCATTCCTAAAGTCTGGCTCCAGTGTCTTAACTTTTATTTTATATTTATATTTTGTACTGTCTGTTTGGAAACAGGAAAACACCTCATAAAGATAAGCTGTCAGTTTTGCTAAAAATGATCCCTTAGTGATCGGTGCTACTAATCATCTCCCTTGACATCTTACTACAGTTTCTAAAGTAAGACATATACTACAAAATCCTCAAGTTTGAAAGTAACCTAAATTCTTCTGAAATCTAGTGATAAAATGAGAACAAGGTAAATATTTTTTTTTAATCATTATAACCAAGGAGCTGATTCTCAAAGAGTATCAGATAGAAACACAGACTAGATTCTACTAAATTATGACAGGTGCATTAAGATTCAGGACAAAGGAGGGGCAAATAGAGAGGAAAGCAAGCTGTGTAGCAAAAAAATAAAACAAAACAAAAACTGGAATAGAAAGCAACCAAGAGAGAATTTCTTTTTGTTCGTGTGTGTGTGTGTGTGTGTGTGTGTGTGTGTGTTTTGTTTGTTTTGTTTTGTTCATTTGTTTTGTTTTGTTTTGTTTTGGTCCCTGCTTCTGAGTTTTGATGGAAAACTTTGGTGAGAGAAAGTGATGCTTAAAGATAAATTTTCTGTGGAATGTATTGTATGTTACTTTAAAGATAGCTACAATGAAGATCTACAACATTCTTCAAGTATTTAAGAGTTGTCCTTGTAACTCAATAATTTTTTAATGTGACATGTCAGAGATTAGCCATTATGGTGACTAGTTATATCTAGATTAAATCTACCTCCCTCCCTACCTATCTATCCATCTATCTACCTACCTATCTGTCTCTCTAGAGACAGAGAGAGAGAGAGCTTATTTAGGGATATACCAAAATATTTTACCTGAGAGTGACTCTAATATAAAGTATTTATAAACATGAATGAACATGCTTATAAAATAAATTGAATACTGAGCTCTAGATAACAATGTAAGAAAATATCTGCAAAGCATTTAAATTGTATTATAAGAAAATCGGCCTAAAACTCAACATCAATCTTAAAGGCCAATGAAATGGTTTCTCAGAAAGGCATTAGAAACTCAACAGAAAATTATCCTTTAGTTTTTTATAAAAAGCTATGTGGTTATGATCACTAGGCATCAAGAAGGATATGATGGAACCACAAATGGTCAATGGAAATGAACCAATATATAAAGGAAGGAAGATTATATCAGGAAATAATAAAATGAAGAACTAATTTAAAATGAAGAATTAAAATGAGAGAGAAGGAGAACAGAATTTCAAAATTATGGTTATTATGGTTGTGAAACCATGAGTAAGGTAACCTCAGAATTATTCACCAATTTCCCAAATGCAGGAAGAGGTCCTATAGTGAATGACTATTGTTTTACTGGCCAGCCAATCATCTCGCCTTCTGGTAACAGAGCAAACACCCTTCTTTTTTCCCTTTGAGAGCAATATTCCTACCATTCACTTATCAGTTCATCCTATTAGTTTGAGAAAGATGAGAGATTGGCTCAGGTTCAAGCCTTCCCAGAAAAACTCATCCAACTCAATCTGGACCAATGAAAGTCAATGATGAGAAATTACTAGAACTGTTGTGAAAGGCAAATTCACTTTCACTGATATGGTTAAATTAATAGAATATATTTTAGTAATTTTGGGGAAGATAGTCTACATAAGATTGAAGCCATCAAAAGAGAATATCAAATTGGGATGGGGAGAGAAAGAGTGAGCTGGTGAATTCAGCTGATAATAGCCAGGTTTATCTCAGGGATTTTTAGGTATATGAGGCAATAAATTATTTGTTATGCAAAAATAGTTATAGGTAATTTTCTGTTACTTCTGACAAAAAGAGTAAATGCACACTTTGAAGTCCAAATGAGAATATTTGAAAATAGTGTTGGTTCGAAACCTCCCTGGGTGCAATCTGAAACCAGCTTCTGTATATGGGGGCAAAGGCAGATCAATGAAAGAAGCAGACCACCCAGACTGTTAGTTGGCAATTTTAATAAACAAGGGTACTTACTGACGACACTTGTCTTGAGTGCAAGATGAATAAATCTCTTACCTACCCACCCATATAGAAACCTTAACTAGGTTAAGTCACGTACCCAAGTCCAGATGGCCTCAACACCACATTTCTATCTTAAGACTGTATCCTTTGAGCAAGTTCTGGTAGCAGAGAAGGCAAGCAGAATATACATTCCAAGGACAAGAATGGGGGTGAGGAACCTCCAGTTGCCTGGGTCCAGCTTATGGGTCAGCTGGCAGTCACATCTTCAAGATCTCCTCCAATACTCCAGCCCTTACTGTCTCTTGCAATCTCACATGCACCTCCCTCCCATCCCTTCTACAATGTATTCCTGAGCAGTCACCAGAGGGTTTCACTAGCATGGAGGTGGCTCACTGGCATATATCTGGCTGCATTGGAGGCAGACTCCACAGCAACAATATAGGAAAATTAAGGCAATAATTCTCCAAATCGGTGACAACGTTTTCCACCAAGTGTTTCATGATTCAAACCGTTGAGTGAAACAAGTCAGTCAGAAAAGGACAGATATCATATGTTTTCATTCATATGTGGATCTTTAGAAACTGAATAGAAGTCCATGGGGGAAGGGAAGGGAAAAAATACAAACAGAGAGAGAGGGAGGCAAACCACAAGAGACTATTAAATACAGATAACAAATGAAGGGTTGATGGGTGGGGTGGGGGAGAGGGAAAATAGGTGATGGGCATTGAGGACAGCACTTGATGGGATGAGCACTGGGTGTTGTATGTAAGCCAATTTGACAATAAATTATATTCATAAAAACATTGATTTATTAAGTCTCTTGGGCTTGGAGTTAGATCATTCAGGGCATTTGCTATGCCCTCATGTGATTTAATAAAGATGACACATTAACAGACTGATCAAGTATGAACACAGAACATTCTGTTTGGATAATGGCACAGGTGCCTCCTTGTGAGGCAATAATAATGTCCAAGGCTATCCTATTCTGGAGGAATGCTTTTCTCATTAGAGACATTATAGTGTTTATCAAGGACAGGCATGTTGGCTATCATTTAAAATTTGCTGAATGAACTCAGCAGTAAGGGCTTCTATGTGTGGTATAATGTCCTCTAGGCCAAAGGAAGATATAAAGACAGTGACCAAATGATTGTATCAGTGGAAAACAGAATGTGCCCATCTGGTGTTGAGAAGAGAGAGGTTGGCAACTGTAACCCAGGGTACAGTGGTCCAAACATACAGGTCATAGCCATGGCCAAAGACTGTTTGTGCCACATGACCATTAGGTACAATTTGGGGCCAACCAGTAAATACCTGGACAGTGAGAACAGTCAGTGTCAGATCAGTCACTATCCTTTAGTATGATAGAATGGCTACACAGATCCAGTGATATCCGTTCCATACTCCTGGTATAATTGGGTTGGTTCTGTTTAGAGTGAATTTTCTGTTCCCAATAGAAAGGATAAAACACAGGTTGTCCATAACCCAAGGTAAGCCACATAAATCTATCTCAAATATGAGCATAGCCAGCCATGGCTCTATAGTCATTATTTTTAGGACCCTTCCAGTCAGCAGTTTGATGGGCAGCCTTGCAGTATTTTTGGCAGATAAAGAATATCCATGCCCAGTGTCACTGATAGTGTGTGCCACAGGCCAGGTCTCACTGGAACTATATTGGTAATATCAAATGAATTAAGAGTATTAGTCTTAACTTGTTATTCCTTAATGTATTGCTTTAGGGACTTCCAATCCCCTCCCTGGAGTGGTGATATCCACCATGGCCACTTCTGACAAGCTAGAGAGGAGCAGCTGCCCACATAACTAACAGTTGGATTGATTCCTTTGTTGGGCAATCAAATGGGCCCGCTATAGAAAGGCATTTCCATCAGATGCCCATACTGTGCCTAGACACCATAGGAGCAGTAGAAGTCCAAGGTCAAAAATATGAATATTTAGTAGGAAATTATATGAGGAAGCTTTTCTGTAAGAATTGCACTTGTGGCTTTATCCTTAATTGTTAATGTGGCTGCAGCTTTAGGAATTTGATCAGGTTGTGTGGACCATACATGTTGACCAGGGAAGGCAGCACTCTTGAACATAAGGAGGGGGCTGGGAGTGGGATATCTCAGACCAGGACTCCCACTTTTCTCTCCTTTCAATGATGTATATTCCATTCCAGGTATCTTGTGCTTCAACAGGTCCAGTTTGCAGCAGAACAAAGGAATTCCAGTGGAGATTGAATAGTTTCTCCTCACCCAGGGGTGTGAAGGAACTCACCCATTTTGGTGGGACATCTCATTGTACCTGCCTTTTCACAAGTGTCTGGATCTTTAAAAAAAAAGTTTATTTTTGAGAGAAAGAGAGTGAGCAGGGGAGGGGCAGAGAGAGAGGGAGACAGAGGATCCAAGTGGGCTCTGCGCTGACAGCAACAAGCTAATGTAGGGCTTAAACTCATGAACTGTGAGACAATAACCTAAATTTAAGTCAGACACTCAACAGACTGAGCCACCCAGGCACACAAACAAATGTCTTATCTTAGTCGTCAAGTGTCTGGATCTTAATTATCAGCATCATGTGCCCTCCTAGTTTTGTAAAATGGCACTAAGTTCTCCAATATAGAATCCTCTTCTCCCACCTTGTCTGCCAGCCCCGAAGCTGGGAGAGTGTTGACAATCACATGTCCTTCTCTAATCTCAGCTCTTCTACCAACTTTCTAACTTGAATTTCAACCTCTTAAGAGTTGGGCATTCAAGTTAGGCATTGTTATCCAGCCCAACTGCCTGCAGTGGAGGTCAGTGCCCTGCAGCAACTATTCATTTTACTTCTTAGCCTAAGGTGAGCCATGTGCAGTGTTCAAACAAGTGCATTAAAGCAGCTGACATTTTCAAGGTCCCCTCATATTCAGTGAGATGGTCTACTAGCGTCTAACTTACAGGCTGTGCCTCCCCATGTTGAGGTTGCTGGTCAAGGCAAGATTTCCCCCACAGGCAACCCCTTTCTCAAAGCCCTTTTCTTTAATCTACTGCCTGGCTTGCCAATTTCACATTCACAACATCCTTAGGAACCTCCTCAGTGAAATCTGAAACCAGCCCCCATACACAAGAAGAGACTAAGAAAAGAAACCGACTACTCCAAATTGGTAGGTAACAATTTTCATAAGCAATGGTACGTGTAACACTTATCTTGCCTGGCCACAAGACAAGTAGACCTCTGCACCCACATGACAGAAACTTAAAAGTTCATTTAGAGGCCTTTACTAGGTTCAGTTACCTACAGTCAAGATAGCTTCAATACCACATTTCTGTCTCAAGACTGTATCCTTGGAGCATCTTTTGGGAGGGGGGAAAAGCAAGGACAACATGCATTCCAAGGACAGGGGAAGGCATAGGGAGCTTCAAATTGCCTGGGTCCAGCTTGAGAGTCAACTAGTGGTCACATCTTCTTGGTGACCTCTTCCAACATATCGTTAGAGAAAATATCTTAGAATTTTAAATGGAAATGGATTTAGAAATTATATTAACATAATTATATATAGTCTGCATTTTCAAAAGTCAAAATTTGGTATAATATCATGGAGAAAAGTTATAACTGTCATAGAATTTTTGTTAATAATGCATTGTTTTTCTGAATTGTGTGATTGTATTATTATTTATTCCTCTGTTACATGAAAATTAGTAATTTTCTTTGCAATGTTGTCTTAATATGTAAAGAGGTGAGATAGTAATAGTCTGTAAAAGAGTATATGTGGACTTAGTAGAAAGCATAGGAGTAGATATACTACTGGATAAAATTTTAATTTCTTCCTGATATAAAATGTATAACAAGTTATGGATTATATTACAATAAGATCTAAGGATTTGGGGGATTTTTAAAGACTTATCTAGGCCATTCTCCAACTTTTACTGTTTAATTAACAAATAAGCATGTGGTACTACTTGAAATTTTCACATCCTTTCTTCTGCTTTAGGTAGCTCTTACCATTGAAGATATTTTAGTTGTATGAATGCTACTTCTTTCACTGATATGAAGTATGTCCCCTTTCAAATTCAAACTATATTTTCTCACTCCGCATTCTGAAACAACACAGACTATTTCAATTAAGCTATATCTTTATGAAAACATTTTAATAGGATATTATATTTTATTTGAGTTTATTAAAATTAGTAGAATTACTTTACTAAAAATTAGTAGACTACAGTAGAATATCCTATTAAAACAGGTTTGATTCATGTATATCTATGGCTCACTATGGGCCAAGTGCAGTGCTTGGCAGGAGATAGAGGAATATACTGGGAAGAGAAAATTTCTCCTCCCATAAATCATCTTCTCTGGATAGAAAATATACAGATATATAAAATATTGTGCATTGTCATGACCATAAATAAACAAGATGATGAAAAGGTGTTGCCCTGGGAGGGAAAAACATTAGATACAGTGAATGATCAAAGTATTCATCTTTAGGAGGTGATATTTGAGTTGAGACCTGAATAATAAGAAAGGGTCATCATGAGAAGATCTGGGGAAAAAGCATTCCTGACAAAGTCAGGCAAAGATCTCCAGACACATAATCGCTAGGACAGCTTTGCTTGATTTCTAATCTCATCTTTTCTGATACAGTCTAGAGTTTTTCACCCAAAGTTAAATCTTAGACATACATATATTTTAAACTAATTTTTAATAAACTTAAGTACAGTAGAACTATTACTTCCTATGATTTGATGCTGTAGTTCAATTAATGCAGGCTGATTTTACATTAGCCTTTTTATCAGTCAAATTGCCTTATTGATTCATATTAATGAAGCACCATTTTAAGTAAAATTTTTAAAAATAATTTTACCATGTAATTAGTTTCATTAACATGGCTCTTTTTCCTTGTACTCTTGGGAATGACTAAAATAAGGAAATGGGACTTTTGCAACAGAGTTAAATTAATACTTACAATTAACACCAAAATAGTTTAATTCAGTTGCTATTATATGAGTCTAGCAAATCTTTCCAATCTCCCTCTGCAAACAAATTCTTGATTTTTATAGGTGTTTGCCTGCAGGCTTACAATAAATGGAGATGGGTAGTTTTTCTATTTAGAATTCATAGACATGCCTTTCTGAGATGACTCATTCACTGCAGTCTCTGTACTTGTCTTTTCTACACTGCTAGGCTTCACCACGCTCCCTCCCTTAGCTGTATGCAGATCTGCATTGCTAGAATTCACCATCTAGCTACTGTAATGCTTTCGATAATTCTGCAAAGTAAAAATTTATTTTTATGAGGTAATCATACTTTTGTCTCTTTCCAGTTGTACCATTTATCTCCAGCTTCATCATTTTATCATCCAAGAGAGGGTTGTTTCTAATCTTCAAAGGCCAAATTTCTTCTCTAACCAATCTACAAACTTCTTCTTTAGCATTTGCCACGCCTCTGGGTTTTCCTGTGAGTTACTTTGTATGATAATCTACAGTAGAATTGAACATTAAGATGGACATTAACTAACATTCCTCCCGGGTATTTTTTCTTTTTTTTTACAGAAAAAAATTTATCTTCCAGTATTTTCATTATTATTGCTTCTCAGGGCTCAGTTCTAACCCTCAGAAACTTGCATACTACTTTTTTCTTTGTAATTGCACATTCACTTAACTATGCACTGATGACTGATAATGGATAATTCCAGTTCAGAATTTTCTCCAGAATTATTGGGACTAAGTCTAATTGCCCTTCAATATTTCTACTTGGATGTGTCTCACATCTTGAAGCTAAACCTGGATTATAAGTAATATTCGATGACCTACCAACTAATATATATTTTTATTTATTTGTTTGTTGCATTTAACAAATACTTATATTAAATTTACTATAGACTGGGCTCTGGCTGGTTGCATCTCTCACCATTCAGATTTCTGCATATTCATCCCCATTCCTCACTGCCTCATGTCCTAGGAAATGAATTTTTTTAGAAAAGAGAACAAAAGGAAAGAAGAAAAAGCACAAAGAATAGCTCTCGACATTCCTAAAGTCCTCCTTTTATATAAAAAACATCTTTATCTGTTTTCTTTTTTTCCTGTATATTACTACTATATTTACCATTCTAATAATGCCCTTCATTATGCATTCTAGGTTGTATATATCTCTTACTAAAAAGTTGAAGCCAAAGTAATAGTTATAAAACTGACTCTAGAGATGCCTTGATGTCTCAGTCAGTTAAGCGTCTGACTCTTGATTTCAGCTCAGATCATGATCTCATGATCTCATGGTTGTGAGATGGAGCCCATGTTAGGCTCTGCGCTGGACATGGAGTCTGTTTAAGATTCCCTCTCTCCCTCTGCCCCTTCCCTTCTTGCTCTCTCTTTCTCCCTCTTAAAAATATGCCTTTAAAAAGTGGTCTGTCATTTATTTTTATTTGATTCCAAATAGAATAAAATCCCTGAGTTGGGGATGAGTGACATCTGATTACTGAGAATAATTCTAACTTTTTCCTTTTTCTAGATTCTATATTTTAATATAACTTATAATTACTGTTGTTGAGTTTATTTACATAATCCTGTACTACAGTAATTTGTTTTGGGTTAAGTGTACAACTTTATTTTTTATTTTTTTACAACTTTATATTTATTACATATAAATTTATAATTTTGGAATTGAGCCACCAGATAGGCCAATGTGTTTTAGAACACTAGTATTCATTGTATTTGACACCAGTTCCAGCTTTATTTAAAATATGAATTCAACTAATGATTCAGTGTTTTCCTTTCTTTATTATATTGACATCTATCAGTTATTAATATGCTAGACAAGGGGTGGGAACTTTACGCCATCAGTGTCAGTCTTCCCTACTTAATAATGACCATCTAACATCCAGATGGCCAACAAACACATGAAACGATGCTCAGCATCACTCATCATCAGGGAAATACAAATCAAAACCACACTGAGATACCACCTCACGCCAGTCAGAGTGGCTAAAATGAACCACTGAAGAGACGGCCCCCTCCTACACTGTTGGTGGGAATGTAAACTGGTACAGCCGCTCTGGAAAACA